>BLSH010516250.1:502925-523611 GCA_018402905.1 Glandirana rugosa | reverse complement strand
ATTTTAATTTATTTTCCCTATCCCCATTTATTTGTAGGGCACTTGCCCTAGTTTAAAGATGATTTTAGAACAGTTATATGGCTTTTACCGTTAATTAATACTTTTCAGACACAGTTTGAAGATGATGCACATTCACCTCCATTTTTGCTTTTTTTAAGTTTTTATTTTTTTAAAAATATTTAAAGTTATTTCCCTGTCCCCATTTTTTTGTAGGGCACTTGCCCTACCCTTACCCCCATTTTACTTCCTTTTGCAGCCCTCTAGGGCTTTCCAGGACTTTGTTACAGCCATTTTTGTGCCTAAACGTTCGGGTCCCCATTGATTTCAATGGGGTTCGTTGTCCGTGCGATCGTTCGGGTTCCGTCCGGACCCGGACCCGGACTTTGTCCCGAAGTTCGGACGGACCAGCAGAACCCGGACTTCCAGAGGTTCGCTCAACTCTAGTTATAACCCTCCCTTAGTGCCCATCCACACAGGGGTGACTTGCGCTCCTACTGGAGTCGCCTCAAGTTGCCCCAAGTCACTTGACATTTGAAATCCCATTGAAATGAATGGGAGCCGTCTTAATGTACACTACTGAAGTCAGAGCGACTTCAGAAAAGGTTCCTGCACGACTTCTAGGCGACTTTTATCCAACTTGTGCCCATAGAATTGGAATAGAAGTCGCCTCAAAGTCGGATCTAAATGGAAGCAACTTTACAGTTAAAAGAATAGAATTTATCTTTAGGCAACCCCCTCCCTCCCTTTTCTGATTGGCCGCAGGCAAAGTCGTCTGGCATAAGTTGTGTTGTAAAGTCGCCTGAAGTCACGCTGTCAGTCGCCTAGCAAATTCCTCCCAAGTCAGATCGCCTACTCATTCTACTTAAAGTTTTCTATATGCTTTAAAGTGGTTGTCAAGTCTAATGAAAAAAAAAAAACACTTGCAAGAGAAAGGCATAATGAGCTAGTATGCATCGCATACTAGCTCATTATAAAATGCTTACCATAGATCAACGCCGTTGCAGTGGTCCCTAAGCACCGCTGTGACCGGCATCATGTTGTGTCCATTGTCTTCCGGGATCCCGGGCTCCAACCAATCACAGCACGGACTCCAGCGCTGTGATTGGCAGGAGCCGCGCTGACGTCACTCCCGTGCATGCGCACAGGAGCTGTCATTTACGGCACACATAGTGAAGAAACGGCCCAGTCGGGCTGTTTCTTCTCTGCGCATGTGCCAAAGACGTCAGCACATGCAGATACAGGGAATATCTCCTAAACGGTGCAAGTTTAGGAGATAGTCCCAGGACCTACAGGTAAGCCTTATTATAGGCTTACCTGTAGTTTAACGTGGTTGTCATGACTTGACAACCACTTTAATGAATCATTTTCTAATGGTACCACTTTATCTTTCTTTTTAACCATTTTTATTACTGTTCATTATATTATTGTCTATATTTTTACATACACACACACATTTAATTATTTATTGATGTATTGACCTAGGATCACCCTTTATTTTATCTACCTAATTCACAATTTCACAGTAGTATAACATATTTAATTTTGCTCACCATCTTTACATAACATTATTATCATGTGCCACACGTTTTTATATTCTGGTCTTCACATTCACATTTTTTCTTTTTGAGCTGTGAAATTGCTACAAAGTATTTATTCAAAACACCAGTCCTCTGAGAATCAGGCTCTGATCGCCATCCAGTGGCCACTTGAAGAAATTACTATACATTTATTAAAGAATGACTTTTTATGGTGGGGTTGGTTTACTAAAACTGGAGAGTGCAAAACCTGGTGATGCTCTGCATGTAAACCAATAGGCCTCTTTTTTTTTTTTTGTCAAATCTTAAAGGAGGTTTTAAACCCTTGTTTTTTTTTTTTAATAAAAAAGCTAAACATGCCTATATTTATCTGCTCTGTGCAATGATTTTTCACAGAGCAGCCCTGATTCTCTTTTTCTGGGGTACAACACCGGTGCTCCAGGCCCCTCCTCTATATTGGGTGCACCCAAGAAAAGCCACTTTCCCTGAGGGCACCCGAGCAGGCTCGCTCCCGAGACATGCTGCTGCGTTCATTGACACAGACAGCGGGACTTGGCCTCGCCCCCGCTCCCGTGTCACTGGATTTGATTGACAGCAGTGGGAGCCAATGGCTGCGCTTGTGCACATCGCTGGATCGGATCAGGCTCAGGTAAGAAAAAGGGGGGGGGGTCTGGGGGGAGCTGTAGCACAGAAGGTTTTTCACCTTAATGAATAGCATGCATTAAGGTGAAAAAACTTGAGGCTTTACAACCACTTTAACCACTTCAGCCCCACTTCCACTTCAGGAAGGATTTACCCCCTTCCCGACCAGAGCACTTTTTGCGATTCGGCACTGCGTCGTTTAACAATTGCGTGGTCGTGCAACGTTGTATGCAAACGAAATTTACGTACTTTTTTCCCATAAATAGAGCTTTCTTGTGGTGGTATTTGATCACCTCTGCTGTTTTAATTTTTTGCGCTATAAACAAAAAAATAGAGACAATTTTGAAAAAAAAAACTATATTTTTTACTTTTTGCTATAATACATATCCAAAAAATATATATATAAAAACTAACTTATTCATCAGTTTAGGCCAAAATGTATTCTTCTACAAATTTCTGGTACAAAAAAACACAATACGCGTTTATTGATTGGTTTGCGCAAAAGTTGCCGCATTTACAAACCGTGAGAATTAATTTATGGCGTTTTTACTTTTTTAGTTTTTTTTTTTACTAGTAATGGTGGCAATCTGCGATTTTAATTGGGACTGCGATATTGTGGCAGACAGATCGCACATTTTTTACACTTTTTTGGGACCATTGACATTTATACAGCAATCAGATCTAAAAAAAAAAAGCCACTGATTACTGTATAAATGTTATTGGCAGGAAAAGGGTTAACCTGTAGGGGCGATCAAGGGGTTAACTGTGTTCCCTATGCATGTTCTAACTGTGTGGGGTGGCAGGGGCATAACAGATCTAACTGATCCCGATCACAGGGATCAGTAGATCACTGTCATGCCGCCTGTCAGGACAGGGAACCGCCGTGTTTACATTGATGGTTCTATGTTCTTCCACTGTAGTAGGTGAACATTGAGTCTGCCCGACCCACGGCCCCACTCACGGAGCGCGAGACGGGCACAAGAGCGCGCCCGCTGCAACTGCGGCTGTGCGGACCGCCGTTTATAGACGGCGATCTGAGCAGCAGAGCCAACTTGCTGCCGTATATCCACGCAATATGGTCGGCAAGTGATTAATTGAACACGCTGAAGTTAGAAGCTGATTAACTACCATGCACAGCTACATCAGATTTCAACTCTCCACTTTTAGTAAATCAACAACTATGTGTTTTTATTATTACTTATATCATTTACATATTTTATATAAGGAACAGTTTCACCATCTTTCGATTTAAAAGCCTACTGTGCCTATTTCATTCACATGACTTAAGCCTCCTGGCTAATAAATACACCTCACTGGGTCTGCTCCAGTCCTGCAGACACGTTCCTTCACAGCCTGCTTGTCTCCTTTCTCAGCACCATCTCTGATTAAAGCCGAGTTCCACCCAGTTAGAAGTCAGCAGCTGCTGATTTTTAACAATCGGACACTCACCTGTCCCAGGCTCCAGCGATGTGGTCACCCGAGGGTTCGCTCTTAGCCCCCTCCCTTAGGCGGCACCAGCATCACAAGTGTGGCTGCGCCTTGTGAATAGCCGGTGTAACTTCTGGGACCTGTGATGTGTCCCAGAAGATCGCAGGGTGGGAAGGAAGCAAGGTGAACTTCCTTCCAGCTCTGCGGCCAAAAAAACATGCCAATTGTGGCATGTTGGGGGGTCACCTTCCTTTAAAGCGGAAGTTCCACTTTTGGGTGGAATTCTGCTTTAACCCAGAGAAGACAAATTATACCCCAGGTGGGGAGCAACGTGTGGCCAGTGCGTAACCCCTTGGGTCCTGCTACAGACATCTCACTGCCACCCATTTACCTTATGGACCTCAAAAATCTATGTAGCTGATACATACACACCATCAACAACTGACAAGGGCTGTCTGTCACACAAGGAACAATATTTTGTTTTTGTTGCTCCTTTTCTAATGATCAGTATAATTTTTATGGTTGTGTTTAAGTGATTGTAAACCCTCACCTTGTAAAACAACCAATTTAGTTTACAATAAAACGTGTGTATAGATATAAAAAGAATGGAATGCCTTTCTCCCTTTTGTATAATTGATCACATTCCCTCTGTTCTCAGCTGCATAAGAGCTGGATGAGGAGAAACTGCAGCACACTGATCTTCCCAGTGATAGGTTGGGGGGGTGGCATGTCAGGACACGTTTGATAAATGGAATGGGGGTCCACTAGGTTCCCCGCACAGCTAAAGAACTGACCGTGCTGTGCTCTCATGCTTAGGATGGTCCGTTTTTAATAGGAAAGCAGATGGACTGGCAGGAACACCAGAGATTTCACACACAGTTAGCAATACAAAGAGAACAGGATACTTTCTCATACAAGTACATGGTACAGCAGGCACATATCAGGAATATGAAATGTTGGGTTTACAAATGCTTTAAAACTGTTTTGCTTGACTTTTGTTTTTGGACTGTGTTTATTACCACTGTGCTGGAATCCTTTTGTTTGCTGTACACGCTGACCAATAAACAGGGGCAGGAAGCATTTTTACCTTACCTACCTGCGAGCTCTCCACTTGAAGCTGAACCCCACACTTGATACTTCTGTTTGAATATAAAGTTATCTTTTATAAGAAAAAAAGGGGGGAGGGAGTCATTGTCACCTGATCTGGGTTAGGGGCTAACAAGTAGGCATATTTGTCAGGGTAGGTGAATCTTGTCCAGTAGAACCATGTCTATTTGAAATGGGCTTATTATTTCCAAAGGATAGTGTAAGGTCCTCCATCCTTATAATGTTATTCCCAGACTTCATCTAGTGTCCCAGAGTGGGGTGAGAGGTGGACTTTTATTGAATTGGGATTCGGCCCTTACCACGTTTAGGAGATGGCTCACCAAGGAGCGACTGTATCTACGTTTAGAGCAGGAGCTGAGGTAAAGCAGACAGGCCACGGGGTTATGTTCTAGAGCAGCCTTTTTCAACCATGGTGCCCTTCCGGTTTCTTCATGGGTGTCTTGGCAAAATGCTTAAAAATTGCCCAAAAATTGTATTCAAGCCAGCGGGTGGATAAAGCCTGCCTTTTAGTTACACAAAGGTGTTTACTGTGCATAGGTGTTCATTGTGCGCCATTACAACCTTCTAGCCTCTGGCATCCTGGCAACCAGTTATTTCATTGGTTGATAAGGAGGAGGTTGGGCGCCTGCACGGCATCCTTGTTTGCCCCTCCACTTCCCCTCTCCATCAGCAATGGGGTCACATTAGCTGAATGAGGGAGAGAAACTGAGGGAGAAAAGAAACACTGAAATACTAGTCAGTACCAATGTGCAAAGGTGTACTTGCTTTGAAAGAATAAATCACCTCTCACGTTGAGTGCCCTATATGTGTGGATGTTGCTACGAATTTATAAAACTATTATTTAGGTTTTTTTCACATTTTAGAATGGGGTGCCTTGAGATAATACATAATTTTAAAGGGTGCCTTGATTGAAAAGGGTTGTTCTAGAGATAGTGTGAGTGAGTTTCCTGCCAGAAGGCAAGACCAAAACATATGAAACAGTGTGCATGTTTCAGCGCAACAACTCCAGCAGGTGGGGTCCGCCTCTGGGAACACACGGTGAAGGGTTGTTAGCACACTATACCATTGGGTTAATAACTTATAGTTGGACTCCTGGAGCCTTGAGGAGTTGGATTACTTATGTGCGAAGTGAAGAATGAACTCCTATTCTTCCGTGGAGAACTGCTGATTTAGGTCTGTTACCCAGCCTCTGAGAAAAGATTTCACTGAAGGGATCAGAGCAGCGTAGGCAATGGAGAGTCCATGGTGAAGTTAGGGGCTAGTGCAGTCAATTTTGAAAGGAGTGGGAATGGGGATATAGAGGAGGAAGTGTCTTATCTGGTGCACCTGCTAAAAAGGCAGGGAGGGGTCAACCATAGATTGGATAGCGACACAGTCTTCCATGCACCCTTGTCCCCTAATTCACATTCCCTGAATTTGAGAAGAGAAAAGGGCGGAATCTGGCATGCTGGAGCCCTGGAAGAAAACCAGGGTTCCCTATTACCTGATAGGGAGACGAGGCAGGAGATGCGTTGAAAACTGTAGGGGGAATCCTACAGAGGGCTTTAAGGGTGGTGCCCATGGTCGGATGGAATACTAGCTGGACATGAGGTCCCCAACCAGGGGAGCACATGTAGAGGAACCCGAGAAGAGGGTTGTTCTATGGACACTCAGCTCTTGGAGCGAGCATTCTTACACAGGTTGAGAAACCTATTGCGATGCAAGGCTCAGTGATAGCAGTCCGGACAGAGTCTGGGAACCTCATACCCCCCCCCCAGCATTTGGAAACATGATTTTGATGTGTCCCTCCCAGGATTGAAATAAAATATGGGCGGCTCTATTTAAGTCGTCATGCAACATGATAGCTCTGGATAATTCTGTTAAGGTTTTGCTCTGATAGTATTTAATTCCTGCTAGAATTTACAAATGCCTCCCCTCTTATTCCCCTTCTTGTTTTCAAGGCTGCTCGGACCTAAGAGATATGAAACACATATGGTGGATGTGTCCCAAAGTTAACATGTGTGGATTCGAGTATAGACCTTGGTCAATATGGTTCTGCAAATTAACTTACCTAAGGATCCCTAGGAAGCTCTCCTTCATAAACCTATAGAACACATCCTTTGTTCGGTAGGTACGTTAATCACTCATATCTGTACGGCCACAAAACAAACAATTGTCAGGGCATGGAAATCACAGACACTTAATTTCGCTGAGGTAAAAAGGCTGCTCATTAATGAAAAGCTTACACCAATCCTTAACAATAAACATACATTTCTGTAAATGTGGCAACCCTGGCTTGAACACTTCCTACCTTCCCAGACAACAACCTATTAGAATTGTAGATTTTAGTTACTGTTGTAGACTATTTGATGACTATTGGCCTCAGGGGTACTTCTTATCATGGCAGATATGAACCTGAGTATCTGCCATTCTCATTAAACACTAAAAATGTTTTTTAGAGTTTAATGAGTATGCCAGATATTGAGGTTAATTTTCAATTTATTGGTTATATATTTTTAATACATTATTTTGATATATAATTTTTGTATGTATTTATTTGTGTATTGATGCATAATCCAGGTGACTGGTGAGGCTAGAGGTTCACAAATGATTCAATAGTATTCACCAGACAGATGTACAGATCTAATGTAAGCAGTTGATTATGTTGTCCCCTTGATGCCTGTTAGCAGATTCTACTGCAGTGCTGTCATATTTTTATGTCAATGCTGTCCGGAGCTGCTTCCCCTTACCTTATAGTTTATAAGTCCTTTGGTTACTGACTAAGGCAGGCTTGAGAAAGAGGAAACTTCCTTGACTATCCCTTCAACTGATGATACTCCGGGCAGGTTCATGCTTGCTGGCACCTGGGTCTTATTTACATTGTCATCACAGCTTGAACCAAGTGAGCCTCTGTCCTGTAGTTATCCATACAGAGACAAGTTGCTGATATGTGAGTGTGCTATTGTTACTTTATAAATAAACCTACACAGTCTGTTAACTGGATTCCAGTGTCCTATCAATTTTGTTTTTCGTGTACTGGTAATCATTGGCCTGGATCTACGAGCAGAGCCTGCAGGAATCGAGTCATAGACCATTATGGGTTACAATTGTTGCCAGGTACTTGGCTATGTTGAACAAGTTATGACAGCTTGCAGCAGCTCTTCACACTATCACTGAATTGATATGCTGATTCATCTCACTGTCTGCCTCCCACCAACAATGTGAGCTGGGTAATCAATGAGCTCCATAGACTTCTATGCGGGCTGCAGTAGAATGTGAGAAATGAAGTTCAGGAAGGGAGTCATGGACTTCTATTGACCATTGAATTGCATTTCCCAGAGAGAGGCTGCCCGGAAGAGGTGGAAAAGGAGGCATTCTCTCTGACTGTAGAGAACTCAGCTTCCTCTTGCCATGAGGGAGCCCGAAGAGTGCACATCGCTGTCTAGTGTGCACCATCACTGCTATGTAACAGTACAGAGCTGAGGCCGACAGCCAGAGTCACCTCAGTGCAGATCAGAGAGTGGAATAATTACTGGGTGTGGCTGGATGGTAAAAATGGGAACATGCAGATATGCATCCTTTTTTTTAAAATCAGGAATAGGTTTTATTAGATTTCAGTAGTCATACAACTCAAATACAAAAACAAAACGTACAGCCATCAATCAGTCTCCAACCTACAGTTATATAGCGTATAGCATAGCATAATACAACAAGTACAGACAGGGCTCACCTCTGACCTTTAAGCCCAGTTATTCACTTAACAGGAAATAGTGGGGAAGGCATTCTATTTAGGTTACAAATCATGTATGCCTCACAAATATATACAGATTAGCCCAATATCCTATCCATCACCAGTTCAGTGCGGGCAAGCCCCGGCACCACCAGCCAATCACCCCACAGGCGTTTAAACTTGTGCGGACTCCCTCTATGCTGAAAGATTTGCTTCTCCAGTTTAAGAGTACAGCCCATGTTGTATGTCCACTCTTTATGAGTAGGCGCCCTATCTGTCTTCCACAATTGCAGGGTGGGTTCACAAGCCTGGAATAGGGCTCTGATGATCGCGATTTGCTGAAATTCCATTAATTGGAGATTGTCTAAGATACCCAAGATACACCTGGTGGGCTCAAGGGGGACTATGACATGAAATACTGAGTTTATGGTATCAGTCACTGCACCCCAATAACAGTGCAACTTGGGGCATCTCCACAACAGATGGACAAGATCTCCAGCCGCCAAGTTGCATCTAGCGCATATACCAATACGGTTCAGTTTCAGTGGGGTGTAGTGGATCCTCAGCACAATAAAGAGCTGTGAAAGCCTCTGAGCAGTATTAAGAGGGCTATGGAGGATAGACTCAAGGGCATTGTCCCAAAGTTCCTCCTCCAATGGACCCACATCTCTCTCCCACTTGTCCTTGGCATTACAAGGGCGACCCTCTAAGTAGGAAGGCAGTAGCAAGCCATAACAAGTGGAGATAAAGCCTTTTGTGTCTACCACTGATTGCACATACCCGAACACTGATGTGAGGGATAAAGTCCAGCCCATAGCTGAACCCTGGGCACGAATTGCATGTTGAAGTTGGAGATAGTGAAATTGCATGATTGGGGGAGGTGGAAGACCATACTTAAGTCCTTAAATGAGCAAAGTATGCCATTACGAAAAATCTGATGCAGGTAAGTAATACGTAAGTAAGTAAGCAAGCCAGAGCGGGCTGTAAGTCGTGAAACCCGTAAAACCCTGCAGTGAACGAACCTTCGATCAGACTTTCAGTATCAAAGAGTATGTTGGGTAAAGTCTGTTTGAAGAGTTAAAACACGCAGATTCCAGAGCTCCAGGTACATCTCACATACCCATATGGTGTCTCATAATAGAATGGGCAGAGGGGGATAGGGAGGTGCTAGTGTTTGAGTCACCATCAAACGCCCCAATAAGAGATGTTGCAATTGGGAGGCCAGATATTAGCGCCATGGATTGGGTAAGTCAACCCCCCCTCCCCCCATCCTTAGACCTCTGAAGCTGCTCAAGTTCCATTCTTGGAGACTTATTCTTCCAGAGCAGGACACGAAAAAGTGTGTTGTCTAGTCTGAAAATGCATAAAGGGATCACTACCAGAGCATTATAGATATGCATCCTTGATGTCCAGAGAAATCACAAAGTCTCCTGGTGAAGGGAGGCAATAACAGATAGGGTGAACTCCATATGGAATTGTTGGATTCAAATGAAGACATTGAGATCTAAAATGGGACCTTAGAAAAATGGTATCTAGAAATGATCTGTAGCGTTTTCCCTTGTAAACCATATAGAACAAACACTTCACATACATAATGACATGAACTGCTGCAACCTTAAACCCTGGGATACTGGATAAAAAAAAAACTACAAATGTAAAATAGGTGCGCTGTTCCTTTAAATCATATAAATAGTGTAAAACAACATAAATGAATTTAGCACAATGCAATAACATGCAAAGAAGGAATAAAATGCCAGTGCTAATGTGCTGTGCAAACATACAATATGTATAACATGTGATCAAAAAATACTCATACAAGCAAATAATGAATCAAGCATAAGTAATAAACTTAAATAGAGTCCATCATAGAAATGCCACTGTAATAAAGTGCTCAGTGCTTCACATTCCGATGCCTCTCTAAAAGTGCTCCAGTGATGAGAAATGTGCTCCTTAGTGCAACAACAAAACTGGGAAACTTTTAACAGACTGGCATAGATGAAATGAAAAAAAATTACAGCCATCTGACTGTCTGTGTCCAGCCACAATCATCCTTCTCTAACTGCAGGCAATAGCTGGCTAAGAGTCACGGAGAGCGGTGGCCACTCTCAGTCTGTCATTGTTTTCATACACATCTGTCTTTCTAGATAAAGGAATCGGCAGATTCTTGCTGTCGAAATTCACAATGTGTGCTAACTCCACAGTGGAAATGAAGCCTAAGAATTCCTGTGACCCTCAATGGATGATAAAAATTAGTGATAATAATAAAATTAAAAGCTTTGAAGTGAAATTAAAGATGCCATTTTTAGTCTGGGCCAGTCATCTGATCCTGTCATGGAGCGATGTTCTGTGGTACCGCTAACAGTGGTAATTTGAGGAACCATGACATCACCCATAGGCTCTCATGACCCAACCGTTGCCAGCGTTCCCTCCTCTCCCCTGCAGCCACCTCTCACTGACATAGGGAAACCAGAGTTGCAGGATTACGTGACTAGATTGGAGTTGACTAAAAAAAAAGGTAGGCAGTGGTCTTATCTGACCACAGTACTTTCTCCCAATCCTTTTCTGAATCAAAATTGAGCTTCTTAGCATTAACTGGACTCGCCATGTGTGGAGGAAGAAAAATGCTGACTAGGACCCTAAGAACACCATCCCTACAGTGAAGCGCAGAGGTGGAAACATTATGCTTCGGGGCTGTTTCTCTGCTAAAGATACAGGCCAACTTTGCCGCATGAAGGAGCCAATGGACGGGGCCATGTGTTGTAAAATCTTGGATGAGAACCTTCTTCCCAGAACACTGAAGATGGGTCGTGGGTGGGTCTTCCAGCATGACAATGACCAAAACATCTCGCCAAGGCAACAAAGGAGTGGCTCAAGAAAAGGGCACATTGAGGTCATTGGGTGGCCTAACCAGTCTCCAGACCTTAATATTATAGAAAATTTATGAAGGGAGCTGAAACTTCGAGTTGCCATACGACAGGCAAGAAACATTAAGGATTTCGAGAAGATCTGTAAAGAAGAGTGGACCAAATCCCTCACCTGGTCACCAACTACAAGAAACGTCTTACCTCTGTGCTTGCCAAGAAAGGTTTCTCCACCAAGTACAAAGTCATGTTTTGCTTGGGAAGCCAATACTTATTTTACTCACTGAACTGCAACTCCATTTATAACATTTGTATCATGTGATTTTTTTCTGTATTTTTGGTGGATATTCTGTCTCTATCATTTAAAATACACCTATGATAAAAATTGTAGACCCTTAATTTCTTTGTAAGTGGGCAAACTTACAAAATCTGCAGGGAGTCAAATAATTATTTTCCCCACTGTATGTCATCCATCTACCACCCCTGCATGGGTTTTTCACTTGTGTGTTGTATTGTTTAGTTTTGTTGTTGCTTTATTAAAGCTTCAATAAACAGAGTTTTTAAAAAAAAATAGATAAAAAATCATCACATTGGTTCTGGCTTCAAGGAAGCATGGGTGACATCATGTGCTCTATTGCTGCCTCCAGGGGTAGCTGGGCACTCAAATGAGAATGCATGCCAGCCTATTGCAGAAATACATTCTCATGGGATTTCCAGTGGTCAGGAGGAAGCAATTAGGAGTGGTGACATCACCTGCCCCTCGCAGGAAGCCAGGAACACTGCCATTTGTTATATCTTGTGAAATCATTATTGTAAAAGTTTTATGTACAGTGCATTTGTTTGGACGGTGGGGGGGCTGACATAGAATCAGAGCTTCCATTTACATATCAGGTCTGCTTTAAATAATCCAGCAATGTATTACAAATGGGGGCAAGTAACATTTGTTTACACGTCAAAATTCCCAAAACTCTTGGCACCTGGAGATGGGCTTTTAGTAATATTAAAAAAGTTAAAGTGCTTATCTGCTCTGTGCAAGGGTTTTGCACAGAGCTGCCCCGATCCTCCTCTTCACGGGTCTCTTGACGGTGCTCTTAGCCCCTCCCTCCCGCTGAATTCCCCCAGAGCAGGCGGCTTGCAATGGGGCACCCAAGCAGACTCGTTCATGAGGTGTGGCACTGCATGTCCATTCAGACACTGAGCTGTGGCTCGGCCCCGCCCCCCTCTCCTCATTGGCTCACTGGCTGTGATTGACAGCAGCGGGAGCCAATGGCTCAGCCAATAAGGAGGGAGAGTCCCTGGAGAGCCAAGGCTCTTGTGCACATAGCCTGAGGAAGATCAGGCTCAGGTAAGTATTAGAGGAGGCTGGTGCACAAAGGAGATTTTTTATCTTCATGCGTAGAATGCATGAAGGGAAATACCCTGAGCCTTTTTGAACCACTTTAAAATGATTGTAAAGGCAGAAGGTTTTTTATCTTAATGTTTTCTATGCATTAAAATAAAAAGACTTCTGTGTGTAGCAGCCCCCCTAATACTTACCTGAGCCCCATCTTGATCCAGCAATGTTGCACGAGAGCCGTCCGGGACTCTCCATCCTCATTGGCTGAGATATCGGTGAAGCGCCATTGGCTCCCACTGCTGTCAATCAAAGTCAGTGAGCCAATAAGCAAAGAGAGGGAGTGGGACCGGGCCGCAGCTCTATGTCTGAATTGACACACAGAGCAGCGGCTCGGCTCGGGTGCCCCTATTGCAAGCTGTGTGCTGTGGGGCACTGGGCAGCAGGGAGGGGCCAGGAGTGCTGGCAAGGGACCTGAGAAGAGGAGGATCTGGGCTGCTCTGTGCAAAACCACTGCACAGAACAGGTAAGTATAACACGTTTGTTATTTTTAACAAAAAAAAAAACAAACAAAAACAAGACTTTAGTATCACTTTAATGTAGAACTAAAGGCAAAACTTTTTAGATTTTGGATAGAATAAGGGAGGTTTATAACCCATGTCAGGTATTTTTTTTTACCAAAACCAGAAATCAGAGGAAATACCTCCAGTGAGGGAATCCCTGGGTGTGACCAGAATTAGTGTCCCACTGGAAGATTTCCCCTCTATGAATTTTTAGGTGTCAACCCAAAATTTGGAATTGTATTTTACGTTCACTTTCAATGATAATGGTAAATAGGAGAGGGTGAATCACCCTAAGGCTTGATTCACACCTATGCATTTTTAGTGCTTTTTGCATTTTGCAGATTTGCACTGCAGAACGCGTTCCATAGGAAACCATGTTAAATGGACCGTAGTGCAAATCTGCAAAATGCACTAAAACTGTGTAGGTGTGAATCCAGCCTAAGGGTCCTTTCCTGTCAGTTTTTCAGGCGGACTTGAACGGATGCTCCATGTACTCCTATGGAGCGACGGATGTCAGCGGTGACATGTCTGCGGATATCCAATCTGCTAAATACAGATGGATGGAAACCCTATTTTCCATCCGTCTGGTGGATCGGATGAAAACGGACAGATGGCCCGTGTTCATCCGTTCTGTCATCTGCCGGCTCAGCGGGGCTCCGTATGTATGAAAGGACCCTTAGGCCCTTTTCACAAGGGTTGTCTGATCAGGTCCACCTGTCAGTTTTTCAGGAGGACCTGATCAGACCCTCCAGTCTCCCCTATGGAGTAGCGGATGTCAGTGGACACACGTCCTCTGACATCCGACGCTATCCGATTTGATCCTGTCCTCTAAATCCAGATGGTGGTCCCATCTTCCATCTATCTGGCGGATCGGATGAAAACGGACAGGCGATCCGTTCTCACCCGATTTCCCCATAGAGGAGAGCGGAGCTCTGACAGGTCAGTCTCTGCACAGTGAGCAGAGACGGACCTGTGATCCGCTTGCTCAGTGGAGATCAGCAGAGCGATCCCTCGCTGAGCAAGTGGAGCCCACCAAATGGAGGCGCCCGTGTGAAAGGGGTCTAACGGGGCACAGATAGCAATAAAAACTGACAGGTGTGCCAATCCCTCTCTATCCAAAACTAGAAACGTTTTGCCTTTAGTTATTCATTAAAGCGGTAGTAAAGCCCACTTAGTGATTTTTACCTATAGGTAAGCCTATAATAAAACTTACCTGTAGGTGAAATGAATATCTCCTAAACCTGCACCATTTAGGAGATATTCACTCTGGATGCAGCTGGTGACGTCACCTGTGCATGCACTCTGAAGGTCCAGCATACCGTGCCGAAACTTCAGAGCTTCACGCTGGAACAAAGGGCTCCCGTGTACATGCACTGGAGTGATGTCATCGCAGCTCTGGCCAATCACATAGCGAGAGCATGCAAAGCCAGGAAAAAGACCAGGGGGAGATGTCAGCCCTCTCAGCAGTGACAGAGCAGCTCTGGAAGGCTTCATTCCAAGGTAAATATTCCATAATGTGCTAGTAGTATGCTATGCATACTAGCACATTATGCAGTTGCCTTACAGGTGTTTTTTTTTTTTTAACCAGCAGTGGTTTACAACCACTTTAACTACTAGAAGCCAGGCCAAAGAATTATCCTTCAATGGGTTGAGAAGTAACACAAACCAATGTACAGGGGCTTCTTGAGGGCACAGATTGAGCACCAGCAGAGGGGTCATCTGGGTAAACCCATTCCTGTGATGCAGTGAGTGATTCCTAACACATAGGTTACTATGGAGCTCTCATAACAAAGCAATCACGTGACAAGCCGCTTCTCCCTCATAGGACGAGCTCCAGTGCCCGGCCGCATCACGTGATATTAGACGAGCAAACTTTGCAGATTCGGCGCTCCTCTGCTATGGTTAAGTCAGTATATAAAGAGATCGGACCGCTCTTTATTATAGAAATCATAACTTTTTATTTAGTTAGTTTTCAAGATGTTGGAGTTATAGTAAACGAGAGAAAGGCATTTCAATTTATAAAGTGAAGGGGCCGGCGAATGTGCGGATGTGAATGTGCAGCGGGCGGGGATTGCGCGGCTGTTTTGATCGGAGTTGGCGGACTGGAGGTGACAGAGGGGGGTCGGTGACACCATGGACAGGCCTGCCAGGTGGGTGATGGTGGGGGGTGGGAGTGCTGAGCTGATCTAGGAATATGGGAGAGATGGTAGGATAGAGCTGTTGCTGTCAGGTTTTATGAAGGCAGAGATCTGGTTTCCAGGAGAGGAGAATGAGCTTTGTATAGGTCAGTGTTTGTGAGGCTGGCCATGTACAGTGTGTGGATACACCTAGGTGTGCTCAGTACTGTACAGTGGGGCCACAGACACTGGGGGAGACTCAAGGGCTGTGTATTGTATGGGCCACACTTTTTCCTGGGAAAACCCGGGCAGGTGTGCCACGATAGGAAATGAAACCATAGTGTGCATCATGTGACACCTGCCTTGGCAAGTCGTGTGATATCCCCCTACCTGATGGGACAGTGTGCAAAATAGGGGACTCGCTTGTAGAAAGTACAACGCCTGCCATCTCTGGTAGTGTGCATGTATGTTGGGTGTTTTAACGTGTTGCTTGCTGTAGTAAAGCCAAAACAATATAATGTCCCCACAAATTGTGTATGTAGTGATAGTGCATTCATTCCCGAATAAGAAAAGTACAAAGCAGGGAGGAAAATGGGCTCGGCACAAAGCTGGTAGGCAGAAGGAGCAAGCTAGATAATGGGGATGGTAGGCAGCAGAGGTGAGCTAGACTACCGAACTGGTAGGCAGAAAGAGCAGGATAGACATCGGAGCTGGTAGGCAGAAGGTGCAGGATAGACATCGGAGCTGGTAGGCAGAAGGAGCAGGCTAGACATCGGAGCTGGTAGGCAGAAGGAGCAGGCTAGACATCGGAGCTGGTAGGCAGAAGGTGCAGGATAGACATCGGAGATGGTAGGCAGAAGCAGCAGACTAGACCTCGGAGATGGTAGGCAGAAGGAGCAAGCTAGACATCGGAGATGGTAGGCAGAAGGAGCAGGCTAGACATCGGAGCTGGTAGGCAGAAGGAGCAGGCTAGACAATGGAGCTGGTAGGCAGAAGGAGCAGGCTAGACCTCGGAGTTGGTAGGCATAAGGAGCAAGCTAGACATCGAAGATGGTAGGCAGAAGCAGCAGGCTAGACCTCGGAGATGGTAGGCAGAAGGAGCAAGCTAGACATCGGAGATGGTAGGCAGAAGGAGCAAGCTAGACATCGGAGATGGTAGGCAGAAGGAGCAGGATAGACAACGGAGCTGGTAGGCTGGAGAGGTGATCTAGGCAACAAAGCTGGTAGGGAGCAGGAATAGACTGGACAATGGAGATGATAGGCAGGAAAGGTGAGCTTAGACCAGTGTTTCTCAACCTTTTTTCAGTTGCGGCACCCTTTTTCTAACGTTAAGAAATTAAACTAATAGTTTTACAAAAAACAGCAACATCCACACAGGTAAGACACTTAGCATTGAGGTGATGTATTCTTCCAAAGCAAATACACCTTTGCAAGCTGATACTGATTAGTATTCCAGTGTTTCTCTACCTCACTCAGATAATGTGACCCCAAATGCAATGACTTCATTGGTTGTATGGACACCAGCAGCTAGAAGGTTGTAATGGGGCACAATGAAGACCTGTAGCTTTGTGTAACTAAAAGGTAGGCTTGATCCACCTGTTGCCTTGTATGCAAATTTTAGCCATTTTGCCAAAGCACCCCAGGGTGCCTGGGTACTTGGTTGAAAAAGGCTGGGCTAGACAATCAAGCTGGAGAGCAGGAGTAGTAGGCTCTACAATAGAGCAGGTAGGCAGGAGAGACGGGCTACACAATGGAGCTGGTAGGCGGGAGGCACAGGCTGGACAATGCAGCTGGTAAATAGGAGGGGTGGGTTGGATGATAGAGAGGATTGGCAGGAGGGGTGGTTTGGACAAAAGAAAGAAACCAGTGCAGGGAAAGCCTCTATGCACAATAAGTAAAAACAATGACATTTTATTAAAACAAACTTATAGTAGTAATAAACAGCTGAAAAAAAAGCCCCTGCAAGATAAAGGCATAATGTGCTAGTAGCTAGTATGCATCGCATACTAGCACATTATGAAATACCTTAGAACAAGGCTCCCGCACACCACTGATGGAGCTGACATGTTGGCATTTCTTCTGGGTTCTCGTGCTCTGGCGCTGTGAGTGGCTGGAGCTGCGATGACGTCACTCCCGCGCATGCGTGCGGTAATCCTCCTTTCCAGCAAGGAGCTCTGATTTTCCAGCACGGTCCGCCGGACCTTCAAAGTGCATGCGCTGCCGACGTCAGCGGCTGCATGCAGGATGAATGTCTCCTAAATCGTGCAGGTTTAGGAGATATTCATTTTACCTACAGGTAAGCCTTGTTATAGGATCACCTGTAGCTAAAAATCACAAGCAGGCAATACAACCGCTTTAATACATTGCACTCACAAGGAAGGGAAGGCTTGTGGAAAAGCCTTCAGCAGTGCAACCTGATCGTTGTCAGTGTGGATCCTCTCAGTCCTGTCCTGACCAGGGAGAGTGGTGAAAACCTTTGATGTTTACGGGAACGCTATCCAGGAGGAGAGCCAATGCCGGCTGCTGTCAGGCTTGATCCCACCCTGCAAGAAGTTGTCACACCTAAGTCTAGTGCCATGCAGGGACATGTTTTTGTGACATCCTCCCTTTCATCAGGAGGGGCAGTTTGGACAACATACTAGCAGGAAGGGCAGGCTGTGCAAAAGAGATGGTAGACAGGATGAGCAGGCTGGACAATGAAGATGGTAAGCAAAAGGGCCAGGCTGGACAAAGGAGCTGGTAGAGAGGATGGACATACTGGATAAAAGAGGTGCTAGGCAGGAGGAGCCAGACAATGTAAACCATAGGAATAAACAATTATGAACCATGTATGCATGTCTGCTTCAACTAAAGCTCCGCCATACTTGCTAACAGGTGTGATACAAAGCAGGAAATCTCAGTGGTGACACAGACAGCACTGGAGACCTTACAGGAGCTCTAACCTTTACCTACTCTTTCCAGAAAGAAAAAAGTTTTAACTGAAGTTAGGCTTTCATGTATTCATTGTATAGACTTATTTTATAATCCTTGCTTTCCCGACTTTCTTTAATTCTAGATTGCTGTGTGTTTTCTATCTTTCTCAGGAATAAGAAATCAGTCGATTACTCACAGTTTTTAGATCTAGAAAATGATGGTAAGTTGGATATGCTCTTCGCCTTTTTTTCCTCTGAACTAGAACTGAATAAACAAGTTTAAAGAAGGATTCTCACTATTTTTTTTTTTTTTTTTACATTGTTCAGTTCTTGATGGTACAAAGTATTTTTTACTTTCTAAATCATTAGGTGCAATGTTGGACAGGGTGCCCCCCTTGATGCATGGCTGTCTGACACCACAGCTGCTTTGCTCTGTAACGTTTGTCTCTGTTGCCAGCACTTGGCTGAGGAAAACACTGGTACAAGGAATGCAGAGGAAGTGGATGTGTCAGCCTCACCTTCCTCTGCAGTCCTCATGCAGGTGTTTGCCTTGGGCAAGTGCTAGGGCCACAGAAAGGCACGTCCAAGCGAAGCATCCATCTCATTGCTAGCCATGGTGTTGGAGTGGAGTACTCCTATGGTTACCCCGACTGGTGGCTCTCTCAGCTGAGTAATTCTGGCTCCCTCTAGGGGTCCTCCTCTCTTTGGCCCGGTTGGTAATTCTCTATGGTGGATGCCGGCTCTTCTATGATGGTCTGAATTTATTCAGTCACATCATTGTTTGCATGTTGACTATTAGCAAGTATTGATTATTATTTTTAGGTTCCCTGTGTATAATGACTGTTTTATATGCTTTGTAAATTTTATTTATATTTGGTTGTGAGGTGCCCACACCGCATTTACAAACACTGAAGGAACATATTCACTTACCTCACTCCTACCCACTTATTACTGACTTCTAACAGCGCAGCACCATACATTGTTATTCAGGGCCTGACAGTTACTGGCTCTATGCTCACTGAAAACCAAGAACTGATCGGTCAATGGTCTTTGATCACACAGTTCTCAGCCTTAGAGGCAGCGTGGCACATATGCAGCAAAGTTTGTAAGCTTATCTCTCTTATATGCTGAACTTCTCTCTTAATGTATTTACACTTAAATACATTTTGACTATAGATACACTTTAAGGTGAACTTGTCCTTAAAATGGTGGTGTGTATATTAAAGGTGGTAGGGGGAGACTGGGAGGGAAAAAGGTGGAGCTGTGCTATAAATCCTGCCTGAAAGTACTAAGCAGGAAATAAGTGTATATGTACCGTATTTACATTTGGTTTTGTTTTTTTTAAACAGATGAGGATTTTACCTGCTCCGTACCTGTTAGTAAAAAATCCCGGGTGGAAATTAAGAAAGAGAAAAAAGAAAAATCCACAAAAAAACCTACAGAGGAGACCTCGTCCCCTATAAATTCACAGGGTAAAAGGTAAGTCATTATTGTATACACATCAAGGGATGGGGAAGTCGCCACATCCAGGTAGACAATTTTGGCAGTACTGAAAGGCAGGCACTTCAATAGGATATCATATGGCCTGTCTTTTTACCCCAGGCTACCCAGCAGAAAGCCAATTTTCTATTTTTTAGGTTGTAAATTGTACGTGTAGGCACCTCCAGACATTCTGACCTGATTCTTAGGCTGTATTGACATGAACAGCAAAGGAGGAGATTTTCTGACACTTGGCAACATTGTTCACATGTTCGTATAAACAGTGCAGCACACATAAGCTCAGTACATCATCCATACATGTCAGTATACACAGTGCAGCACACATACAGCTCAGTACATCATCCATACATGTCAGTAAGGGCCTGAGAACATAGCAATGCCTCATGGGACATGTAGTCCTGGGCAGGAGAAGAAAGTGATTCTAAAGGCAGAATGTTTTTTTTACCTTAATGCATTCTATGTATTAGAGTAAAATACCTTCTGTAACCAGACACATTTGACTTGCCACACCCAGGCCTGATTACTGCTAGACCTGTTTAATCAAGAAACCACTTAAATAGAAGCTGTTTGACAAAGTGATGCACGCTAGCGCCGTACTACACAACGAATAACTCTAGATGATCGCACGTAGTGAAACAGTTTGTCGAAGATAAATTCACCAAAGAACTAATTTGTCCAGATCGTCATTAGTCCGGACCCACACCGTTCAGTTTACACAGACCAATGTCTTCCATAAAATGAGATTATGTATCTTACGTAATTCCATTTTTTTTGTAAGACGGAAATCTTAGTGAAAGAAGAGGACGGGTCCTGATGTACAGGGTACTCCGTAACGATACAAGAGTCCGGGAATGACTGTACATACCTACTACATGACTCGACATACACACGACGTGACACATATGACTGTACATACCTACTACATGACTCGAATACACACGACGTGACAAATATGCTTGTACACTTGTTACAACGGTTC
>BLSH010516250.1:472477-483161 GCA_018402905.1 Glandirana rugosa | reverse complement strand
AGTCCCTCCTTACATCACAGGGGTCCCAGCGGAGTCCCTCCTTACATCACAGGGGTCCCAGCGGAGTCCCTCCTTACATCACAGGGGTCCCAGCGGAGTCCCTCCTTACATCACGGGTCCCAGCGGAGTCCCTCCTTACATCACAGGGGTCCCAGCGGAGTCCCTCCTTACATCACAGGGGTCCCAGCGGAGTGCCTCCTCACATCACAGGGGTCCCAGCGGAGTGCCTCCTCACATCACAGGGGTCCCAGCGGAGTTCCTCCTTACATCTCAGGTGTCCCCAGCACTGCAGAGCGCCTCCTCACATCACAGGTGTCCCAGCGGAGTCTCTGCTGCCATTACGGAAGACCAGCTCTCCTGTAAGAGGTCAGTCGCTGAGCGGAACAAACAAGAGGCGGAGCCGACTGGGTGGCTGCCAATAGAAATGGAGCTGCTGACTGCCGGCAACTCCATTTCTACTGGCAGCAACCCCGGCTGACTCCGCCTCTCGTTTGTTCCCTTCAGCGAGTGACCAGGCTCAAGGAAAGCTGGTCTTCGGCAAAATGGCGGCAAAGATCACCAGTGCCAGCCCCGGACCTCTAGCGACGGCTCTGGCGATTCTCCGGCCGGTGTAACCAGCGCTCTGGACTAATAATATATTTCAGCATGCCCCAGACCTGGGGCTTTTCGGGGGCCCACTCGGGGCTCCAGCCCCCCCGCTCCCGATGCCTATGGTGTACGTGCTGAGTCTGGCATATACAATGAACAAGTGAAGCATAATGTCAGGGGGTTGTCTTATATGCTCCAGGTGCACAACGATCCCAGCCAGAATCACGCTGGCTTGACTAATGAGGAGAGGGGACTCACCATGGGCAGTACCACCTGTAATTAACCCTGAGTATCCCCAGCTACGTCAGCCAAGATGAAAACATGTGCACCCACAATGACGCATATGAATACTGTCGCACGTGAGGCACAGTGCGTGGCCCCGATCCTCAGCGAGTGGCCCGCCCGATCCCCCACACCCGCTGTATGGCAGAGATGACAATCCTGGGGCTGAGGTGGTTAAAAAAAAAAACGAGCCTTTACAATCACTTTTAAGTGCTATCTCTTGGTAATGCTTACCTGTCATCTCTGCTATTTCAGATGGGGACTCTGACAGCGATGAGAGTTACAGTGGTGATGATGAAGAATTTGAAGTCAAGAAATCCAAAAAAGCAGGAGCAAGCAAAATTCCAAAGTCCAAGAATGAGAAGAAAGGAAAAACCACTCCAAAGGCCAAGAGAAAAGGTAAGGAGATTGTGATATTCTTCAAATCACTTCATCACAAAATAGTGTGAATCTGAAGTTTCACATCTCTGTGTAGCATATACTGTATGTGGCTGTGTTGCATTTTGTTGTCATTTGTGGTGACTGGTGGTTAGTATGTAAGGGATGTGGCCTATCAATACTATCAGATCCAAATGTTCACGAAATGTCATCTGACATTTGAATGGGCTGCCAGTGCACAGGAGTGGATCATAACATGCAGCATGTTTTTCAAGGCAGCATACCACAAACCACAGTAGTGTGTCACTGCATTTTGATGTGCTTTGACTCCTGTACTTTGGAGCTGCGTTGCCTTAGACCGCTTTCACACTGAGGCAGTTTTCAGGCATTTTAGCGTTAAAAATAGCACCTGTAAAATGTCTGAAAGCTGCCTCAGCTGCAGCCCCAGTGTGAAAGCCTGAGTGTTTTCACACTGGGGCGGTGCGCTTGCAGGACTTTAGAAAAAGTCCTGCAAGCAGCATCTTTGGGACGGTTTGGGAGCGTTGTATACACCGCTCGCAGACCGCCCCCTGCCCATAGCAATGCATGGACACTGATTCGGAAGCACTGCATCACGGGTATTTTTAACCCCTTCTTGGGGGGTTAAAAGCGCCCCACTGGCGCACAATTAGGGGCGTCAAAGCACCGCTATAACAGCGGTGCTTTGCCGCCAATGCTCGGGCGGCTGCAGTGTGAAAGGGGTCTTAGTGAATTGGGATACCATTCAAAATGAATAGCATGAGTTGCGGTAACATGCATATTGCACCGAATCGCAAAAGAGTGTTTCAGTCCTTACATTTCTCTTGAAATCAGGTCTTAAGTTCAGTTGTACATCACTTGGGCTAACCTAGTAATGAAAAACTTGTACGGTTTTTAGAGAGAGTGTGTAGAGCCATTTAATACAATTATGAAAGTTACAGAGGAGCTCCAGCCCCCCACTACCAAAAATATAAAAGTCAGCAGCCACAAATACTGTAGCTGCTGACTGTTAATATTAGGACACTTACCTGTCCAGGGATCCAGCAATGTCGGCACCCCAGCCAATTTTCCAATCGACTCTCGGGTGCTGCCACCACCATTTGTTGTAAGAGAAACCGGCTGTGAAGCCGCACTGCGCATGTGCAAAGCACTTTGTGAATGGCCCGGCGGCGGAGGAAGGGGGCTGAAGTTCGAAGGGACTTTGCCACTGCGCGGTCTCCCAAAAGTGGGGACAGGTACCCGCTCCCCCCCGAAAGGTGCCAAATGTAGCAGCGGAGGGGGGGGAGGAAGCAAACAAGCAGAGCTTCCCCTTTTGGGTGCAGCTCTGCTAGAACTACACAGTGTAGTTGTGCTTAACTTGTCCTTGTGGGCAACGTTTATGCATAAAGAGTGTGAGTGGCCAAAAGCCCATGACATAGGGTAGATGTATTTATCTTGACGTTTTGTCCTTGTGTAATTTTAAAAACTACCTGATTCCATGTATGACTGTTTCTAAAATGGATAATTGTATGTCAACCTTAACTATGAACTTCTCTTATTTGCTCCCTTTTGGTCTGTTAAAACCATCAAGAGGGTTTTATCTGTTCACATTTTTTTTAAAAATAACAGTAGATGGTGCCAGAAATTGTGGGAGCTGATAATTTCCTGTGTGTGTGTTTAATGCTGCATTATCAGTTTTACTATTCTCAGTTATCTCTGTGGACTACTACAGAACACCTCTCCTCTGTTATGGAGAAAAGGAGGAAGAGTTTTATAGTCCTATCCTGGGGTGACAACCCTGCTTCTCCATAGATACATTATCATGAATGAGTGTTGTTACCCTAGGAGAGGGTCATTAGGGGGAAATTAAGCCTGAAAAAAGAAAACCAATGCAAACACTACATCTGTGGACTGGTAAGCTGCAATATATTATTTGGGGTTTAAATATTGTTTACCTTATCTGCTACCTTATTTCAGGTGGTGACTCTGAAAATGAAAGCAGTTTTAGTGGAGATGAGGAGTTTGAAGTTAAGAAGTCTAAAAAGACAGCAGCAAGCAAATGTGCAAAAGCCAAGAGCGCAAAGAAAGAAAATAATGCTCCACTATCCAAGACAGCCTGTAAGAAACCATATTTAGATCATTTCTCTGGTATCTTTTACCAAAATATCAGTCTGATGCTTCACACATCTATATGTATCTTTTGGGATTTTATATTGCATCCTGCAGTTAGAAATACTCAGCTACTAGAAACATTACCTGCATGAAGAGTGTATGCTCTAGGATAAACGCCTGTTGTGCTTACGGCTTGTGGCAAAGCAGATTGCATTCAGGTGCATTCTACTTGCATTTGACATCGGCTTGAGACACTTTTAAGACCATTAAGGCCTTGTTCACGTTTTCTGCACAAGTTCTGCAAGGGCACAAAAAAAAAACAATTGTTCACTATGTACCCTGTTCACACCACAACACCGGTTTCACATGCAGATTTTTTCTGCGCAATAATCTGCAACATGTATGCTTGTGTGCATGGAAAAAAATTAACGTGACATTAGCACTGTGGTGTGAACAGGGCCTATAACTGATGTGCATGAAAGCTGAGGTCAACATGCATAAAAACTTCACTGAAACACGCATGAAAACTGATGTGAAATTGATGCACAGTATCTCACAAAAGTGAGTACACCCCTCACATTTTTGTAAATCTTTTATTATATCTTTTCATGTGACAACACTGAAGAAATGACACTTTGCTACAATGTAAAGTAGTGAGTGTACAGCTTGTATAACAGTGTAAATGTGCTGTCCCCTCAAAATAACTTCACACACAGCCATTAATGTCTAAACCGCTGGCAACAAAAGTGAGTACAACCCTAAGTGAAAATGTTCAAATTGGGCCCAATTAGCCATTTTCCCTCCCCGGTGTAATGTGACTCATTAGTGCTACAAAGTCTCAGGTGTGAATGGGGAGCAGGTGTGTTATAGTTGGTGTTATCGCTCTCACGCTCTTATACTGGTCACTGGAAGTTCAACATGGCACCTCATGGCAAAGAACTCTGAGGATCTGAAAAAAACAATTGTTGCTCTACATAAAGATGGCCTAGGCCAGGGATATGCAATTAGCGGACCTCCAACTGTTGCAAAACTACAAGTCCCATCATGCCTCTGGGTGTCATGCTTGTGGTTGTCAGAGTCTTGCTATTCCTTAATGGGACATGTAGTTCTGCAACATCTGGAGGTCCGCTAATTGCATATCCCTGGCCTAGGCTATAAGAAGATTGCCAAGATCCTGAAACCGAGCTACAGCACGGTAACCAAGACCATACTGTGGTTTAACAGGACAGGTTCCACTCAGAACAAGCCTCGCCATGGTCGACCAAAGAGGTTGACTGCACATGCTCAGCGTCATATCCAGTGGTTGTCTTTGGGAAATGGTCGTATGAGTACTGCCAGCATTGCTGCAGAGGTTGAAGGGGTGGGGGGATCAGTCTATCATTGCTCAGACTATACACTGCACAATGCATCAAATTGGTCTGCATGGTGGCCATCCCAGAAAGAAACCTCTTCTAAAGATGATGCACAAGAAAGCCCACACAAAGTTTGCTGAAGACAAGCAGACTAAGGACATGGATTACTGGAACTATGTCCTGTGGTCTGATGAGACCAAGATAAACGTATTTGGTTCAGGTGGCGGCAACCAGGTGAGGAGTACAAAGACAAGTGTGTCTTGCCTACAGTCAAGCATGATGGTGGGAGTGTCATGGTCAGGGGCTGCATGAGTGCTGCTGACACTGGGGAACTACAGTTCATTGAGGGAACCATGAATGCCAACATTTACTGTGACATACTGAAGCAGAGCATGATCCCCTCCCTTTGGACACTGGGCCGCAGGGCAATATTCCAACATGATAACGACCCCAAACACACCTCCAAGACAACCACTGCCTTGCTAAAGAAGCTGAGGGTAAAGGTGATGGACTGGCCAAGCATGTCTCCAGACCTAAACTGAATTGAGCATCCTCAGATGGAAGGTGGAGGAGCGCAAGGTCTCTAACATCCACTAGCTCTGTGATGTCATCATGGAGGAGTGGAAGAGGACTCCAGTGGAAACCTGTGAAGCTCTGGTGAACTCCATGCCCCAGAGGGTTAAGGCAGTGTTGGAAAATCATGGTGGCCACACAAAATATTGACACTTTGGGCCCAATTTGGACATTTTCACATAGGGGTGTACTCACTTTTGTTGCCATCGGTTTAGACATTAATGGCTGTGTGTTGAGTTATTTTGAGGGGGCAGCAAATTTACACTATTATACAAGCTGTACACACTACTTTACATTGTAGCAAAGTGTCATTTCTTCAGTGTTGTCACATGAAAAGATATAATAAAATATTTACAAAAATGTGAGGGGTGTACTTACTTTTGTGAGATGCTGTGAACTTGTGTCTCTGCAGACGAAATCTGCACGGTATTCCTATCAGTTTTCATGCACGTTTGGTGTGAACGAGCCCTAACATTTCATTGGCAGGTGAAACTGACCTACAGTAGACCTCCTAAGTTGCATCAAGCTGCTTTTGCATTTCTATTGACATTTATGGGGAAAGAATCAGTTCTTTTTCAATCAAAATCGTGCAGACATAGTCCTTAAATGTATTGGGTTTGATTTGTAGGAAAATAAGCTGTTAACTTTGCAAGGGAAGTTGCATTTTGCAAGGAAGTTTGCCCCTGAGCTTAGTAAATGTGGTGACGTTTCGCTTTGCAACGAATGCCCAATCATGTGCAAGGAAATTTAAAAAAAATGATTTTTGCTGGCACATGATTGATGGAAGTCGGCAGAGCTTCACCTCATTCATTTTGAAGCCAATTCCCTTGCAAAGTGCAACTTCCCTTGCAGATTGAAGAGCATATTTGCTTTTAGTAAATCAACCCCAATGTCTGTAGAATACGCATATGTGTGTTTTATTTGTGTGTGTGTGTGTGTGTGTGTGTGTGTGTGTGTGTGTGTGTGTGTGTGTGTGTGTGTAACATAAAAAATTCAAAAAAAATTCAACCTCCTCATACACAGCAAATCCATCTCCCACCCCTGTGTCCATTAAAATAAAGCCAATGCCAGCCAAGCATACAGAGGCCTCATCCTCGGGGCTCAAAAATACAGCTGGACACAGCAGCCCTTCTGTAGGGATGAAAAGACCAGCATGGAGTCCTCCAGGTAAGCGTTGATTTATTTATTTATTTTTTTTCCTTTTTAATTACAATACAATGCTCCTTCTGAAAATTCTAGTTTCTTGACAGTCATGGTAATCCATTGGCTTCAGTACTATCACTTGTACTATTACTATTCTATACTTGTCACTGCCTGGGAACTACTGTATCTCACAAAAGTGAGTACACCCTTCACATTTTTGTAAATATTTTATTCTATCTTTTCATGTGACAACACTGAAGAAATGACACTTTGCTACAATGTAAAGTAGTGAGCGTATAACAGAGTAAATTTGCTGTCCCCTCAAAATAACTCAACACATAGCCATTAATGTCTAAACCATCTTCAAATTTGACGCACAGCTGCAACACAGTTCGGTCTCCGCAATATAAATTCGCAGCCTTCACAGCTTGAACTACTAGTAACTGACCCATCCCACTCGCAACTTGACTCCACCTATTACAAAACTCTTTTCCACTCCACAATGGCTAGAAGCCACCGAACTGAACATAAATGGCGCTCAGATATCCCGGAGATGTCAGAGGATATTTGGAAAGAATTCTTACCTGTTCAGGTTCCTGCCGTCATCTCTTCCAGAGATAAAGTTATTCAAACTAAATTGCTATATAGGTCATACTACACACCATGCCTGCTCTATAGATTAAATAGGATGCCTTCTGCACTCTGCTCCAGATGCAACATGGCTGATGGTACCTTTTTCCACTTGATGTGGACATGCTCTCGGATTAGGCAGTTCTGGTCAGAGGTCACAGTGTTTCTCAGTTCTATCACGCAACTGCCCAATATATGTAATCCTCTGGGATGCCTGTTTGACTATATAGAGGACGAGGAAAATATGCCAAAACACAAGCAAACGTTTTTACGTATAGCACTCTTTTATGCCAAAAAAACAATAACCATGAACTGGAAACCTGGGTCCTCACCTACTCTAAATGGGTGGATCAGATTGATCCACAATGTGCTCCCACTATACAAGTTGACCTATGAGGCGAGGGGCTGTCTCCGTAAGTTTCATAAAATATGGGGCCCCTGGATGGAATCTAATAGCACCATTCCTGACGACTCCTAAGGGAGTATGTTCTATTTGTGCCTTATGTAGGAGACAGGCAAATGGGAATATATAATCCTGCCCTTATTGGATAGGTATCTATGGATATTTTTCAGCAAACCTACTGAAGATAAATGTAAAACAGCACTATTTTCATGTCAATGTTTCATGGATGATGGGCGTACTACTCAATAATCCTTTCTTATAACTGTATATGTTGTATATGGGAGCTGTAAAAACAATCTGTCATGGATAGGGCCATGTGGGCCTGGATACTATGCCGTATGTGTTTTCTTTATTTCTTTTCTTCTAATGCTTCTTTTTGTTTCTGTTCTGTCACTGTATGTGTTGTATATGTACAATAAAAACTACCCTGTAAAAAAAAAAAATTAATGTCTAAACCGCTGGCAACAAAAGTGAGTACACCCTGAGTGAAAATGTCCAAATTGGGCCCAATTAGCCATTTTCCCTCCCCAGTGTCATGTGACTCATTACTGTTACAAGGTCTCAGGTGTGAATGGGGAGCAGGTGTGTTAAATTTGGTGTTATCGCTCTCACTCTTTCATACTGGTCACTGGAAGTTCAACATGGCAATTCATTGCAAAGAACTCTGAGGATCTGAGAAAAGGAATTGTTGCGATACATAAAGATTACCTAGGCTTTAAGAAGATTGCCAAGACACTGAAACTGAGCTGCAACACGGTGGCCAAGACCATACAGTGGTTTAACAGGACAGGTTCCACTCAGAACAGGCCTCACCATGGTCGACCAAAGAAGTTGAGTGCACTTGCTCAGCGTCATGTCCAGAGGTTGTCTTTGTCAGACGTATGAGTGCTTCCAGCATTGCTGCAGATGTTGAAGGGGGGTCAGCCTGTCAGTGCTCAGACCATATGCCACACACTGCATCAAATTGGTTTGCATGGCTGTCATCCCAGAAAGAAGCCTCTTTTAAAGATGATGCACAAGAAAGCCCGCAAGCAGTTTTCTGAAGACAAGCAGACTAAGGACATGGATTACTGGAACCATGTCTTGTGGTCTGAGGAGACCAAGATAAACTTATTTGGTTCAGATGGTGTCAAGCGTGTGTGGCGGCAACCAGGTGAGGAGTACAAAGACAACTGTGTTTTGCCTACAGTCAAGCATGGTGGTGGCAGTGTCATGGTCTGGGGCTGCATTAGTGCTGCCAGCACTAGGGAGCTACAGTTTATTGAGGGAACCATGAATGCCAACATGTACAGTGACATACTGAAGCAGAGGTTGATCCCCTCCCTTTGGAGACTGGGCTGCAGGGCAGTATTCCAACATAACGACCCCAAACACACCTCCAAGATGACCACTGCCTTGCTAAAGAAGCTGAGGGTAAAGGTGATTGACTGGCCAAGCATGTCTCCAGACATAAACCCTAATGAGCATCTGTGGGGCATCCTCAAACGGAAGGTGGAGGAGCGCAAGGTCTCTAACTTCCACCAGCACCGTGATGTCGTCATGGAGGAGTGGAAGAGGACTTCAGTGGCAACCTGTGAAGCTCTGGTGACCCCCATGCCCAAGAGGGTTAAGGCAGTGCTGGAAAATAAGTGACCACACAAAATATTAACACTTTGGGCCCGATTTGGACATTTTCCCTTAGGGGTGTACTCACTTTTATTGCCAGAGGTTTAAACATTAATGGCTGTGTGTTGAGTTATTTTGAGGGGACAGCAAATTTACACTGTTATACAAGCTGTACACTCACTACTTTACATTGTAGCAAAGTGTAATTTCTTCGGTGTTGTCACATGAAATGATAGAATAAAATATTTACAAAAATGTGAGGGTGTACTCACTTTTGTGAGATACTGTATATACAGATCAGGTGTTTTGACTTTATGTGCATGCTTTTTCTGGGTGACTTAAAGTATTGATGCCAAACTAATCTAGCATTCCCTGAGGGAGGTTAGTCATGGCGACCTTCATATATCTCAGTACAGATGTCTCTTTAACCACTTCAGTCCCGGAAGGATTTACCCCCCTAATGACCAGAGCACTTTTTGCGATACAGCACTGCGTCGATTTAACTGATAATTGCGCAGTCATGCGACGTTGTACCCTAACAAAATTGGCGTCCTTTTTTCCCAAAAATAGAGCTTTCTTTTGGTGCCACTATAAACAAAAAAAAAGCGACAATTTTGAAAAAAAAAAAAAAACAATATTTTTTGCTATAATACATTATCCAAAAAAAATGTATAACAAAAACAAATGTATTCATCAGTTTAGGCCAAAGTGTATTCTTCTACATATTTTTGGTAAAGAAAATCGCAATCGGCATATATTGATTGGTGTGTGCAAAAGTTGCCACGTTTACAAACTGAGAATTCATTTATGGCGTTTTTTTCTTTTTTTACTAGTAATGGCGGCGATCTGGGATTTTTATTGGAACTGCGATATTGTGGCGGACATGTTGAACACTTTTGACACCTTTTTGGGACCATTGACATACAGCGATCAGAGCTTAAAAAAAAATTAATGTTTACTGTGTAAATGTCATTGGCAGGGAAAGGGTTAACGTGTAGGGGGCAATCTAGGGGTTAATTGTGTTCCCTGTGTGTGTTCTAACTGTATGGGGGCTGGGTTGGCAGGGGCTTGACATATCTAACTGATCCCAATTACAGGGATCAGTAGATCTCTGTCATGCTGCCTGTCAGAACGGGGAACCTTCCGTGTTTATATCGGCGGTTCCCCATTCTCCCTCTCTCACAGGCGATCGCGGGTCGCCAGCGAACATCAAGTCCGCCTGACCCGCAGCCCCACTAAGGGAGCGCTCGGCTAGCATGAAAGCACACTGCCTGCTATTGCTCCTGTGACGATCACCGCTTATAGACAGCGATCTGCGATATCGCGCTACTTTGTCGCTGTATATGTACACGATACGGTTGGCAAGTCGTTAATATGTTCTACCATCATAGTGTGAACATTTGAGACTTGGTGCCCATTCAGACTATGCTTTACCTTAACCCGCATCCAATTCGCACTAGTGTGAACCCAGCCTAGAGTAGTTCCTGTACTACTTTGTTCCAACTTTCATGCGACTTGAGGGCCATAGACTACAATGTAAACCCTCAAAAGTCACATGAAAGTCATACCTGCCAAAATTTTAAGCTAATGGCAAGGGTTATCCCCCCCCCCAGATCCATAC
>BLSH010516250.1:451908-471837 GCA_018402905.1 Glandirana rugosa | reverse complement strand
GTATGGGGTACATAATACCTCTATTCATTCACCAAAAAAAGTGTAGTGTAAAAAATGACAATGCAATGAGTTGACCTGGCTCCCTTATGGGACCTGCGGTTTATATTTTTTGCTACCGCTTTTTTATTTTTTTCAAGCTATCTGATGAAGACTGCTATCAAAAAGCTGGCTGGGGCATAGAGGATAACTAGAATCCTGCACTTTCCCCAGCACGGCCGACCGATGAGAGCTAGTTGTATGCTGTGGCGGGACCCGCCGCATCGTGCCCGTTCCGTGCGGGCGGCCAGTGGGTGACCCCCCACTTATGCCCGGTGACCGGACTCTGTGCCTGTCCAGGGGCTTTGGCCTGCAGCATCCCTTTCCAGCTGGGGAGGAAGGTCTGCGACCGGGTGGTTACCCGCTACGCCCGTCGGAGTGGTGAGTGACCCCCCTCTTCCCCCCCCCCCCCCCAGGGGTGCGAAGGGGGGGTGCTGGGCGTACTTTAGCGTTTTGCTAGCCGACCGGTGGAGGGTGGTGGCTGGGCTAGTGCCCTCCTGGGTGTCCGCACTGATTTCTAATATCCGTGCGTCCTTGCGACTGGACCTGGCAGGGGAGTCGCAAGCGTCCGCATATGTTTGCGGGTCTGCTAGGCCGCCTAGATCGCCTAAGGCTTATCTTTATGATACATTTTTTGACCACCTGGTCTATCAGGAATGGCAGCGTACGCAGAATTCCTTCGCCCTACCTAAACGCTTCGCTATACGCTATCCCTTTGAGGATAGTTTCGTGAAGAAGTGGGCGTCCCCCACAGTTGACCCTCCGGTGGCTCGCCTTAACCAAAGCAACGACCATTCCGTTAGGAAGGTACCCCCTCGTTTAAGGACCCAGCCAATAGGCCGATGGAGGCAGTGTCCAAGGCACTTTTCCTGTTGGCAGGATCAGCCATGCGGCCGGCCCTGGTGTCTGCCATGGCGGTGCAATATCTGTCTGAATGTATGGCAGAGCTGCAGAATGATTTGGACTGCGGCAGGACGCTGGAAGCGTCGCAGAAGGCAGACCATTTGTTTCAGGGTATTCGGTACCTGTGTGGTGCAGCTCTGGACCTGCTTCCCATGTTGTCAAAGATGTCTGTTTTTGCAGTCATTATCAGACGAGTTCTCTGGTTACGTTCGTGGTCGGGTGACCACGCGTCCAAAATAGGTCTTGCGGATCTTCCCTTTCAGGGTCTCTTTGGGCCACAGTTGGATGAAATCATCAAGGATTTCACTGGGGGGAAAGAGTACTTTCCTTCCGGAGCCCAGGCGGCGGGAGTTCTGCCGCAAGCAGGGACCTGTCTCTTTGGGTCAGAAGAGATATTTTTTCGTGCCCCTGGTGCAGCGGGCAAAGGGTCGAGGCCCGGCAAGCCTGTCGCAGGGGCCGGGAAGCGACACTGGCAGCACAAGACTGAAAAAACAGAGGACAAGCCCTCCTCTGCATGATGGGTTGCCCCCACCCGTCCTTCGGGTGGGGGGAAGTCTTCTGGGGTTCGCAGACAGGTGGACGGCCCGCATTTCCGACCGTTGGGTGCAGGAAGTGGTGTCCTCCGGGTACAGGATAGAGTTCAGCACTCTACCCCCAGACAGGTTCTTCCCATCGAACTTGAGACTCCCTCAGGGGCGTCGAGAGGCCCTCCTCAGGGCTGTTCAGGCACTCTCTGACCAGGGGGTGATCGTGCCAGTACCTCAGTTGGAGAGGTTTCACGGTTTCTACTCGAACCTATTCGTGGTCCCCAAAAAAAGGGGGGGGGTCAGGCCAGTTCTGGACCTAAAGGCGCTAAACCAATTTGTGAGAGTGTGAAAATTTCGGATGGAATCCGTCCGTTCGGTCGTGGCCGCCCTGCACCAAGGGGACTTCATGGCATCCCTGGATATCAGGGACGTGTATCTCCACGTCCCCATTTGTCTCCGGCACCTGCGCTTTGCAGTGGGAGATCTTCACTACCAATTCGTGGCACTTCCCTTCGATCTGGCCTCGGGTGTTCACCAAGCTGGTGGCCCCGGTGCTGGCGCTACTGAGGCAGAGGGGCACTGCGGTGGTAGCATGCCTCGACGACCTGCTCCTGAGAGCGGAGTCCGCTTTGGCTCTGGAGGAGAATGTGGCTATCACCATGACCTCGTTAAAGGACTTCGGCTGGCTGATCAATCTGCAGAAGTCGACGGTGTCGCCATCCTGTCTCCTGGAATATCTGGGTCTGATTCTGGACACGGAGCAGGCGAAGGTGTTCCTACCTCCGGCCAAGTTACTGACACTGCAAGCAGCGGTGCGAATCCTGCTGTCACGCCGGTGGTCTTCCTTATGGTTTTGTATGCGGGTGTTTGGGTTCATGGTTTCAGCCATCGAGGCGGTACCCTACGCCCAGAGTCACACTCGGCTCCTTCAGCGAGCGATTTTGTCTCGGTGGGACAAGTCCCCACTGTCCCTAGACCAGTTGATCAGATTGGATTCTCAGACCTGAGATGGTGGCTTCGGGCCCCGGCCTTAACGTTGGAGAAGTCTTTTCTTCCCCTGAATTGGTCGATAGTCACGACGGACGCCATCATATTGGGGGGGTCCTGGGGCAGTTGCCTGCGCAGGGCCGCTGGTCAACAGACGAATCTCCCCTTCCGATTAATGTGCTGGAGCTGAGGGCGATTAGGCTCTGCCTCTCCCACTGGACGGAATGGTTGCGCGACCTCCCGGTTCGGGTTCAGTCGGACAATGCCACGGCAGTGGCATATGTGAATAATCAGAGCGGAACGAGGAGCTCGGCAGCAGCTGCGGAAGCGACTCTCATTCTGCGCTGTGCAGAACTTCACGTGCCGGCGATCTCCACCATCTACATTCTGGGCGTAGAGAATTGGCAGGCGGATTTCCTCAGTCGCCAGACGCTGGATCAGGGGGAATGGTCACTCCATCCAGAAGTGTTCAGCCAGATTTGCCACAAATGGGGCACGCCAGATGTGGACCTCATGGCGTCTCGGTTCAACCACAAAGTGAAAACTTTTGTGTGCAGGACGAGAGACCCGCTGGTAGCGCCTTGGGGTCGTTTTCGTCTTCTGTACGCCTATCCTCCCATCAAGCTTCTACCGCGGCTACTGCGCAGGGTGGAAGCGGAGGGGATTCCGATGATCCTGGTGGCTCCGGAATGGCCTCGGCGTCCGTGGTACGCCGACGTGGTGCGAATGGTGGCAGATGTTCCCTGGCGCCTTCCTCTGCACGGAGATCTGTTGTCTCAGGGACCCATCTTGCACCCTGCTTTACCCTCGCTGGCTTTGACGGCTTGGCTATTGAGTCCAAGGTGCTGAGGGTTGAGGGTGTCTCTGACTCCGTGATTCCTACCATGCTGAAAGCGCGCAAGTGTACTTCGAGCAAGATTTATCATCGCACCTGGAAGGCCTATATCGCTTGGTGTGAGGCGGGGGGTTGGAACCCTCGCTCTTACGTTGTGTCCAGGGTCCTGGCCTTTTGCAGCAGGGCTTGAATAAAATAATTGGCCTTGAGTACTCTCAAGGGTCAGATTTTCGGCTCTGGCGATTCTTTTTCAGCGACCTTTGGCATCACATTCGTTGGTTCGTACGTTTGTACAAGGTGTGCGCCATGTGGCTCCTCAGGTACGGTCGCCTATGGCACCATGGGATTTGAATTTGGTGCTTTCCGTGCTGCAGAAGCCACCATATGAGAAGATCAGGGATATTCCCTTACAATTGCTGTCGCAGAAAGTGGCTTTCTTGGTGTCCGAGTTGGCAGCATTTTCCTGCAAGTCTCCTTACTTGGTCCTTCAAAAGGACAAGGCGGTCTTGCGCCCGTCTCCTTCGTTTTTACCGAAGGTGTTTTCTTCTTTTCACATTAATGAAGATATTGTTCTTCCTTCTTTGTGTCCGCATCCTACACATCCTAAGGAATTTGAGTTACATTCATTGGATGTCGTGAGGGCTTTGCGGGTGTATTTGGCGGCTACAGACTCTTTCGGAAGTCTGACGCTTTGTACTGACGGGCGGTCCGCGCAAAGGATTGGCGGCCTCGTCGGCTACTGTTTCCCGTAGGATCAGACAGACCGTGACTCATGCGTATTCTGTTTGGGGCAAAGTCCCCCCTTATCCAGTCACGGCTCATTCCACCAGGGCTGTTAGCACTTCCTGGGCTTTCAGACACCAGGCCTCGGTGTCCCAGGTGTGCAAGGCGGCTACTTGGGCCCCGGTGCACACATTTACTAAGTTTTCTAAAGTTGATGTTTCAGCATCTTCGGATGCAGCTTTTGCCCGTAAAGTTTTACAGGCGGCAGTGTAGGCGCGGCTGGCGCCTCCTGAGAGGTTTCTGTTGGGTACAGTTGTTGTCGTTTACCCACCCCTCTTTTCTGACACAGCTTTGGGACATCCCCACATGTCAAAGAAGGCTGCGTCTGTCAGTGAACGTAAGAGAAAAAGGGATTTTATTAAAACTTACCGTAAAATCCTTTTCTCTGAGTTCACTGACAGACGCAGCACCCACCCCTCTGCCTTGTGTTTGTACGGCTTGTTACGAACTGATATGCTAAGCAGAGCAGGGGGGTTATATGGGAGAGAGAGGGCGGCCCCCTGGGAGGGGCCAGCTTGCTTTCTTTTTGCCTAGTTAACTCCTAGTAGGATGTGCATATAACCCCACATGTCAAAGAAGGCTGCGTCTGTCAGTGAACTGAAGAAAAAGATTTAACTGTAAGTTTTAATAAAATCCCTTTTTTTGTGAATACTGTGCATGAGTGCATGATGTATGTATGCATTCGTCCACGGTTTTGCCAGTCCTCTACACTGTGCATGAGTGCACAATGTATGCATGTACTCAATCCGTTACACAGTGGAGAGGTATTAATAGCATTTCCAACATGTCTGCCTATGTTTGCATGCATGTATGTTCCCATCCACAGTTCTGCTAATCCATTACACAATGGAGAGGTAACCTTAACATTTCTACATGTCTGCCCGCCTTGGTTGGGCTCTCTCTGGTTGGGCTTGCTTTAGGGTATGTCTGGAATTTCTGTTCTGTACTCCAGTCTGCCCCTACTGTATTCATATGCCCCTGGATGATGCACTTCCAGTGCGCGGTAATCCCTAGATGGTACATATGCATTCAGCATTGCTTTTAAGACAATGTAGCATATATTATTTGTCACTCTCCCATTTCTCTCAGTCTTTCTACATTGTATACAAACGATGATACATATATTGGAATTTTTTTTTTTATTATACTAGTAACGGTGGGGATCAGCGACTTATAATAGGACTGCAGGAAAGAGGAACAGAGATCATTCCCTCTGTACAGAGCCATGTGCTGATTGTCTCTGGGTTGTGATTGTACAGAGCTGATCAGCAGGTCCCAGCCATGAATCATTGGCAGGCACTTGCTGACAAACTCGTGTGCAATCACAGCAGGTGTTGGCAGGGATGCGGGCACCCTAAATCCGGAAGCAGGCAGCAGTGTACGAATACATCCACAAGAGGTTAATGTATTCAAGCGATTAGCTGCGTCACGTGGGTCTGCCTTTTTTTTTTTCTGCATGTTTCACTGAAACTATTTGTCTTACTGTTCAATAAGTCAGACTGACATATATTTTCTTTGTTGGGTATCTTGTCAGTATTGTCTATTATATTTATTTAACCCTCTTACACTACACTTTTTTTTTTTTTTTTTTTTTTACAACCAGCTGTTGTAAAATTATATTCTTTCATTTGGTTTGTTCTCTTGTTGTACAGAGTTTGTGTTGATTGTTATTTTGGTTGTCACCAAATTCTAAATATCTGCTACAGTCTTGTTTGTACAAGGTCACATAGTTTTGTTTGTTTGTCGCAATATTTTCATATTGTCCTTTTGCCGCCAGCTTCTTTGGGAACTGCACGGAGCCCGCTGACTGGAGTGACTGTGCGGTCTCCTAACCAAGGACTGCGCCTTGGACTGTCAAGGTTAGCAAGAGTCAAGCCATTACATCCAGCTGCTGTCCATCACTGAATTTCTTTTTGGTGAATCATCTGAAGAGTGAAGAAGAATTACCTCTCAGTAGGAATTGAAATACCCCAGATTCCATAAACTGGCATACCCACAAAATATAAATTGACTTCAGCCCAACAGCTAGAGAACTACAACTAGCAGGAATGCCTGGGCTGACCGGTATTTAAAGTCTTGCTGAAGTTTCACAAATTGCTTGGCCTTGTGGGATTCATCAGAACTAAAATCTTACTGTTTGCTTTTCGGGGCCAAATTTTATTGAGGGACAAGTTTTAAATGTAAAAACTTTGAATTTTAAGGTGACAGAAGAAAGTTACTTTTTCTACTTTCTAACGGACCATCTCATTTTCTTTCACTGAACAGTTGGGTGTGTAAGGTATGAGCACTGATTTGAAATACGTCATTTAATGTGTTTCTAAAGCTAAATGTTTTTTTTTACCCTAAAGTTGTTGTAAAGGCTGAAGGTTTTTTTTACCTCCATGCGTATGAAGGTAAAAAAACCTTCTGTGTGCAGCAGCCCCCCCCCCCAATACCTGAGACCCATCTAGCAATGTGCACAAGAGCCTCGGCTCTATGGGGACTGCCCCTCCTCATTGGCGGAGACAGCAGCGGGAGCCATTGGCTCCCGCTGCTGTCAATCACAGCCAGTGAGCCAATAAGGAGAGAAGGGGCGGAGCCAAGCCATGGCTCTGTGTGTGAATGGACACGCAGAGCAGTGGCTTGGGAGCGAGTCGTCTCGGGTGCCCCCAAAGCAAGCTGCTAGCTGTGGGGGCACTCAGCAGGAGGGAAAGGCCAGGAGCGCCGATGGGGCACCCGAAAAGAGAAGGATCGGGGCTGCTCGCTGCAAAACGACTGCACAGAGCAGGCAAGTATGACATGTTTGTTATTTTAAAAAAATATATGCCTTAATATCACTTATGTATTCTCTGCATTAAGGTAAAAAACATTTTAGGACTTTATGTGCCCCCTCCTCCTCTAAACACTTATCTGACTCCTGGATTGAATCAGCGCTGTGCCTGGCTGCAGTCTACTCTCCTCTCTCCCTCTTCACGCAAGGACTGACAGACAGCAGCAGGAGCAATTGGCACCTGCTGCTGTCAGTCAAATTCAGTGAGGAGGAAGCGGGGCTGAGCCGCGTCATGTGTGTCAATAGATGGCCTGGTTCAGGAGCGAGCCCACAGGTGCACCCACATAGAAGGCGCACCGAGAAGAGGAGAAGCCTAGACTGCTAGTGGGGGACTTCATAAAAGGAACTTTGGGGGGTCACTCTGTGCAATTTCATTGCACAGAGCAAGTAAGTATAACATGTTTGGTTTTTTTTTTTTAAAAGAGACTTTACAATCACTTTAACTGCATAGGTATCTATGGAAGCACATCTGTTAACACACATTCACCAGACTTCACAGATTTTAGCTATCCTGTTAACACGATGACTGTAAGTCACTGAACACCCTTCCTCTGAGCACAGGCACAGGAGAACTTAAAACGGAGGTCCGCGCTTCCCTGCAAAAATTAAAAGTCAGCAGCTACACATACAGTAGCTGCTGACTTTTAATAATAGGACACTTACCTGTCCTGGAGTCCAGCAATGTCTGCACCCGCCGCCGATCTTCGGATCGGGAGTCGGGTGCAGCCGCATCCATTGCGGGTAAGGGAACCCGGACGTGTAGCATTACAGCTTCACGCCAGGCACCTTACTGCCCATGCACGAGGCTCCGCTGCTCTCTGCTATTGGCCAGGTGGCCAGTAGCAGAGCGAGGAGGGAGCTGCGCTGCTGACGTCAGCGGCTGCCAGCCCGAGCTCCTGGATGTGTGGATCCCCCCTGAAAGGTGCCAAATGTGAAACCTGAGGGGGGGGGGGGTCCAGTCAGCGGAAGTTCCACTTTTGGGTGGAACCTCCGCTTTAAAGTGAACCTCTATGTTAGGAGTTAGATCAATTTTTCATCAATGGAAATTAAAAAAACCACACAACTCCTCTTTTTGCAGATGTTGCCTTATTCATATCTTCTTTCTTCCACTGACCCATAACAAGTCAGCAGATCAAGAGTACTTCCATTCTGGATCAGCACATTTGGCAGGCAGCCAGCATTTTTAGAAGTACAGATGTACTTTTAACTATTAAGTTAACAGAGGGCTGTTAGTGTGCTACATGTTTTTCCCCTCATCATTCTATAGTCTGTCTTTCAATTAATTTTATTTATGACGTTGCTTACCATCTACCGTGTTTCTCCGAAAATAAGACCTACCCCGATTTTTGGGAAGGACTGCAATATAAGCCCTACCTCGAAAATAAGCCCTAGCATAAAGGGAAGAGCGCTCAGGCAAGTCATGGAAGCGCAGAGCAACGCTATAGGAAGGTATTTGACTCAATTATATTACAGAAACACACACCTTTTACATTATATACTACTGTAATAGAGAGGAGTCTAGCATTTTACAACCACTTTTACTATTATTCACACTGGGGATTCCTGACAGGCAGAGAGAGAAGACAGCACATTAAATGGCAAACCCTACCCCGAAAATAAGCCCTAGTGTGTTTTTGGCTGCCAAAATTAATAGAAGATCCAGGCTTATTTTTGAGGTAACACGGTAGTATAAAAAAAACCATGGCAATTGTTGTGGAGTGACATCCAGTAACATTGCGAATATCCAATAAAAACAAGGTGTAACTGCACAGCTTTGCGTCTTTAGTACACAGCTGTGTGAGACGGTCAGATTCAGCAAACAATGTATATACTGCAGTCTTTTTAGCTCTGCAACTACGCTGGCAATTTTAATCTCTTGAGATTTAACCACCTGCTGGCAGTCACCTGAATAGGCTAGAAATATCTTGCTACTAAAACTGCTAATGATTCATCTCTAGGTTTAGCAAATAATCGGTAAACGGCTACCTATGGGGTAAGCTACACAAGTAGCTTGCAGGAGAATCTTTTAGCTGTCATTTGTGTATGAATGGAGCATTGTTTGATCATGCAAGAATGATTGCTAACAAGTAGCTGGATTGAGATACTACAAATATCCCGTTAAGTTCTAGCCTATTCAGTTGACTGCTGACAGGTGGTGAAATTTGTTGCTAGCGAGAGATTAAAATTAGCCATGTAGTCCTAGGGTTACTGTATGTGTCCGAGGAACCCAAGTGCTTTCTATGATGTATATTATTTGCTGCATCTATTTTATACACTTCTCCAGATTAAATCAATTTTATACAATCTGTACGATAGCAATGAAATGTTAAAATGTGTATATAGCCAACCTGAATAAAATGTAATATTTTTTCCTAAGGTTTGTTATTGTGTACTAAATTATTCTATTGAAAGTTGTATAGGACAGTGTCTCCCTGCTGCGCATTATACAGATACTGGGATCCCCTGAGAAATTCAATGACCATATCTTATTATGCTATAAGTTATAATATAAGGATTTCAGTGTCTTATACATATTATCTTACATCTTATATCATACATATTTTTAAGAGTATGTTGCTTTGGGCAACAGCATTTATTCACTACACTTTGTATGGCTCCTCTTATGTGTGTTCTATTGTTAAAGATTGTGTTCATAGCTGTATTCTGCTCTATCTGTCTTCCGTTAAAGTTATGTAAAGAGTCTTTTTTTTAATTTTACGACAGAGTAGGAAAGGGCAAGACCTTTTGTGAAGTTTGTACTGCGATCTGTGTCTCCACTGGGGGATTCACTCTTCTGCTTGTGGCCATTTTTACTGGGCCTGAAAGTTATAGGAAGTCCAAAAGTTCAGAGTTCTCTTTAGAGCAATTAGGGCATAATATTCTATTTGGGACCCGACACCTGTTTGTCAGCTCTCTAAGATGGGAATTCTGTTCATTTCAGAGGGATTTCTGCCCATTTCCTGTTGTTTCTCTAGGGTAGGAAGTGAAGGAAAAGCTTTCAATAAAATACAGGCAACAAGAAATAACTTGATAAGGACTTTAACTCTTCCCTACTTTATCCACAATAAAAAGACATACCTGTTTTCTGCCCTTGTGGGATGATGCATCAACAATCAATGCCCAGTGCGATAATCCCTGCATAGCCACTAGGCATACAGAAAGTTACACAGCTGTTTCATTTTGGGCAGGCCTCTATTTTGATGAGACTCAGTGCTTTACACAGAGTAAGCATGAGTGCGTGCAATCTATAAACTGAGCATGAAGCTTGTCACTACTTCCCAGTTAGCATCTTGAGAAGAGAGAGCAGGGAGTGGCTGTAAGGAGAGAGGGTGCTAAAAAAGCGAAGGAAGAATGTGTTGGTAGCTACACATATGCTTATTGTCTTCCTTCTTTGTAAGCCTTAAAGTGTAACTAAACTTAACTACTAAAAAATGCAAACAGGCAGCTCTTTTTTTTGCAAAAGAGACATTCTATGTCTCTTTTTCAATGAAGAACACTTACCTGCCTTGCACGCAGTCTTCTGTTGAATGCACATGAGCTGTGCATGTGCAGCTCAGTGTGCATTCCTGGCACATTCTGTCTGTGCCCAGAATGATGGACTCCTGTGTGCGTGCGCAGGATGACCTCATCCCCCCCCCCCCCCCCCACCCCCCACCAGCCAATCAAGGGTCTCAAAAATTGACACCTGGAAGTAGCCCAGGAGAGGATGGCAATGGCTGGCGAGGGATTAACAACCACATCAATGCAATGAGAAGGTGAATATTTCTGTGAGTTTAGTTATGAGTTAAAGCTGAAGTTTAATCTTCTATTTTGCCTTCTCTGATTATTCTATGCCCTATACAGCTTCCTGAGAACCTCACAGCACCCTGCCTCTGTGCTCCTCTTGGAACCCCCATTCCTATTGCAAGCAGTGCAAGACTGAAAGGAAGGCTGGAGTTCAGCTTTAAACATGTTGTACATTATGCCTACTTATAACTAATGCATTGAGCCCTGTCAACAGAGACTGCATAGAGTTTGTAAATTACCAGACTGAAGCCAATATTCACCTTTCCCATGTTTGTGCAGTTGTATTTAATTATTGTTCAAATTCTTCCTGAATCTACACTTCCTTTCTTCCAGAAGCGCATTTCTGAGGTCAGGCACTGATGTTGGACGAGAAGGCCTGGCTCGCAGTCTCTTCTCAAATTCATCCCAAATGTGCTCTATCAGGTTGAAATCAGGAATCTGTGCAGGACAGTCAACTTCCTCCTCCCCAAACGCGCTCATCCATGTCTTTATGGACATTGCTTTGTGCACTGGTCCAAATCATTTGGTGGAGGGAGGATTATGGTGTGGGGTTATTGTTTAGGGGTTGGGCTTGGCCCCTTAGTTCCAGTGAAGGGAACTCTTGAGGCATCAGTATACAAAAACATTTTGGACAATTTCTTGCTCCCAACTTTGTGGGAACAGTTTGGGGTTGGCCCTTCCTGTTCCAACATGACTGCTCACCAGTGCACAAAGCAAGGTCCATAAAGACATGGATGAGCGAGTTTGGAGTGGAGGAACTTGACTGACCTGCAGAGTCCAGGGCCTCAACCCGATAGACCACCTTTGGGATGAATTAGAGAGAAGACTGCGAGCCAGGTCTTCTCGTACAACATCAGTGCCTGACCTCACAAATGCACTTCTGGAAGAATGGTCAAACATTCCCATAGACACACTCCTAAACCTTGTGGGCAGCCTTCCCAGAAGAGTTGAAGCTGTTATAGCTGCAAAGGGTGAGCCAACTCAATATTGAACCCTACTAAGCCTGGGATGCCATTAAAGTTCATGTGCGTGTAAAGGCACGTGTCCCAATACTTTTGGCAATATAGTGTATCTTTTAGTTGGATGTGTACTCCGAAATCTTTTTTTGTTTTAGCTGAGCAACCATTCTTTGTTGTGGTGACTTGCTTCCTTTTATCACTTCCTGATCACATTGGGCTTGCCCTCTGAAACCGTGCGGCACTCCGAATATCCCACCTAAGATATCACCCAAGATGGGCGCTTCCAACGCTCTGTGGATACTGGTTTTCTGTCTGTGGTTAACAGGTAAGTGTTGAGCTGCTGTGTGGCTATAAGAATCTTCATTCACTTCATTAAGTTAGTGTTCTTTTTTTAGTTTCAGTTTCATATTTCTAATATCTTTATTTAATGCATTTTATTTGTTTTTGTTTTCTTTTCATTCTTTCTGTATTAATGGCCATCTCAAAGTCATACTGTACCCTAAAACCTTTGGATGGAGATTCTACCCTTTTAGCAACTGGAAAACATAGCTTCTCAACTGAAGACTTTCATACAACTTACACTCAGGCCAGGTTCACAGCATGGGGTCCGGCTTGTCCCTGTTCACCGATTCAGGTGCAAATCAGGTCTGAATTTTTGCCTGAATTCGCACCTGAATCTGAACCAAAGACGCACAGGGCCCTTTTTAAATGTGGACCGTGGCCACCACAGAGCTATGTGAACCGGCTCCATTGAGAGCTGATCACACTCTTCTGTCATGCAGATTGGATGCGGGGAAACCGTCATCCAATTCACATATGTGTGAACCCAGCCTCAAATTTCACACATTTTTCTAATTGGCTGTAATTGAACAAATGTATGAATCCTGTTGTGTGAATCTTAAAAAATGTAAATATTTTGAAGGACAACTTACACCCAGGCTTATTCAAGAATATACATATCTGTCATTTAATTATTATTACTGCTAACTTAAAATATATCTACAGCCAAATTATTTTTATGGATGTGGGCAGTTTTTTTTTTTTTGTAAATTATTGTTTTCCACAGTAGGTAAATAAACATCATCAGACTGAAAATCAGGCATACAGAACAAATAACCAACACAAGACAGCAGCACTAAGCCATTAGTATAACTCCAAGATTAATACAGATCCTAACACAGTCAAAAAAGTCATATCAGTATTGCAATCTGCAGGCTTTCATACATGAGACAAAGAATATCCACACGCCACTTGAACAGTTTATAGATAGTCCACACACAGAGTATCCTAGTAGACAGTCTCAGATCACCAGTCTAAAGCACTATACCAGTGTTTCTCAATTCCAGTCCTCAAGGCGCACCAACAGGTCATTTTCAGGCTCTCCATTATTTTGCACAGGTGATTTGATCAGTTTCACTGCCTTAGTAATTACCACAGCCCTTTCATCTGAGGGAAATCCTGAAAACATGACCTGTGCGCCTTGAGGACTGGAATTGAGAAACGCGGCATTATACGCTTGGTATACTGCAAACTTTAGGAGCATGAAAACCGAGTCATCTACTCTGACACTATAGACATATTGTTAACCCATCCATCCAGTACATAATCATACTTTTTAGGCCCTCCTCTGCTAGTATATGCTGCCTTGTAAAACAGCAGAGCCTTTTTAATGCGTGCTGTCCAGGCAGGAACAGAAGAGGCTGTGGATTTTTCCATGAGATAATAAGCTTTCTGGCATAGTACAGCAGTAAGGTTAGAGTACAGCAGGGGCAACCCGTCCATTGTGGACAGGGCCTCCCCTGTCCATGCCCCACCACCCTCTCTATCCATGCACCCGGCCCCTTTCAGGACGGCGGGCACATTAATTCCTATGGCGGGGGTGTGTTTTTTGAAGCACCGGTTCAAGCCAGAGGCTCTAATAGGCTTCAAAATAGGGTGGGCTCGGGGAGCAGAGCCTTGCGCCCGGAGCCCACCCAGGTGTTTTGCTCCTGCAAGCCTGCCGCTGCCACCAGAGCCTGCAACCCACCGTTGCCTGCCCGTGTCTGCTGGGGCCTGCTGTGGTAAGGGTGGGCGGGGGGGGGTTGTTGTTTGCCGGCCACCACTGGAGTACAGACCACTTTTTTTGGGCCAAGGAGTCTGCCAATCCTAAAAGACATATTTCAATAGATGGCCTGACAAAAAGTGTTGTCACTTCTTGGATACATTGTGTAACGTCTGACCGAAAGTGTTGTATAGCTGTGCATTCCCAAAATATGTGAATAAAATCTGCTATGGATGAAATGCACCGCCAGCAACTCGATGATCCTAGCTAATCTGGCTGGAGGTATATTCTATGTAGACATTTGTACTGTATGAGATGGGCCCTAGCTGACACCAATCTACAAAAGGTAATCTCCCAGAGATCATCCCCATCCAGCTGAGGAAAATCCGCCACCCAGGCATTTCTACAAGGCACGGTCTCTATACACAATTGTTTGTATATAGCAGACAAAGCCTTAGCTAAGGTATCGTCAATGAGCAAGGCCTCCAAATCTCCCAATGCAATGATTACAGCGAATACAAATTGGGTATTGTAGGCATGGCAAAATTGCAAGTAACGAAACAGATGTGTTCAGTAAGTGATAAGTAGATTTCATGACATCAAATTGCAGAAGTACTCCATTGCACACTATATCACCAGCCTTTTTTTTAACACCGAACTTGGTCCATGTAATAGGATCCAGGTAATTATAAGAAATTAGGTAATTGTGGGTTTCATCCACAATGGTGTGTAAGGGGAAATGTCATGGCTGTCTCCCATCTAAGTCTTCCTAGCCACCACCCACACCCTGACAATAGCACGCATGGACGTTGTGGGAGGGCATGGGGCCCTACCTCTCTGAAACAACAAATGTGTCAATGCCTTGTAGGAACCAACTATGGCTGCCTCCAATGTTATTGCCGCATCATCTTCCTGGATGGTCAACCATTGATGGGCAAAGACTTATTGGCCTGCCAGCAAATACCGAGAGAAATTAGGGACCGTGTGCCCCCCTGATTCCAAAATTGCTGAAGCACTTGGCGTTTGATCCTAGGATTCCGCCCCCTCCACAAATAGGCCAAGACTAACTGCTCTACACTTATGAAGATATTTTTGGGGGTCCACACAGATGAGTTCCTGAATATATATATATATATATATATATATATATATATATATATATATATATAGGAAAGGGGAAGAAATGTCATTCTTAATAAATTAACTTTGCCTATTAGGGACAGGAGAAGATGCTGCCAGGTCTGTAATCTATGTTTAAGGGTCTGCAGCAACAGAGTTACATCCAATGAAATAAGGTCAGATGCTTAACTATAAATATGAATACTCAGGTATTTGACCCTATCCATCCACTGTAATGGACAATTTTCAGAACTCGTAGAGTGGGAGAGGGTGTTTTAAGTGGCAGGACTTGTGATTTGCCCCAGTTAAATACTTTCACCACATATTCTGGATTGAAAGTTAAGATGGACAGAGCTGCCGATAGGGACAAGCCAGAATCCCGGAGGAAAAGGAGAATATCGTCTGAATACAATGCTGTTTTTTCCACCAGGCTGCCCACCCAAATGCCCCCGATCATTAAAGCAATGAGGACAGGAGACCTGGAACATCCTTGTCGGGTACCCCTACTTACTGGAAAAAAAATCTGAAATTAGGCCATTCAACTTCATGGCAGCTACTGGCTTTTGATATAAAATGTAAATCAACTGTCTAAAATGGGTCCCAAAGTCATTTTCAGCTAACACTGTCTCAATTTACTGCCAATCAACCGAATCAAAGGCCTTTTCCAGATCAAGGAAAACGAATATACCCCCACACCAGATTTCTGGACCTAATAAGTATGAGAGAAGACCCAACGTAAGCCAAAGCGTTTGTTAACCTAAAAAAAAAAAAAGTTTCCTTTAAAGCATGTTATACAGATACAGTACAGTGCTTGTGCTGTGTCATTTGGCCCCCTGTATCACCTAAAATACCTGGCTGATCCTGCTTGGTTCTTCCCTCCCTCCTGTAAACTGACCACGGTGTATCTTGGCTGCTGAGCCCTGACACCTTGGTCAGTTTACGTACCTCCATCATCCGCAGCTCTCCTCTGTCCTCCTCTCCTCCTTCCCCTCCCTGCCTGCCAGCAGTGTGTCTGTGCCCGCCCCCTCCCCTCCTGCTGCTCAAATTACTGTACATTTTTTACAGTATCCTCTATTTATGTAAAGTGTATCTGTGCCTTATAAAAATAATGCTGTTATATACGTTTATATGTTTACAGAGTGCCAATTGACGCTCACATGACCCACCGCCTCTCTCCTCCTGATGTTAGCGGGCGATCCTCGGCCCCGTCTGCTGCGGCTCTCAAGCCGAGAGAGCCGTTGGGTCATGTGAGCGTCGATCGGCACTCTGTAAACCGGTATATAGCTGCATTCTACGTGATGCGTATACACAGGAGCATTTTACATGAATAAAAAGAAGAAATATTATGTGGGGGGTGTTGAGCCTGTAGATACTGTGAAACAAAGGCTCTTTTGAATTTGGAATTGAGTCCCCTGACATTCCAGGAGAGAATTTTAATGTGAGGACATAAGTGCAATTCCACATAATACCACTAGATGGGAGACTGGCAACACAAGTGGAGTCAAGGGCCATACATAGCCACTTACATAGCTGCAAGAAAAACAATACTCATAACTACATATTAAAAACCTTATTCTTGAGATAACATTCCCCACTTGCATTGGAGATATTGTTATAGTGCCAACCATGCATATACACACAAAAAAAAGAATAAAAATAGCATACAAGCTGAGCAAAACTCAACAAAAAAAATCATCCCTCCCTGTTTTGCCAGCATAACTGAACAGTCCAAAAACAAACTTGACGCAGAGCTTGATTCCCAAAAAAACTTGCAAACATCACTGAAGAGCTATGTTAACTCCATGGTGGGGGGACAGGTCTTGCACCAGTCCACAAAAATTTGGGAGATCGCTCCGGCCCCCTACATATAGCTCCATCATGTCAGCAGAAATAAAGCTCATTGAAGAAGAAAAAATCAAAAGGAAAAAAAGTTTCCAGTTCGCAGCATAGGCAGACCCAAACCAGGTGTGTAATGACAAACAGGAAACTGAATTCCCCTCCGCAGGAGTAGTCAGAGATGCAGAAAATGGTACCCATTAATGACTACATACTTTTCTGAAAGGACATCAAGCCAGGGTGTCCAACCATTCTATGGCATCTGACAGCGTCTTGGAGAACTTCAAGCGTTTGTTAACCCCAAAAAAATGCTGCTCCTGGCCCTTTAGTGTGCACTTAGCAGCATCGTGCCTTTGCTTTTTAAATTATCCCTCTGTATCCCTTAAAATATCTGTGTGATAATGCCAGGTCATGACTCCCCCCCGTGTACTGACTCCCCCGTATATAGCTTATCTTGAGAGCCCCGTGGTCTATGCAGGCTTTGCCACTCCCAGCTCTCCTATCTCCTGTGTGCCTGTCTTCAAATCCCCCCTCCCTCTATCTCTCGTAGCTTCAAATCTCTGCTCTCATAATTAACTCTAAAAGCTCCTATTTCCTCTGTCTTAGAAGAATAAGTTCCGGCGTCAATGTTATATCAGAAATATTCTTATCTGTATAGATCTATATCTTATCTATACATCTGCCCATTCTCACGGAGTTGCTTCTGAACATCAACAAAGGAGTGACGGAGTTCACGTGAGAAAATGGGGAAAAAAGTGAAGGGTGGTATTTCTCCTATCGTTCACTGACAGACGCAGCTCATCATGACATGTGGGGTTTATGCTTGTCCCACTAGGAGTTAACTAGGCAGGGAAAAGAAACAGCTGGCCCCTCCCATGGGGGGCCGTCCTCTCTTCCTACATAAACCCCCTCATAGAATAGCTCTTCAGTTTTTATGCCTAGTTTGCAAGGAGTTGACCTGGTTTCCCTTTTGGGGAATTTGTGGTCCTGTCTGTGACCATTTTTTATTTTAATTTTCTTCTATCAAGAATTGATCTGCTATCAAGAAGCCGGTCGGGGCATAGAGGGCCCATGGGCCCTGTACTTTCCCCGACCTGGCCAACCGATGCGAGCCAGTCCCGACGTATTGGGACCCGCCGCATCATGCCCGTTCCATGCGGGCTGCCTGGGGTGACCCCTCCTTGCGCCCAGCCCCGGATGCGATTCGGGAAGGGCGATTTTCTGGCCTGCAGCATACCGCCCAAGAGGGGGCGGAAGATCTGCGACTGGGTGGCTACCCACGGCGCTCGTCGGAGTGGTGAGTGAGAGTTCCTGCCTTCCCCCTTTTTAGGGGCGAAAAGGGGGACCGACGGCCACAAAAAAAAAAAAATGTTTTCTTGCTGGGTAGCCGCTGGTGGGACACATGGAGTTCCCGTTCACCCCCTTCCCCCCCCCCCGCCCTCACCGCACCGATGGTCTGGGCCGTTCGTATCAATTTTTCATCGCCATGCGGCGATCGGCCGCCATTTTGCGGTGCACAACCGCCATTTTGCCCTAGCCGCAGACATTTTGGGCCTATGGGGCTTTCCCTCTAGCGCTCAGAGTGGCCGTTTGCGGTACTGCACGTTTCCTGAAGGTGTTTTTTGGCCTCTAGTGTTTAACGGCGGCCATTTTGACTGCATGCCTCTGCAAATACACGTGTCTGCAGCATTTCCCTTCTCTGTGGAACAGTGGTGATCTGGCGGTGCAGCTCTTCTGACTATCCATCCAGAAACAGGCAGCAGAACAGCAAGTATAGCTGGGCTCCCTGTGGGTGCTGGTGGTGGTGGGGTGCAGTCCTCCTGGGTTCCCTGGTGCACTGTGGGGTGGTGGAGTGCGGCAGTGTGGGGGTGCCTCATTCTCCTTAGTCTCCCTGTGTGTCACTAAGAGTTTTTCTGGGGGAAAGCAATGGCAGATTACACTGCTGAACCTGCTGAGGAAGCGCAATCTGCACAAGGGGCATTTTTGGACCAGCTGCGGGCGGTCTTTAGCGAATTTCTCCCCCGGGCGGAGGTCGTCCAACAGGCCCCCAAGAAGCGTCCCCCTCCTCCTTTATTCATCAGGGGAGGATTCTGAGCCGGAAGTGGCCTCAGGGGTCTCAGGGACCCCAGTGGACCTATGCGATGGGGAACTGGGCCCATCGGGCGGCGAGGGGGATCAGGGGGCGGCGGCTGCGCGCGAGAAAGCGTTGGTTGCTACCATTATCCCTGGCATTAGCACTAAGCTGAAACTGGGTTAGGATGGCGAATCGCAGTCTGCTATGTATGTGTGTGGGTCCTCTAGGGCCCCCAAGGCTTATCCCTACAATTACTTTTTTGATAATTTTCTTTATCGTGAATGGCAGCGTCCACAGCACTCTTCTTCGCTGTCAAAAGGGTTCGCTGCTCGCTGTCCCTTTGAGGAAAGCTATTTTAAAAAATGGGAATCGCCTGTAGTGGACCCACCGATAGCACATTCCTCTGGAAGGGACTCCTTCCTTTAAGGATCCCGCTGATAGAAAAACAGAGGCGCTTTTAAAGTCGCTGTTCCTGGTGGCAGGTTCCGCTGTGCGACCGGCCTTGGTGTCCGCCATGGCGGCACAACATTTATCCGAGTGTATGGAAGAGCTCCTGAAGGACCTGGAAGACGGTCGCCTGATGGATGTGCCGCAGAAGGCTGAGTTTTTGCTCCAAGGGTTCAAGCACCTTTGTGATGTGGCCGTTGATTTACTGCCGATGTTGTCCAGAATAACAATATTTGCCGTCATACTCAGACGGATACTTTGGTTGAGTTCTTGGTCCGGTGACCACGCTTCCAAAAAAGGTCTTGCTGACCTCCCTTTTCAAGGTGGACTTCTATTTGGTCCACGTTTGGATGAGATTATTAACCACTTGACCACTGGGCACTTAAACCCCCTTAACAACCAGACCAATTTTCAGCTTTCAGCGCTCTCACACTTTGAATGACAATTACTCAGTCATGCAACATTGCTTCAGGTGGAACTTTTCCCTCCAGTCGTTCTGGAAAAAACCTTCGCACCAGTGGCCTGGTTCTTGAGTTGGTTTCATAGGCAGACTCATACTGCCGTTTATAACAATAAGACCTGTTGTAGCCGTCATTTAGTTGCCGGTGTAGTGTTTCCACGAACTTGGGAACCTCGTTTTTGAGTCGGAAGACGCCGTGTAGGTAGTCCGCTGGCAGAAGGTCCAGGAAGTCCTCGAGAAGGTATGTGAGCCTATTTACAACACGGCGGTACCGCCTGTGGTTCCGGCCAGCGTGTCGCCTTGGACGGTGGTCCTTGTCGCTGAAAT
>BLSH010516250.1:436523-450002 GCA_018402905.1 Glandirana rugosa | reverse complement strand
AGCTGGGGGGTGGTGGGTGGTAAATAGATGGTGGGGGGGAGTATTCTGTCACCTAGGCAGCGCTGTGGGCATTACACATTGCCCACAGCGCTGCAGCACCACCTCTCTCCCCCCTCTCTCCTCTCACACTGCACCGATCGGTGCGGAGAGGAGAGACAAGCCGGCGGAAGCGCCGGCTTGTTTACATGTGATCGCGCCGTCATTTGACGGCGCGATCACATGGTGAAAGGCCGCTCACAGCAGCCATTCATCACGATCCGTGATCAGTCGGGTCCCCCGGACCCGACGGTCACGGATCTTCCCGTGTGCGCGCCCCAGGGGGCGCGCGGGAAGCGCGATTCTGGGAGGACGTCAATAGACGTCCTCCCAGAATTAAGCAACCGCCCTGTAGACGTCATTTGTCTATGGGGCGGTTGTTAACTGGTTAAGGACTTCACGGGAGGTAAGAGTACCTTCCTTCCAGAGCCCCGCAGGCGTGAGTTTCGCCGTAGGCAGGGGCCCCCTCCTTCGGGTCAGAAGAAGTTTTTTCGCTCCCCGGGCGCAGCAGGTAAAGGGACCCGCCCCGGTAAGGTCGCTGCAGGGGCCGGAAGACGGCAGTGGCAGCGCAAAACCGAAAAGGCGGAGGACAAGTCCTCAGCCTGATGGGTTGCCCCCACCCGGGTTTCGGGTGGGGGGACGTCTTCTGGGGTTCACAGGCCGGTGGCTGGCTCACATTTCCGACCGCTGGGTCCGGGAAGTGGTGTCCACCTGGTACAGGATAGAGTTCAACACTCTGCCCCCAGACAGGTTCTTCCCATCAAATTTAGGGCTCCCGCAGGAACGCCGGGAGGCCCTTTTTGGGGCTGTGCAAGCACTCTCAGATCAGGGGGTGATCGTACCAGTGCCCCCAGAAGAGAGGTTTTCGAGGGTTCTACTCGAATCTTTTCGTTGTTCCCAAAAAAGGGGTGGGTTCGGCACGTACTGGACCTGAAGGCCCTGAACCGGTATGTCAGGGCGCGGAAATTCCGGATGGAATCTATCCGCTCGGTCGTGGCCGCCCTTCATCAGGGGGAATTTTTGGCGTCCCTGGACATCAGGGATACGTACCTCCATGTACCCATTCATCCACGACATCAGCGCTTCCTGCGCTTTGCGGTGGGAGACCTCCATTTTCAATTTGTGGCACTCCCCTTCGGCCTGGCCTCAGCAGCTCGAGTTTTCACAAAACTGCTAGCCCCGGTGTTGGCGTTGCTATGACAGAGAGGCATTGCGGTAGTGGCCTACCTAGACGATCTGCTCCTGCGAGCGGAGTCCGCCTCGGCTCTGGAGGAGAATGTGGGAATCACAATGACCTCACTGCAGGACTTCGGCTGGTTACTAAACCTGCAGAAGTCGTCGGTGTCTCCATCCAGTCGCCTGGAGTATCTGGGTCTAATACTGGACAGGGAGCAGGCGAAGGTGTTCCTCCCTCCGGCAAAGTTACTGTCTCTGCAGTCGGCAGTGTGCACCCTTTTGTCGCACCGTCAGTCTTCATTACGGTTCTGTATGCAGGTGCTGGGGCTCATGGTCTCGTCGTTTGAGGCGATACCATTCGCCCAGAGTCACACTCGTCTCCTTCAGCGATCGATTCTGGCTCGGTGGGACAGGTCCCCTCGGTCATTGGACCTTCTGATCCGTCTGAGCTTCCAGACCAGGGCGTCTCTGACCTGGTGGCTTCGGGACTCGGCCGTAATTCAGGGGAAGTCGTTCCTGCCCCTTCAGTGGGTGATCATCACCACGGATGCCAGTCTTTCGGGCTGGGGAGGGATCCTGGGGCAGCTGTCTGCCCAGGGCCGTTGGTCGGCACAGGAAGCCCGCCTCCCCATCAACGTTCTGGAGTTGAGAGCAATCAGATTGTGCCTTTTTCACTGGACAGTGAGATTGCAGGGTCGTCCGATTCAAATTCAATTGGACAATGCCACAGCAGTGGCGTATGTGAACCATCAGGGTGGCACAAGGAGTCCAACGGCGGAGGCAGCTCTGATACTTCGTTGGGCAGAACATTACGTTCCGGCGATCTCAGCCATTTACATTCCAGGTGTGGAGAACTGGCAGGCAGACTTTCTCAGTCGCCAGACGCTGGACCAGGGAGAGTGGTCTCTCCACCCGGAGGTGTTCAATCCGATTTGCCGCAGATGAGGGACGCCGGACGTGGATCTCATGGCATCCCGGTTCAATCGCAAGGTGGAAACCTTTGTGTCCAGAACGAAGGATCCGTTGGCAGTGGCCACGGACGCTCTGGTGGCCCCCTGGGGCCGTTATTGTCTTCTGTACACCTTCCCTCCGATAAGACTGCTTCCGCGATTGATACGCAGGATAGTGGCAGAGGGGATACCAATAATCCTGGTGGCTCCAGATTGGCCTCGGCGCACTTGGTACGCTGACGTGGTGCAAATGGTGGCAGACGCCCCTTGGCGGCTCCCGCTGCGAGACGATCTTCTATCTCAGGGACCCATCTTACACCCTGCTTTACCCTCGCTGGCTTTGACGGCTTGGCTATTGAGTCACAGGTGCTAAAAGACAGGCGAGACGCCGGCTCGCAAGTGTACTTCTCGCAAGATTTATCACCGCACCTGGAAGGCTTACATAGCTTGGTGCGAGGCGGAGGGTCATAACCCTCGCTCTTATGTCGTGTCTTGGGTCCTGACTTTTTTGCAACAGGGCCTGAACAAAAAAATTGGCTTTGAGTACTCTCAAGGGCCAGATATCGGCTCTGGCGATTCTCTTTCAGAGACCTTTAGCTTCGCACTGGTTGATTCGTACCTTTGTACAAGGTGTGCGACACGTGGCCCCTCGGGTGAGGACTCCGATGTCTCCGTGGGATCTGAATTTGGTGCTTTCTGTTCTTCAGAAACCGCCTTATGAGAATATCAGGGAAATTTCCTTACAACACATCACTTCCGCCAGATGGGTGTCTGAATTGGCAGCACTATCGTGCAAGTCTCCCTACTTAGTCATGCATAAGGATAAGGCGGTCTTGCGACCCTCTCCTTCCTTCCTTCCGAAGGTGATTTCTTCCTTTCACATTAATGAAGATATTGTCCTTCCTTCATTGTACCCTCGCCCATCGCACCAAAGGAGTTTGAGTTGCATGCTTTGGACGTAGTGAGGGCCTTACGGGTGTACTTGGCTGCTACAGCTTCTTTTCGAAAAGCTGATGCCTTGTTTGTGCTGCCAGAGGGCCCGTGCAAAGGGTTGGCGGCCTCGTCGGCTACGATTTCTCGTTGGATTAGAAAAACCGTGACTCATGCGTATTCTGTTCGGGGCAAGGTTCCCCCTTTTCCGGTCACGGCTCATTCTACCCGGGCTGTTAGCACTTCCTGGGCTTTTAGACATCAGGCCTCTGTGTCACAGGTGTGCAAGGCGGCCACTTGGGCCTCGGTTCACGCTTTCAGTAAGTTTTATAAAGTTGATGTGTTTGCATCTTCGGATGCTGCTTTTGGCCGCAAAGTTTTGCAGGCGGCAGTGTAGGCGCGTCTGGCGCCTCCTTAGAGGTTCAGTTGGTACTGTTGTTAGCGTTTACCCACCCCTCTTTTTGACACAGCTTGGGGACGTCCCCACACGTCATGATGGGCTGCGTCTGTCAGTGAACGATAGGAGAAAAAGGGATTTTATTAAAACTTACCGTAAAATCCTTTTCTCCGAGTTCACTGACAGACGCAGCACCCACCCCTCTGTGCTCTGTTCTTGTACGGCTTGTGTACGAACTGAAGAGCTATTCTATGAGGGGGTTTATGTAGGAAGAGAGGACGGCCCCCATGGGAGGGGCCAGCTGTTTCTTTTCCCTGCCTAGTTAACTCCTAGTGGGACAAGCATAAACCCTACACGTCATGATGAGCTGCGTCTGTCAGTGAACTCGGAGAAAAGGATTTTACGGTAAGTTTTAATAAAATCCCTTTTTTCATACATGAGCTGAAGATGTTTCCTGGCTTCAGCAAGAATAAGATCGCTGTCCCAATAATTTAGGAAATGGACCAGGAGCGATCTGGGAGGGGATCCCTGAGGTCATGGACCTGTAGGCACTCTGCGAGCTCGCTCCACAATGTAGGCAGAAGATACTTGGGTCAGCTTGAGGATTTGTTTAAAGAAAGATTCCAGAAAAGCTTAGCAGATGCGATACCTCTGAGAGCTCCACCACCCACACATTATTCCGTCAGAGCCTGTCCTCTGCATCCTCTGAACGGGCCATCAGGATTTTGACAGTGCGCTGCAGTTCTTCCAGGATGGGGTTGGTGGTGACAGTGGTAACTTTTATGTTTGATATGCGTGACTCAATGGTGGTTAGGCAACCCCTGAATTTGTCCAGATTCTGCCGCATGAGGCCGCATTCAATTGCCAGTGTATCAGTCTTGCCCATGAGTGAGGTCTTACTGTCCTCTATAGCTGCCAGTATGGCAGAGGTGGAGGAGTCCACGGGCGGTGGTGCTGGAGCCCCAGGATGAGATGTCTCCCTTCTGGCGAGATTCATAGTAGGAAGCAGCCACGGGTGCATCTGGATGGCAACAGCACTCCCAGTTCCTGGAGAAGGAGGCAAGATGGCCACCGCACATGTCCCTGGCAGAGAGCTCCGGGGCTTGGGAGGAGACTGCTTTCTGCTGGATCTGCCTTCGGCTGGCATGGACGGCATGGTAGGATCCCCAACCTGGAGGCAGGAGTTTACTGAGCAGGATGGCTCAGATAGCAGGAGGATTCGGCAGGATTAATCAGCTAGGGAGCCAGAGTTCTCACCAGGATGTCCTCGCTCCATCACATTCGGCCACACCCCCCAATAGATGTGGGCAGTTTATCAGGTATTTATTGCTTTCTGTGTTTCCATTACAAAGATTCACTCTCTCTAGTTGGCCTGGAGACCCTTGTCTCCAGGAATAGAATTAAAGCGGATTTTCACCCAAAAATGGAACTTCCGCTTTAAGCACTCCTCGCCCCCTTACATGCCACATTTGGCATGTAATTTTTTTTGGGGGGGGGGGGAGTGTGTCCCCAGGTTTCTGAGGCACTTCCTGTCCCTCTTCCACCTTACGCCTTGGGGCCGCCTAGGCGACTCCTCCTCTCCTCCTAGGCGGCCCCTCCCTCCTGGCAATCTTCTCGGACACGTCACAGGTCCCAGAAGATTGCCTGGCCACTAGGAATGCGCAGCGCGACTTGCGCATGCGCAGTGGGTGCCCGGCTGTGAAGCCGGGCCGGGTGCCCACACTAGGAATGGCGGGGCCATCGGGAGGAGGGGGAGACTAGCGTGGCCTCGGGAGCAGCCGTCGCTGGACCGGGAGACGGGTAAGTTACTGTTTATTAAAAGTCAGCAGCTACACTTTTTGTAGCTGCTGACTTTTAATAAATAAAAAAAAGTGTGGAACTCTGCTTTAAGGGGAAAATCTTCCAATGAGAGCACTTGCATGGGAGACAAGCAGGGAGTAACCCTGGTCCTCCTGTACTTACTTACGGGCCTGGCCCCATTAGATCAACAGTGGGACCTAGGAGGATCAGTTGGTACTGCCTTATTGGTGGTCCTCTTTGTACACATAAGTGAGTTCCCTGTGGCTCCCTCTGCAGTGCAGCTGGAGATCTTTGTCCCCAGTGCCTTTCTTTGTGTCAAAAGTGAGACATCAGGGGTCTTAGACCCGTGATATTTCACCATAGTCCCTCCAACAGGGCTGTTAAGAATTTAACAAATATATTTGTATAAAATATATAGAAAAAAATCATTAAGGGTTTGTTGTCACATGCTTTGAGGAGGCAATACAACTACTTTAACCCTTCAACCCCTCATTAGCGCACCGCAACTAGTACATTGCATGCAGTTGTGGGGTACTTGCAGGTCAGCACCATTCACACAAATGGTTTACATTTGACAGGGGGTATAATTCATGCTGTGGCAGTGGCATGTGCACACCCCACCCCTCTGCAGCTAAAGCTCACCCATGGAATTTTACCACCCTCCTCAACCTCACATGTGAACGAACCCTAGGTGCTCATTCCCACAGGTACTCTGGCCTTTCAGCCCCAAATCCAATCACTAGCCAAAACCAGGATGCTGGAATGAGGAGCAGAAGAGCTAGACGCTCCTGACTCATACCGCTACATGGGCTATCCCCTCTTCAGCTTATCATGAATGTTGCTGGCAGACTCCTCTACCTTACCAACTGCTTAATCTCTGTCAATCCCTCCACTGGCTTCCAATTGCCCAGCAAATTACATTTAAAATACTAATAACATACAATGCCATTCACAACTCCAGCTACATCACCAATCTTGTCTCAAATTTTCACTCAAATTGACCTCTCCACTTTTTCCACGATGACCTGTGCTCTAGCTCACTTGTCTCCTCCTCCCGTGCTCACTTCCAGGACTTCTCCAGAGCCTCCCCCATCCTCTGGAAATCTCTACCTCAATCTGTCTGCCTATCTCCTACTTTACCCACATTTAGGCAAATACGGAAAACTCATCTCTCCAGGTAAGCCTATCCCGCCTCCACCTAATAACTGAAATCTTAATTCTTCCATCAGCTCATCTCTCAGTTATTACCTTTTGTACCACTTGCCCCACCCTATTAGATTGTAAGCTCTTATGAACAGGGCCCTCTTAACCCTCTTGTCTTTTATTGTATCTGTACTGTCTCCCTTTATATTGTAAAGTGCTGCACAAACTGTTGACCCTATATAAATCCTGTATAATAATAATATTAATATTGTTTGTTATTGCAGATAGAGCAGTAGGTCCTAATTTGACAGGTGTGCATGAGTGGCCCCAAATGCACAGTGTCTGTATTCGGGGCCATACACCTGCTCTCACACGCCTGTCAAATTAGTACCTATGACTATGTTCGTACAGCTGTTGTGTCCCCATAGAGTAACATAGGCTGTCTGCACACAGCTCCAGGTGGCTCCAGCCACATAAACACACTGTACAGGCCACAGCACCCATGAGAATGAGCCCCAAGACATTAACACACAGCTTTATTCATTATATCTATACAGAAATATACTGTAATATATATATATATTCCACTGTTGGGTGCACCGATGGCAAATGGATAAAGACAAGATGTGCCTTGAAAAGTCAATATGCTTCACCTCCCTCTAGATTCCTTTTGCCAGTGCTTGCCTTGGGTAGGTGCTGGGTGCCTGATCCATAAACAGGTACTGCAAAGCAAAGCAGTCATCTTGCTAGCTGTGGTTTTGGGCACTGAGGGAGATGGGACCAAGTACTACTACAGCTCAAAAGGGTAAAAAAAAATTGTTATAATTCTTCAATAAAAGCTGTAGCATCTGTGTTTCCTCACAGCTGTATTACTGTTATAATTTTATTACTATTTACTGTTGATATCTCAGGCTAATAACCATAATCAATCATTATCAATCTCCTTTGGCACATTTTTGTATTAGAATATTCCCCTGTTAACATAAAAATGCTAGATATCTTCAGGGGTGTGTGGAAAGTTATAAAGATATTTATTTTACAATGAAAATAACCCAGGATAACATCAGTACACATTTTGGAAACTTATATATGTTTACTGGTTTAGTTGCTGGAGGATTTCTCATTTTGCACAGACGTTCTTGTGATACAGACCCTGACCCAGAAATTTTCACTTTGCAGCCCTGCCCTGCATCACACAACGGTTCCTCAAAAAAAAAAAAAAAAAAAAATCCCTACTGTGCCTTAGGCTGGATTCACACCTGTGCATTTTTAGTGCTTTTTGCATTTTGCAGATTTGCACTACAGAACATGTTCCACAGGAAACCATGTTAAATGGACTGCTGTGCAAATCTGCAAAATGCAAAAAGCACTAAAAATGCATAAGTGTGAATCAGGCATTCTTCCTAGTGCATATGTGTGTGTTGCAGCCCTATTCATTTCTATGGGAGATCTGAACTCATGGCAGCTTCCAGTGATCCAGCGGAGTATGGCTCTCTCCTAAAGGAAAGAATAGGGCCTTGTGTGCATGCATAACAAGAAGGCCTGGTTCACACCTATGTACTTTCTAACGCATTTTCAGTTTTGCTGCAACCCACTACAGTCCATTTAACATGGTTTCCTATGGGTCATGTTTACATCTATGCATTTTATGGAAAGGGCCAGGGAGCTTTTTCTGGTTTTTTGTTCCATAGACTTCAATGGATCAAAAAAGTGTATTGAAAAATGCTAAATGTACCTGGAATATGCAAACTGCAACCTGCATAGGTGTGAACCAGGCCGAAGGAGACCCGGTGAAGAATTTTTTGAAGGGAAAGGCTATGCAGTGCCAGGCAAGACTGCGCAGGGTACATGCACACCAAAATGCCTTGTCTCTGGTGTGCAGGCAGTGTGCCATGAAAAAAAATTACTGCGTGGACTTGAGGCCCTTTTCACACTTGTGCGACGCGATTTTGATGTGATTTGGGATCAGTGCGACTTTGGTCCAACTTTGTTGCAACGTTGGCACAATGAAAACATATTACAAAGTCCTACAGAAATTGCATCTATATTATTCACGTGCGATTTGCATGCGACTTTGAGGTTACATTGAAGTCTGTGGACCTCAAGTTGCATCAAAGTTGGACCAAAGTAATGCAGGGACTACTATGAAGTCGGCGCGAATTGAAGCCGTACAAATATGAACGGTACTCATTGGAAATCATGGGGAACGACTTGTCATGCGACTTTGCAGTCCCAAGTTGCAGGACAAGTCCCATAAGTGTGAAAGGGGCCTAAAGGAGAAGTCCAGCCAATGCTCGTTTGGCTGGGCTTCTCCTATGGATCACAGGAGTGCAATTAGTTTAGCATTCCGGTGACTGCTTTCTGCTGACGTCACAGTTATATGTCCATGGTACCAAGTCATCCCGACAGTGGGAGTCTAGATCCGCCAGGTGCCTGGACTGACACCCATCTCGATCTCTCAGTGAGCCGCTGAGAGCCTGAGACGGCCGCTCCGCCCCTCCCACAGCTCAGCGCTCCAGTGAGATGAGCAGAAAGCTGTGACTGACAGCCCACAGCTCTCTGCTCACGGAGTGAGTGATCAGCAATGTTCGATTGCTGCATAGGTGCCGGGGGACAGATGCAGCACCGGACCCATGCTGCATCCAGCTAGGTAAGTATGAATCTAAAAAAAAAAAAAAAAAAGAAATCCATACTTCTCTTTTAAACTATACCTAAAGGCAAAGCCTTTTTTTTTTGTTTTGTTTTTTTTTTGGGATAGAGTGGAGAGGGATTAGAACACCATCCATTTTTATTGCTCTCTGTGCCCACATTAAGAAAATTCATTCTCCCCAGAAAAGTAATGGAGGGGGAATCTTCTAATGGGGACCTGAGAGTCCCCAAGGAATTCCCTTCAATGCAGGGATTTCCTCTCACTTCCTGTTTGGCTATGAGACAGGGAGTGAAGGGAGATCTCCGCAATGGGAAACAGATCATGAAAAAAAAGTTGACAAAAGGTTATAACCCTCCCTTGGTCTATCCAAAATGAAAAAAAAGAGTTTTTCCTATAGTTCTACTTTAATAAAATGTCTCTGTGACGTTTCAATAAAGTTTATTTAAAAATAAATAAAGAGGAACAGTGTGATGTGCTGAGATTAATTCTGCCACACCACACGCCAGCTGCTGCCTGACCTGTAAAAAATTGCGGTAAAAATCGCTGGTAAAATTGCCCGAAAACGACACACTCGGGTGTGAATGCAGTCTAAGGCTACTTTCACACTGCAGAGTTAACAGAGTTTTACCGGTGATATGGCTCCGCTATGCAGGTGGGAGCGCTGTGCTTTTAAACCCCCACAAGGGGTTAAAACTGGGTTGAAAGTGCCGGCGCTCCGCGCTACCGAGGTGGTGTACAGCCGCTTCAGAAGCGCTTGCCATTCATATCAATGGCAGTGGTGGTAGATGAGCAGTATATACACCGCTCCTCTCACCGCCCCAAAGATGCTGCTTGCAGGACTTTTTGTAACGTCCCGCAAGTGCACCGCCCCAGTGTGAAAGCACTCGGGCTTTCACATTGGGGTGCATTTTTGAGGCGCTTTACAGACGCAGTTTTTAGCTAAATAGCGCCTGTAAAGTGCCTCAGTGTGAAAGTAGCCTAAAGGACAATTTGCCATGAAACTTATACTGAGCTGCTGTTTTTTCGCTATTGGCAGCTGAATGGAGCAATAGAGGAGTTAATGATAGAGGAGTATGTGCAGTTGAGGAAAGGCAGGCACGGTGAAAGTGGACCTGTAAAAGAAGAGACAAGTAACTGACTGAAAGTGAATGTAAAGCTTCGTTTTTTAAAAAATAACAAACATGTCATACTTACCTCCTCTGTGCAGCTGGTTTTGCACAGAGTGGCCCCAATCCCCCTCGGGTCCCTCTGTGGCGCTCCTGGCTCCTCCCCGCATCGAGTGCCCCCACAGGGGAAGTGCTTGCCTGGGGGCAGCCGTGCGGGCACACTCCTGAGTCCTGCTGCTGCATCCATTGACACAGACAGCAGGACTCGGACCGCAGTGGGAGCCAATGGCTGCGCTGCTGTCTATCTATGCAATCGGCACCAGAGACACCGGCTGGAGCGCATGTGCTCGTCCCTGAACAGGGAAAGACCGGGTTCAGGTAAGTAAAACGGGGGCTCTGGGGGGCTCCTACACTAAAAGAGGTTTTTCACCTTAATGCATTCTAGAGTTTACAACCCTTTTAAGGCTTGTTTAAATATAATGCAGCCCCTCTGAAAAGTAACTTGGATCTCTTTCCAGAGGGCATATGACAGGTGATGAGGAGGCAATGTGTTTCCTAAAAATGCCTAATCACCATGCTGCCACTGCATGCAGCGTAGCCCCATTCACTTGAATAGGTCGTGTTTGGTGGCTGCACCTCCTGATGTATGCAAAATGCTGTTTAACTTTTGCATTGGTACAGCTCTGAGTGGTTGCTTTTCTGTGTTTAGGTGGGTGCTCAGAGGTGGTAAAACCGCAGCTCAACTCCCTGCCCTGTCTGCCCATGTGATTAAGCCCCTACAGATGCATAGTCATATATGAACAGGACCTAACTAAATATGATTGCTTTTTATTTCTTCTGTTTCTAGGGGCAGTAAATTCTAAAAACGCTTCTACAACATTGAAACCATTCTCTTCCAGAGTCAGATCCACGTCGCTGACTTCAGTTATTTCATCTAATGCTAGCACAATGTATGCGAAGGTAATACAACCTAAACAATAAAAAAAAAATCGCTCCAATATTGCAGTTTTGGGAAATTTAACAGGCTAATTGAATTGTGCATAACTATAAGCATAAGAGAATACTAAGTATAGGCGGCGCCTATACCAGGATGATGCCTGCAGGCATCACCCAGTATAGTTTTTTTTATTAGAGCCGATGGTCGACTCTCTTGCAATAGCAATCGGAGCAGTTTACTAGCCACTCAGTTGCTATTAGCCGCGGAAGGGGATGTCCCCCGCCTCCTTCCGCAGTCCTCCTGTCCCACCAGGAGACCTGAGCGACCAGCCAAGCAAAGCCAGAATCGTTCGTAAAAGTAAAGCAGAAACAATGACATGACATCACTTCCAGTTTACTCCAAAACCTTTAGCGCCAGTTTTTAACAATCGAAAGCATTCAAAAACACACAGATCTTGGTGTTTTGAATGCTTTTAAGTGCAGAGGAGGGATTTGGGGTCTACTAGACCCCAGATTACTCCATAAAGAGTACCTGTTAGTAAAGAAGTCTTTTGTGTTTCCGCGGTGGTGCGCGCGCTTGTCCGGAAACGACGCTTGGCGGCTCTATTTAAGCCAGCAGAGCCTGCTGGCCGGTGCTGTCCGCTCTACAGCGTTTGGCTCCTGTGACCCCGGCTTTATTCTGAAAGACTTCCTGCACCTGTGACCCCGGCTTCCTGTTTGACCCGTCTGCCTGCTACCCGCCCCGACCTTCTGCCTGCCTTTGACTACGCCTCTGCCTGATCCTCTGAACCTTCTATTGCCCGCACGTTGCCGATCCTGCCTGTACCCGACTACCCGCTTGCCCGCACCACCTGTACCGCACTGCCAGCCCGTTACCGACCCGGCCTGCATCTCCGACCATCCACCTGCACGAGCTTCAGCGGACCATCACCTGCCATCTGTGATCTAGTCCAGCCCTCGTGCCCCCCTGTGCTCCAGAGTTCCCTGTCTCCACTACCAGGGGCTCTTGAACCAGGGCCGCAAGGGAGGTTGCCCCCGCATAAGTCAGACTCAACCATCAGGTACGTGACAGTAGCGGACAGCCACGTCTGAGTCTGCGCCGGGGCCCTCTATCATGGAAGAAGTGTGTACCCACCTTGCCGGCCTGTCTCAAACAGTCAAGAGCCTTCAGGATGAGTATGTCCGTCTGGAAAACCGAGTGCGGGATCTGGCCCCCACATCAGCTGATCCCGATCAGGCCTCTTCCCACACTTTAATGGATTTTCCTATAGAGCCCAAGGTACCTACGCCCGAGCGGTTTTCGGGAAACCGCCAGAGTTTTCGGGCCTTTCGGACTTCTTGTGAACTCTACTTCTCCCTGCAACCCCGTACCTTTTCTCTGGAGTCAGTCAAGGTCGGGTTTGGGATCTCGCTCCTCCGAGATGGGCCCCAGGCATGGGCTCACCGGTTGTTGGAGCAGAATGACCCGGAGACCTCAACACTGAAGCGCTTTTTCCAAGCGATGTCTCTTCTATATGAGGATCCCCACCTGGCTGCTTCTGCAGAGTCCGTGCTTCATATGCTCCAACAGGGCCACCGTACTGCTGAAGAGTACGTCTCCGAGTTCCGGCGTTGGAGCGCTGATACAGCCTGGAATGGTCCGGCCCTTTGTCACCAGTTTCGCTTGGGACTCTCGGAACCGCTCAAGGACGAGTTGGCCCGTGTCGGGGTTCCTCACACCCTGGACGCGTTGGTCAATTTGGTCATTCAGATAGACCGTCGCCTGCGGGAACGCAGGGCGGAAAGAGCTGCTGCATCCAGTCATATTACAACCTACTCCTCCTCTCCACACGGACACTTGAAACCACGGCAGTATGGGCGTCCTCGCTCCCCACTGTCACCTGAAGAGCGACTGAGACGCATGACTCTAAACCTGTGTTTATACTGTATTTGTGTCCAAATCTCAGTACGCAGAGTCAGCGAGAAGTCCACTGTCACCCCTCGCTCCTGCGGGTATGACGGCACCAAAGTTCACAGGCACACCTCTCCTCCTCATCCAACATTATACTGACCTACGTCGTCGAGAAAGGCGGGACGCAAGGGCGTCCGCTGCCAGATAGACTTACTGGTTTAACTGGTTGCGCAGGTCCCACACTCCTTGGGGCTGTGCCCGGTTGAGCAGGAACTCGCCAAGGCTCTCAGGGTTCGCTTTGACCACTGTTTCCCGGCCTGGTAAGGTCCGACATAGTCGCGAGGTTGCGGCCTTGAGCCTCTGCATGAGAAGTCGTCATGCCACCGGGACAACCTCGTATACTTCGTGCCTGAGACGTCTTCGTCGGTCCACCCCTAGGAGTATATCTTCTCTGTAGCGAACCT
>BLSH010516250.1:412399-434634 GCA_018402905.1 Glandirana rugosa | reverse complement strand
TCTGCAACCAAGCAATCTCCGTTTTGGGCGAATCTCGGCTACCACCCCACATTCCTGCCTAATGTCCTAACTGAGAGCCCCGTGTCTGTTGTGCAGGAGGTCGCACAATTCCTAGAAAGAAACAACCGCCTTCTGCGAGAGACTCTCGCGCAAACCCAGCAACGGAATAAGAGAACTTTTGATAGAGGGAGACGAGGAGAGTTGAGCCTGCAACCGGGCGATCGGGTCTGGTTGGCCACCAAAAATTTGAGGCTATCATGCCCGTCTAAGAAATTAGGCCCTAGATATATCGGGCCCTTGCCAGTCAAACGGAGGATCAACAACGTGGCTTACGAGCTGGACCTTCCTCCTTCACTGAAGGTACATCCAGTGTTCCATGTGAATCTGCTCAAACCAGTGGCTAAGGATTCCTTCCCGGGGCGGAAAACAGGCCCACCGGAGCCAGTCCTGGTGGATGGAGAGGAGGAATTCGAGGTGGAGACCATCCTTGACTGCAGAAGGAGAGCTGGTGTTATGCAGTTCCTGGTGAAGTGGAGAGGTTATGGGCCTGAGGAAAGCTCTTGGGAGCCAGAGAGCAACCTGCACGCCCAAGAACTCGTTAAGACTTTTTGGAGGAACAATCCGGCCAAGAGTGCCCGGTTGGGCATCCGGAGGCTGCCCCTTGGGGGGGGGCAATGTTAGTAAAGAAGTCTTTTGTGTTTCCGCAGTGGTGCGCGCGCCTGTGCGCGTGTGCGCGCTGACGTGCGCGCGCACGCGGCGGAAACGACGCTTGGCGGCTCTATTTAAGCCAGCAGAGCCTGCTGGCCGGTGCTGTCCGCTCTACAGCGTTTGGCTCCTGTGACCCCGGCTTTATTCTGAAAGACTTCCTGCACCTGTGACCCCGGCTTCCTGTTTGACCCGTCTGCCTGCTACCCGCCCCGACCTTCTGCCTGCCTCTGACTACGCCTCTGCCTGATCCTCTGAACCTTCTATTGCCCGCACGTTGCCGATCCTGCCTGTACCCGACTACCCGCTTGCCCGCACCACCTGTACCGCACTGCCAGCCCGTTACCGACCCGGCCTGCATCTCCGACCATCCACCTGCACGAGCTTCAGCGGACCATCAGCTGCCATCTGTGATCTAGTCCAGCCCTCGTGCCCCCCTGTGCTCCAGAGTTCCCTGTCTCCACTACCAGGGGCTCTTGAACCAGGGCCGCAAGGGAGGTTGCCCCCGCATAAGTCAGACTCAACCATCAGGTACGTGACAGTACCTGTCACATGCCTATTTTCTGTCACAAGGATGTTTGTTTTTGTGACAGCAATAAAAGTGATAAAAAAAAAAATAAAGCAATGGTGTAAAAATAAAATAAATGAATAATAATAAAAAAAATTAAAGTGCCCCGTCAAAGGCAAAATAACGTGTTGTCCCACATGTACGCAAACAGCGATCGCCCCACATATGTGAGGTATCATCACAAACATCAGATCATGGGCAGTAACTCTAGCACCAGACCTCCCTTATAAATCTAAAGTGGTAACCTGTAAAGGCTTTTAAAGCGTTGCCTATGGATAGTAAAATGTATGTCGTTTGTTGGCGTTGCACAGGCGTGCACAATTTTAAAGCGGATGAGATGGGACAAATTTAGATTGGGGGGGGGGGGCGCCTGATTTTAGTCTTGCCTAGGGCAGCGCAAAACCAAAATACACCAATGGGTGTCAGACAGACAGAAAGTAAAAAAGTAATTGGGACAAAAAAGCAACAGAATACGTTTTTGTAATTAAGTGAGGAAAGGCTAAATCAATTTTCTTTGTCTTTCGATCTCCTGTGAATATAGAATGTTACAGAGTCGATGGATGCAGAAGAAAAACATTCAGGCTCAGTAGGAAACAGGATTAGAGGACTGCTTGTCTTTGTGTTCCCTCCTGTGGCCTTCCTCATATACAGATGTGAGTATTACCATTTCTGGCCTTGAAATACTTACTTTCAGTGTGGTATTGGGACACCTGGGGATTCCATACAAAGATTACAGTGAAGTGGTTGTAAACCTCCATGGAGAACTTGTACCTATAGGTAAGCCTATAATAAAGCTTACCTATAGGTACTGTAAATATCTCCTAAACGTGCGACGTTTAGGAAATATTAACTGTGTTGTGCACTGATGATGTCATCGGCGCATGCACTGAGAAGAAACGGCCCTCTGTACCGTTTGTTCCCAAGCGAGTGCCATGATTGGCGGCTCCCGCACTGTCACGTCACGTGACTCCGGCCAGTCACAGAGCTGGAGTTCGCGGCCCCCGGAAGGAAGAGGGGCAGACATGGATGCGGCCTCCATTGAGGACATTGCGGGCTTCATTTGCAGGTAAGTGCCACACAATGGGCTAGTATGCGATGCATACTAGCCCATTATGCTTTTACTTTGCAGGGAACAAAAGAGGAAGTAAAACCCATCAGGGTTTACTTCCTCTTTAACATTAGTGTTTTCTTGGAGATTTTAATCAGGAGACTCTGATATTTTAACTGCACTAAAGCTGGACATAAACCACTAGAATTTTATTCAAAAGATGTTGTCTTCAAAAAGTTTGTTTCATTTTCTCCTGGTAAGTGGAGTCAAATGAATGTTTGTTTTCAACTGTAGTGACAAAAAATAGAAGGAGCAGGATGGAATTTTTTTTTTTGAAAGAACGAAATTCTAACTGTTGTGGTTTTCGTTCAGAAAAATGGTGCATTTTGTAATAAACCTGTTTAACGCCGACGTAACACAAATATGCGGCCCCACTGGACCGGGCTTTTTTTCTGTGAGGCTGCATATTTGCATATCTCCCTTTGAGCTGGGAGCACAGAGGCTTGGGCTCTCACCGAGAGCCCCGAGCCCCATTCTGACGTTTGGGACCCGGAATGTCCAATTCCAGGTGACCTGATCCCTGCGATAGCCTCTGATTGGCTATCACAGTGATCTGTCACTGTGAAGACCGCCCCAGTGTTTTCTGTCTCTGTGAATGGATGAAAAAGATACAATGTATCTTTCTCTGTCCTTGCAAAGATAGAAAAAAAGTGTGTGTAGAAAAAAATTAATAAATAAATAATAATAAAAAAAAATGTTAAAAATACCTAGATCAAGATTTGATCTAGGTCAGTGCCAGAGTTAGTGTTTGGGTCAGGGTCAAAGTTCAACGTCGGGTCGAAGCAAGATGCACACTATTGTTTCTGAGCTGTACTACAGGTACAAACAGCAACTAACATACACGTATGTGGTATCACTACGATCGGCAGGAGTGGGAGAATTTGTTTTAGGTTCTTTGGTGGTAGGTAATGGTAGTAGCAAGAAATATATACATCTAAATTTTAAAAAAATATATATATATGTTTTTTACTATTTTGGGCCAGTATTCCTTTGATAATGAAAAAGAAAAGAGACAAAGCATGTCTCTAATACATTAAAAATCCTGTCTGTCTGCCAATTTTTGCAGCATAAAGTACCACTTGAGACTGGGTTCACACCGTAGCATGGAGCGGCTCCATGTGTTTCTGTTCACTGTTTCAGGTCCGATTTCAGCCTGAATTTTTGGCTGAATTAGGACCTGAAATGGACCAGAAGACGCACAAGAATCTGTGCAATTCCCCCCGGAGCCGCTCCGGAGATGTGTGCTCCGGCTCCATAGACAGCCGGTCACAATCTCCTGACATGTGAATTGGATGCGATGAAATCCACATCCAATTCGCAATAGTGTGAACCCAGCCTTAAAGGGACCTTTTTCTCTGCAGGTTTAAGTTTAAATTCTCTAAATACCTTCCAGGTACACCAAAACTATAGTTCTGCAAAAGGCAAAGCTCACACTCCCTGCTAATTGGAGAGCTCTAGCTGTGACTAATGCCCTGTACGCACTATCCGAAAATCGTCAACAGATTATCCAACTTTTTTTGCTTGCTAATCGCAAGTGGAGATTAAATAGGTTACTAAGGTTCCGAAAATTCTCGTACCAAAGAAAAAAAATTTAGAAGCGATGTAATGTGTTGTACGGTATTTGTATTGTGTTTTCGGGTGACAACTGTACTGATTTAACCAAATCCGTACGATCTGGTATCGTACGAGAAAAAATGTCATGCTTATCCAAAGCTGTATACTAATGATCAGATTATCATACGATCATTTTGAAATCTGTATTTTTCGTACGATTTTCGGATTGTGTGTACAGGCCATGTTTCCGCACCTGGAATGTATGTATTTGATTTAAACAGAAAATTTTTCTCCTATCGTTCACTGACAGACGCAGCTCTCCATGACGTGTGGGGTTTATGCTTGTCTCACTAGGAGTTAACTAGGCAGGGAAAAGAACAGCTGGCCCCTCCCATGGGGCCGTCCTCTCTTCCCACATAAACCCCCTCTATAGCATAGCTCAGCAGTTTCAATGCCTAGTTTGCAAGGAGTTGACCTGGCTTCCCTTTAGGGAAATTGCGGTCCTGTTTGTGACCATTCTTTTTATTTTATTTTATCAAGATTGATCTGCTATCAAGAAGCCGGTCGGGGCATAGAGAGTCCATGGGCTCTGTACCTTCCCCGACCTGGCCGACCGATGTGATCCAGTCCCGCAGTATGGGGACCCGCCGCATAGTGCACGTTCCGTGCGGGTGGCCTGGGGTGATCCCCACTTACGCTCAGCCCCGGATGCGATTCGGGTAGGGCAATTTTCTGGCCTGCAGCATACCATCCAGGCAGGGGCGGAAAGTCTGCGACTGGGTGGCTACCCATGGTGCTCGTCCGGAGTGGTGAGTGAGAGTTCCTTCCTTCCCCCCCTTTTCAGGGGCGGAAGGGGGACTGACGACCAAAAAAAAAAATAATTATTTTTTTTCTGGGTAGCCGCCGGCAGGGGCGCGTGGAGCTCCTGCCCCCCCCTTCACACCTTCCCCCTCCCGCGCACCGTACCCGTTCGTCTGGTGCCGTTCGTTTTGTTTTTCGCTGCCAAGCGGCGATCGGCCGCCACTTTGCGGCGGACCGCCGCCATTTTGCCGTAGCCGCAGACATATTTGGCCTATGGGGCTTTCCCTCTAGCTCTCAGAGCGGCCGTTTGTGGTACTGCACGTCCCTGTACAGGGGGTTTCTGCCTCTAGTGTCTAACGGCGGCCATTTTGACCACATGCCTCTGCAAAAAAGTGTGTGCAGCGTTTTCCCTTCTCTGTGGAGCGGTGGTGATCAGACGGCGCGGCTCTTCTGACTATCCTCCTGGGTTACTGGCAGCAAAAACAGCAAGTACAGCTGAGCTCCCCTGTGGGTGCTGGTGGCGGCGGGTGCAGTCCTCCTGGGTTCCCTGGTGCGCTGTGGGGCGGTGGTGTGCGGCAGTGTGGGGGTGCCTTATCCTCCTTAGTACCACCTGTGTGTCACTGAGAGGGTTCCGGGGGCAAAACGATGGCAGATTACACTGCTGAACCTGCTGAGGAGGCATCAGCGGCGGCGCAATCTGCGCAAGGGGCATTTTTGGACCAGCTGCGGGCGGTCTTTAGTGAATTTCTCCCCCGGGAGGAGGTCGCCCAACAGGTCCCCAAGAAGCATCCCCCTCCTCCTCCTTATTCATCAGGGGAGGATTCTGATCCGGAAATGGCCTCAGGGGTCTCAGGGACCCCAGTGGACCTATCTGATGGGGAACTGGGCCCATCGAACGGTGAAGAGGATCAGGGGGCGGCGGTTGCGTGCGAAAAAGCGTTGGTCGCCGTCATTATCACAGGCATTCGCACTACGCTGCGATTGAGCCAGGATGGTGAATCACAGTCTTCTGCGTATGTGTGTGGGTCCTCTAGGCCCCCAAGGCTTACCCCTACGATCAATGTTTTGATCATTTTCTTTATCGTGAATCCCTTTGAGGAAAGCTTTTTGAAAAAAATCGCCTGTGGTGGACCCACCGATAACCCGCCTTAGTAAGGCGACTAGCATTCCTCTGGAAGGGACTCCTTCTTTTAAGGACCCCGCTGATAGAAAAACAGAGGCGCTTTTAAAGTCACTATTCCTGGTAGCAGGTTCTGCCGTGCGGCCAGCCCTGGCGTCCGCCATGGCGGCTCAACATCTGTATGAGCGTATGGCGGAGCTCCAGTCTGATCTGGAATGCGGCCGACTGATGGATGCGCCGCAGAGGGCTGAGTTTTTGCTCCAAGGGTTCAAGTACCTTTGTGATACGGCCGTTGATTTACTGCCGATGTTATCCAGGATAGCGATTTTTGCTGTTATCCTCAGACGGATACTTTGGTTGCATTCTTGGTCCGGCGACCATGCTTCCAAAAAGGTCTTGCTGACCTCCCTTTTCAGGATGTCTATTTGGTCCACGTTTGGATGAGATCATTAAGGACTTCACGGGAGGTAAGTGTACCTTCCTTCCAGAGCCCTGGAGGCGTGAGTTTCGCCATAGACAGGGTCCCCCTCCCTCGGCGCCTTGAGTGCAACAGGTAAGGGGACCCGTCCCGGTAAGGTTGCTGCAGGGGCCGGAAAACGGCAGTGGCAGCGCAAAACCGAAAAGGGGGAAGACAAGTCCTCCTCAGCCTGATGGGTTGGGACGTCTTCTGGGGTTCACAGACCGGTGGCTGGCACACATTCCCGATCGTTGGGTCTGGGAAGTGGTGTCCACCGGGTACAGGATAGAGTTCAACACTACCCCCAGACAGGTTCTTCCCATCAAACTTAGGGCACCCGCAGAATCGCTGGGAGGCCCTTTTCGGGGCTGTTCAAGCACTTTCGGACCAGGGGGTGATTGTGCCAGTGCCTCCAGAAGAGAGGTTTCAAAGTTTTTACTCAAATCTATTCGTGGTTCCCAAAAAGGGGGGGGGGGTTCGGCCCTGAACCGGAATGTCAAGGCGCGGAAATTCCGGAATCTATCCGCTCGGTTGTGGCCGCCCTTCATCAGGGGGAATTTCTGGCGTCTCTTGGACATCAGGGATGCGTACCTCCATGTACCCATTTGTCCACTGCATCAGTGCTTCCTGCGCTTTGCAGGTGGAGACCTCCATTTTCAATCCGTGGCACTCCCCTTCGGTCTGGCCTCAGCACCTCGAGTTTTCACAAAACTGCTAGCCCCCGTGTTGGCGTTGCTGCGACAGAGAGGCATTGCGGTAGTGGCCTACCTCGACGACCTGCTCCTGCGAGAATGTGAGGATCACAATGACCTCACTGCAGGACTTCGGCTGGTTACTCAACCTGCAGAAATCGTCGGTGTCGCCAACCAGTCGCCTGGAGTACCTGGGTCTGATTCTGGACACAGTACAGGCGAAGGTGTTCCTCCCTCCAGCCAAGTTGCTGTCTCTGCAGTCCGCAGTGAGAACCCTTCTGTCGCACCGTCGGTCTTCATTACGATTCTGTATGCGGGTGCTGGGGCTCATGGTCTTGTCTTTCGAGGCAATACCATTCGCCCAGAGTCACACTCGTCTCCTTCAGCGAGCAATTCTGGCTCGGTGGGACGGGTCACCTCGGTCCTTGGACCTTCTGATTCCTCTGAGCTCCCAGACCAGGGCGTCTCTGACCTGGTGGCTTCGGGACTCGGCCCTGACCATCACCACGGATGCCAGTCTTTCAGGCTGGGGAGGGATCCTGGGGCAGCTGTCTGCCCAGGGCCGTTGGTCGGCACAGGAGGCTCGCCTTCCCATCAATGTACTGGAGCTGAGAGCAATCAGATTGTGCCTATTTCACTGGACAGTGAGATTGCAGGGCCGTCCGGTCCGAATTCAGTCGGACAATGCCACTGCAGTGGCGTATGTGAACCATCGGGGCGGCACAAGGAGTCCAGCAGCTGCGGCGGAGGCAGCTCTGATACTGTGTTGGGCGGAACGTCACGTTCCGGCAATCTCCGCCATTTACATTCCAGGTGTGGAGAACTGGCAGGCGGACTTTCTCAGTCGCCAGACGCTGGACCAGGGAGAATGGTCTCTCCACCCGGAGGTGTTCAACCAGATTTTCCACAGATGGGGGACACCGGACGTGGATCTCATGGCGTCTCGGTTCAATCACAAGGTGGAGACCTTTGTGTCCAGAACGCAGGATCCGTTGGCAGTGGCCATGGCGCCCTGGTGGCCCCCTGGTGCCGTTACCGTGCCGTTATCCGGTATTGATACGCAGGATAGTGGTGGAGGGAATACCAATAATCCTGGTGGCTCCAGATTGGCCTCGGCGCACGTGGTACGCCGACGTGGGGCAAATGGTGGCGGACCCCCTTTGGCGGCTCCCACTGAGAGACGATCTTCTGTCTCAGGGGCCCATCTTACACCCTGCTTTACCCTCGCTGGCTTTGACGGCTTGGCTATTGAGTCGCAGGTGCTAAGAGACAGGGGAGTCGTTGACTCAGTGATCCCTACATTGTTGAAGGCTCGCAAGTCTACTTCCCGCAAGATTTACCACCGCACCTGGAAGGCGCCTCGGGTGAAGGTCCGGATGGCTCAGTGGGATCTAAATTTGGTCCTTTCTGTACTTCAGTACTTTCCTTACAACTGCTGTCGCATAAGGTGGCTTTCTTAGTAGCCATCACTTACGCCAGACGGGTGTCTGAATTAGCAGCACTATCGTGCAAGTCTCCCTACCTGGTCCTGCATAAGGATAAGGCGGTCTTGCGACCCTTTACTTCCTTTCTTCTGAAGGAGGTTTCTTCCTTTCACATTAATGAAGATATTGTTCTTCCTTCATTGTGCCCTCATCCATCGCACTCAAAAGAATTTGAGTTGCATGCTTTGGACATAGTGAGGGCCCTAAGAGTGTATTTGTCTGCTACAGCTTCTTTTCGAAAAGGTGATGCCTTGTTTGTGCTGACAGAGGGTCCGCGCAAAGGTTGGCGGCCTCGTCGGCTACGATCTTACGTTGGATCAGACAGACCGTGACCCATGCGTATTCTGTTCGGGGCAAGGTTCCCCCTTTTCCGGTCACGGCTCATTCTACCCGGGCTGTTAGCACTTCCTGGGCTTTCAGACACCAGGCCTCGGTGTCACAGGTGTGCAAGGCGGCCACTTGGGCCTCGGTTCACACTTTCACTAAGTTTTATAAAGTTGATGTGTTTGCATCTTCGGATGCTGCCTTTGGCCGCAAAGTTTTGCAGGCGTCAGTGTAGGCGCGTCTGGCGCCTCCTTAGAGGTTCTGTTGGGTACTGTTGTTAGTGTTTATCCACCCCTCTTTTTGACACAGCTTGGGGACATCCCCACACGTCATGGAGAGCTGCGTCTGTCAGTGAACGATAGGAGAAGAAGGGATTTTATTAAAACTTACCGTAAAATCCTTTTCTCCGAGTTCACTGACAGACGCAGCACCCACCCCTCTGTGCTCTGTTCTCTGTACGGCTTGTGTACGAACTGCTGAGCTACGCTATGGAGGGGGTTTATGTGGGAAGAGAGGACGGCCCCATGGGAGGGGCCAGCTGTTCTTTTCCCTGCCTAGTTAACTCCTAGAGAGACCAGCATAAACCCACACGTAATGGAGAGCTGCGTCTGTCAGTGAACTTGGAGAAAAGGATTTTACGGTAAGTTTTAATAAAATCCCTTTATAACTGTGAACATCCAATTCAATTGGCCTATTAGGCCTGGTTCACACCTATGCAGGTTGCAGTTTGCATTCTGCGTTTTTCAATACACGTTTTTGATCCATTGAAGCCTACAAAAGCCAGAAAAAAGTCTCTGGCCTGATCCATAAAATGCACAGATGTGAATTACAGGCGGTCCCCAGGTTACAAACAAGATGGGGACTGTAGGTTTGTTCATAAGTCGAATTTGTTTGTAAGTCGGAACAGGTACATTTTTTAAGTGTAGCTTCGGCCAAAACAAATATTGTTAAGCTTTTTGGATAGCATAGGGAAGGGGTAACACCCCTGTAATGTTTGTTTTGCTGTCTATGTTTCTGTTCAGAAGATTTCACCTCACTTCCTGTCCCAATGATAATTGGATTTTGAAAATTTTGGGTTGTTGTGGAAACAAGGATTGGTGATAAAGCATCAGTGGAGACACCTTTTTCCCATAATAACTCTTACAGGAGTGAATTTCCCTCCCTAGGGGGAGATTTCCTCTCACTTCCTGTTGTCTCCCTCCGTTTGTAAGTAGGAGTCGTTCATAAGTCGGATGTTCATAACTAGGGGACTGCCTGTACATCCATAGGAAACCATGTTAAATGGGCTGTAGTGTGTTTCTACAAAACTGAAAACGCACTAAAAATGCATAGGTGTGAACCAAGCCTAATTTCTAGGAAGTTCTGTATTTAAAATTTGTTTAAATGATGTATTTTGTTAAAACATATATCATTATTCATTGACACAAAAATTAAAGAATATATATTAATGTATTGTTATTACAGGTTGCTCGCTACAGTCAACTTGAAATGAATGATGGAAGATAATATGGAAGAAAGAATACATATACCTCAACTCATATATAAACTATAAAAGCCCAATTTCAGCAAAAATTTTGATTTTGTTTTGAATATACTTGGAGAGAGTGAAATCTTTTCATTGCTGACCCCTTGACTTACACTAATGATTTTATACTAACAAATTATTTCTGTGTGTGTGTGTTGCAGTGTAACAGTAGGGAACAAAACACTTTCTAACATTCCCTTTAGCATTCTGCTATGTAAAATTCACACTTAAAGAGGAAGTAAACATCCTCTGCTGACATTTACCGATAGGTAAGCTTATAATAAGGCTTACCTATAGGTAGTGTAAATATCTCCTAAACCTGCACCGTTTAGATGTTTACATTACATGCAACCGGTGACATCACTGACGCATGCGCTCTGAAGGAACGGCCATCGGTACCATTCCTTCCGAGCCCTGTGCCATGAATGACGGCTCCTGCGAGCATGCGCAATGTCATCGCTCCTCTGGCCAGTCACAGAGCCGGAGCCCGCTAACCCGGAAGCAAGACGGGTGAAAATGGAAGCGGCTGCAGCACTGACATTGCGGCACTGGAACAGCTTTGTTTTAAGGTAAGTTTCACATAATCTACTAGTATGCATCGCATACTAGCACATTATGACTTTACCTTGCAGGAAGAAAAGAAAAACATCAGGCAGTTTACAACCGCTTTAAAGTAGAATTCCAGCTATAGCCTAACTAGTCTAACTAGTTTTAAAAATGTCCCCTCCCCATTTCTAACACCTATACTTACTAAGCTGTGTAGGAAAGTTATATATACTTACCTATTTTCAGCCTGCTATGGTCTGGTCACATGATCCTCTGTTTCAGTTAGCGAGGGCTGCAGAGGAATGGAGAAAGCACCTGACAATGGTTGGTACAGCCGGGAGTAATGATGTCACCCATATGCTCCTATGTTACTTGCAGCCAATGTCAGCACTCCCTCCTCTCCCCTGCCGCTGCCACTAATTGATGCATGGGAGCCGGACCATGCTATCAGACTGGAGCGGTTTGAAAATAGGCAAGTATACATATCTTTCGTACAAAGGTTAGTTAGTATAGGTGTTAAGAGGAGTGAGGGAGCATTTTAAGACTAGTTAGGCTTTAATCTGCTTACATTTGCTCTGATTCCTTTAGGCGGCTGAGCCACAGTTTTACCAACCCCTGGGCAATTACTGAAATTCTAAAATTACAGCCTAGCAGGACTGCACACCCAGAGTTTGACAGGTAGCACTGTGATCAATGGAGCCGCAATGCAAGCGTGAAGCTAAAATCCAGGCAGATGTTTAAAACACCATTCATGGCAGTTGACCATTGCAAGTGTTTTACATACAACTAGTTTTAGTTCTTGAACCTCTCTTCCCAATAGACTCTGTCATCCCCTGTAGAGCAGTACTCTGATTGGGTGGGGTAATAGTAGTAGCCAAACAAGCTCTGCTGCATGCACATGTGCTAACATGAAGCATACTTGTATGGGACCTTGGCTGGACACCAAGCTGTCCTAGGTCCACCCCGCTTCTCCTCCAGAGGGGATAGTTACATACCTGCCTTTTTGAACAAACCACACCATATTGTGTTACCTCCTATCCTGGCCTGAAGTCCACTTCTCACATATTCCTAGTCTGAGACCTGTTACCTGTCATAGCAAATGTCCAGTCCAAAAGCATTTTTAACGTTTACTGCATTTGCTCAAGTTCTAGCAACAACAAATCGAGGAAGTTTTACTAAAACTGGTGCACACAGAATCTGGTGCAGCTGTGCACAGTAACCAATCAGCTTCCAGGTGTTATTGTCAAAGTTTAATTAAACAAGCTGAAGCTAAAAGCTGATTGGTTACTAAGCACAGCTGCACCAGATTCTGCTAGAACCAGTTTTAGTAATTCTCCCCCATCTTCTCCACAGTTACATTGCAGAACACTTGGTACAATACCATGGCAACCAGCCATCTTTCCAAGTGTTAGGGTCCTTTCAAACCAGCGGATCGTTCAGGTCCGCCTGTCAGTTTTTTAGGCAGACCTAAACGGACGCTCCATTGTCCTCTATGGATCGACGGATGTCAGTGGTGACACGTCCTCTGACATCCGATCCGCTCCGATCCGCTAAATACAGACGGATGGAAACCCTATTTTCCATCCGTCTGGCGGATCTGATCAGATGAACGCGGACAGACGATCCGTGTTCATCCGATCCCCCATAGAGGAAAGCGGAGCTCTTGACAGGTCTCTTTCTGCACAGAGTGCAGAGATGGTCTTGTCATCTGCCGGCTCAGCGGGGATCAACGGATGGATCCCCACTGAGCAGCAGAGCGCGTCCGCTGGTGTGAAAGGACCCTACCACACTAGTCCCCACAAATAGTTCCACATATAGGGTGCTCCTCAATCTTAGGCCCTGGGGCCATCCTGAACCAAGCCACATAACCTGCTAAATAAAGGTCAGGAGTGGCAAGGTGCCTCCATCTTCTCTCTATGAGGTTGATTTACTAATTCTGGAGAGTGCAAAATCTGGTGCAGCTCTGCATAGGAACCAATTAGCTTCCAGGTTTTTTTTTTTTGTCAAAGCTTAATTGAACAAGCTGAAGTAGGAGGCTGATTGGCTACCATGCACAGCCGCACCAGATTTTACACTCTCCAGTTGTAGTACATCAACCCCATATATGTCCATCTCTAGTCACCCTGCAGAGGGCTCCCTCACTCTCTCCACTGAACATAGAGCTACAAGTTGCTGGTCATGGATGTCCTGTTCCCATACGTGAACTGCGAAGCCCCACCCACCTGCCAACACACTTTTCTGGGTGTTCCTACTCCTTCGTTGTCCAATCAGCAGTCTTTGGGTGGGAAGGTGACACCACTGTGTTCTATAGCTCTAACAGAAAAAGTGTTGTCATGCTCTAGGCTCTGCAGTCATGAAAATGTATATGTATAAGAAAAGTAGCTGTAGGACAGAATTACAAATCCTTTGTAATTTTGTTCAGATAAAACAGTTCATGTATGTGTTTAACTGTATGTTTAGCTTTTTAATTGGCATTAAATTAGGAAGGTACAGAGAAGTCCAAGAGTATTCTGCAGCTTTTGAAGTGGCTCAGTATAATAAGACTATAGTATTGGCCTTTTGGATACTGTCTCTATTCAGGTACTTAAACCCACCACACATGTTTCAATCCAATTGTACAAACTTCTTTAGATCTTCCAACAACTGTATAATACAGGGGCCTCACTGATTATATACAATATGATTTTATCGGTCCTCATATTACATAGTTTTGGTTAATCTAAACTAAATTTGATTGTACAAAGCTTGTATGGTCAGATTGTAACGTGTGATGACCCTTATAGACTTTTTCAGCATAGGCTTCTGCCCATGCTGAAAGAGGGCAACTGGAAGGTGGTCCTAACCCCTGACAAGCAACCTCGAAACAAAGGATCAAATCTGACAGGTTTCACTAAATGACTCAAACATACAAATGGTCAGAGGGCAATTCAGTGCAGAAGGGGACTTCATACATGTGATCATACAAGTGACTAATGTTTTCTTGAAAAATCAGCACTACTATATGTTTTGATTGCATAAAATGTTATGTTTGTGTATATATGCTATAAAATTAAAGTAAAAATATCTGAAAGCTGCACAGGAATTAATCTTATATGAGAACAAGAGCTTACATGGTAGAATTTCCATTTTTTAAGTTCCCTTTGTTTCCATAACATAAGGGGGAGGTGTTCTGTAGTCCAGCAAGGGAGACCTCAGGTACGGCTGACAGCACTGCTTGGGATATAAGTCAACAGAGGAAACATTGTCAGCTCAGACAGGACAATAGGAGCTTACTAAATATTAGGCAGATGAAGGTATTTTCTGTACTTGCAGTGTTTTATATAGACAAAATGTAGGAAATCAGGGGCATAATGATAGGGGTTGCAGTTGCAATCGGGCCCCATGGTCCAGGGGGCCCATGTGCCTCGCTTGTACACCTGGATAGGAAGGATAGCAGGGGTGGCATTTAGAGGAACCAATCTCCTCCATTTTCCTCTATCCAGTTTACTTGTCTTCTGCTGTTCCCAGGGTCCCTGTGTGCTTCGCTGGTCCCCCCCACAGAGCTGCTGTCTTCCCCCCTCCTCTCTCCTGCCAGCTGCTGTAGAAGATGTGTCATAATGGAGAGATGGGAACGGGTCGGTAAATTTGTCATTAACTGGCTCCTTCCTTTTCTTTTCTGATGAGTCACTGATTGGTACCAATTGGTTCATTCATACCTGAAGCACAGTAAACTGTTTTTACTATACTTCCATTTCTGAATGAATGGGAGGCTTGGTGCACAGCTATTCCTGTCCATTCATTCTGGGCAGCTGAGGTTTGTTTAGACCCCTGATATCTCATCAAAGCCCCCCAACAGAGCGCCTAAAAAATTTTAACAAAATTGTAAATGAAATAAAATGAAATGGTAAAAAAAATAATACAATTAAAATTAAAAACTACTGACACCAGTGAGGGAACTATCAGGATTACAAAGGTTGCAATTGTGGGCCCGGGCCCTGGCATTTCACCACCATGGGAAGGCCCAAAGATGGCAGAAGGGGGGTTGCTGCAGAACTTGTGAAAGGGCCCCACTGCGGTACCATAATAAAGGGACCCGCGATGGGAATAAAGGGCCCCTGGATCAGTGGGAAGAGGAAAGGGCCCTGGCCAGGGGGGCCCTTCATAATTTCTGGCACCGGGGGGCCTGAGGGTTATAGTTTTGTCTCTGTAGGAAATTAGTGTATTTCAGTTGCACTGATTAATAATTTTTTATCCCAGACACTTTATTTTCCCAGCAGTCCTGTAATGCTCTGTGTAAGTAGCAGTGTAAAAGGTTAAAGTTTAACCCCAGGCTTCCCCTACCCGCGCCTATAAGTGAACCTTCACCCAGTAACACTTATTTTCCTTTCCTGAATCCCCACTTCCACAGTTGTATAATGTCTGTTTATTACCTTTTTTTTTAGTGCTGTGTCATAGGCCTTCTTCAAAACTTGGTGAATAAGTACTGCTAGGACCTTGAAGAAGGGGGACACACCTCGAAAGCTTGTCCTGAAAAATTTTATGTTAGTGCAAATAAAAAAAGTATCATGGACAGTATTCTGTCATCTAGGGTAGAATGACATCTGGCCCCCGCTACCTCCTGGGATGTTCACATCAGGAGGCCTTGTTTTACTGAGGGGCACATCTGCGCACATTGAGGTATATTACTGTGCATGTGCACACACGCCATCTGTGTAAGACCTGATATCCAAAACAAGTGGTGTGTGTACGCATGTGATAAAATATCCTTCACCCGTGTGGAACATCTGTGCATGTGCGCGGGATATCTAAAGATGTTGGTGCAAAAGAGGAGCAGTAAGAGGACTATATCCCCTGGGTGAAGTTATTGAACATTTTTCCATTTTTAAAAATACATTTCTGCAATGAATTGCACTTATGTTGTGACATGTAAGATGTGAGGATGCGTCCATGATGGCCTAGATGATGTGGATGGACGACGCTGGGTGTCATTCAACCTGGAAGTGGAGCAGCAATTCGCGACAGAGGAGGACTTTTTTTTTTATAAAAATGGGGAAGGGGGCTGGGAGAGAAGCTAGAGTTTGGAGCAATACAGGACTGCTGAACCAATATTTTTTTTTGTAATTCTTTTATTTTCTGAGTGTTGCAATTCATAGTTTAACAAAGACATGAACGGACGTAGCATGGTCAGCAAGTAGCACAAATAATGAAAATCTCTCGGTAAAATTTGTGGGTAAACATACTCAATAAAGCACAGTCTGCGTACTCCGATAAAAATATCAAGTATGAAAATGCGCTACATTTAACCAAACATATGCTAAAAGTAGAGTGGCAGTGTGAGCGACCACACTCACAAACTCGTGGATTAACAACCGTGCAACAATGTTTTTAACAAGATCATATATGAAGCAATATTTTTAATTACACTTGCAGTAAGCGCGCTGAATATTCCAGGTAGTGTATGACTCCAGGTGATAACTCATAGAAGCGTCTATTTTACAGCTCAGGTAGGTCAAACTCCATGGGGCTGGAGCCAAGGAAAAGGCTAATAAAGGTACAGATATCAGACTTTTCTTCTTTGATATTTGAGGTCTGTTCTCCTTTCACATGACTGCAATATTTTTGTAAAGGTCCATAATTGCAGAGCTCTGTGGACAACTCAAAACCTATTAGAAAAAGCTTTGTAATATCCTGCAGACTTATTATGTCTTCCTGCTTAGGACTGTTGGCAGAGGACCGCCATTTGTGCAAACATAATTCATGCAGAGAGCTTAGCTTGGAGAAGTTTACATGCATTGTCCAAAGAGAGAGGAGGGGCCGAGTGAAGCACAGGAAATGGTGCCTGCTTATCAGCATCAGTCTAGGGAAGATTTCTAACCTACCTGATTAATTGCTCTATTCTAATGTCATCATGATCAATTTCCATCATGGAAACATTTAGAGTCCATGTACATTTGTAGCCATGTGCTCCCTTAAGAGTGGCTGGTAGTAGTGGTTCACGTTATAGCTGCCCTCAATCACACCTGACCAGGTCGGCTCTTGTTTTTGTTGTTTTATTTAGGTGAAATAACTTGGATGGGGATAAGGGATGACTGTGGGATGCCCAAAGAACTATAGTACACAAACACCATATACAGTCCTGTATATGCACACTGCACTGCAGACTGTCCCTCTGCAGACTGTTACTCCTCACATCTCTCCAGCACTCAACTAGCTGACCGTTTCTCCTACAGTTCTCTCTCCAGCACTGAACTTAGTAAATCATCACTTCATTACTTCTCTCCAGCACTGCACTTAGTAAATCATCACTCCATTACTTCTCTCCAGCACTGCACTTAGTTTCCAGCTTTAAAGGAAATTTATCACGCTTCTCCGTTCCTTTCTCTTCACCGCGGCTAGCACATGGCGAGGCCTACTCTCAGTAGAACCTCCGGAACACCCATTACAGGCCAGGGATCATGGGCCCTTGAATGTGTAGCAAAAGTACTTGAGTGCTAGCCGGGCCTTTGATGGACTACAACTCCCAGCCCATCCTTCTTCCAGCTCCCACGGACCTGCTTTTCCTCAGTGACTCTCCTTTCCCTAAACTGACTCCCAAGTCCTCCACAGACTGTCCACTATTCCTCTCCCAGCCTGCTCCAGCACTTTCTCTTGCAGTTCCCAGGGACTGTCACTCACCAAACCGGTGGATCACTTTGAAGTCTCTCACTGTGTAGCACCTCCGCTGTTCTCCCTTTCCCTGTGCGACTCCAGGAATCACCACCTTCCTGGCTGCACCCAAACCTCCAGGCCCCAAGGTCACCCTCCCCAGAGTGGGACGACCTCCCGGTTAGGAGCCCCTCTGCTGCATCTCAAGACTTCCACCCGACACTTCTCCTCGACACTTCTCCTCCCAGATTGGGCTGACTCTGAGTATTTAAGGAGGCCTGCCCCTGCCAATCCTACCTGGGAATTGGTCAGGGCTCCTTAGAACACTCCAGATGGCTCCGCCTATCTCCTAGCTCTCTGACCAGAAACCTTCCCCAGGTTTCTAGAATGAAGTGGGAGGTTCTGGTGACCTCATCTGTCAAGTCCATTCATTCCTCCCTGAGCCTCTCCTCCCGGTCCAGATCAAAACATTCAGGCCTGCTCTTACACTCAGGCCTACTAAATTTTTCCTCACCTAGCAAACCCTGCTAGAAAAACGCACCTATACTATGGGGGTGCTACATTTTTTTTTGCAGTAACTTAAAGAGGAACTGCAGTCTGCTTAAATAATTTGTAATAAAAACATCTTTGCCATTCTGAAACTTCCCTCCAACCACTTTGAATATTATGTTATATATACACCGTGATTCTGTACATGCCAAATATGCTGCAGAAATCTCCCTCTACTAAGTCTGGCTTGCGCCATTTTAACTGTGGGCAGCTGAAGCTGCTGCCTGTTCACTTCCTGGATTTACACAGACACACAGAGGTACACCTCCAGCTCTGCAGCTCTCATTGGCCCTCTGGGGTACTCACACAGATAAAGAGTTTAAATTGCATAAACAGACACAATAGTCGGCATAACAGAGTAAGAGCACGTCAGTGCCCCTGGAAGACGTCACGTATGACGAAACATGTAGGGCAGAGATACACGCTGACATCACCATATCTACACCCCGAAGGACCGTCGAATACCGTGCTGTTACGTTGTTATGCCAGCTATTGTGTCTGTTTATGCGATTTAAAATCTTTATCTGTGTGAGTACCCATCTTTGCTTTTAATAAATATCGTTTTATGGAATTACACTATCAGTACTCTCTTTCTTTAAGCCCTGTATTGTCGGTGAGGTCGGATGCAAGTCATTACTATCCATCTGAGTCCCGCATCTAGACATACTTCTGGGAGAGTGAAAGAGCTTACCATTAAACCTTGCAGTGGGTTACATCTGCCTGTCTGATTGACTCACTAGAAATAGCGAGTCCATATGTATTGGTAAGAGTACCCATTTCTTCTACCCCACACGGTGTGCATGCTCCTTGGTGGTGGTTAATACGAGCAACGCATCAGAGGCGGATGTCTATACACCTTCCTAGGAAAATACACCTCCAAGTGGGACTGTGCTGCTTTTTGTGTTTTTTCTTTTGAATTTACCTTCGATCACTTTTGCACATTTTTCTATTCCATTATTCACTTTGGACTAATCCTTGGCTATATTAGCCTAGTGTTTATTATATTCATACACAGGATATCAAATTTTTTACTGCATTTGATGAACAAATTGGTGAAAACTGTTACTATTCTCTGTCATGGTTTTGCGCAACTGCTCTTTATAATTTGTGCTTTTTATCCTGAAGAATATCACACAGATTGCTGTTGCTGCTTTTTATAGATTTTGTATACTTTTACACTATAGCGCAATACTAATTTGGATTAATGACCAGACAAGGAAGTGGAAGTGGGCTGTATAAGGTATTTACTGGCAGAAAAAAAATGTTTTACTATCCAAAGTTAAAGCGGAGTTCCACCCAAAAGTGGAACTTTCGCTTTAACCACTTCAAGACCGAGCGTGTTTTTGGAGTTCAGCATTTTTGAGTTAAAACCAGGTTTTTTGCTATAAAATTACTTAGAGCCCCCAAACATTATATATATTTTTTTCTAACACCCTAGAGAATAAAATGGTGGTCGTTGCAAAACGTTGTCACACCATATTTGTGCAGTGGTCTTAAAAGCGCAATTTTTTTTTTTTTTAAATTCAGTTTTTTGAGTTAAAAAATAAAGACATCAGCAAAGTTAGGCCAATTTTTTTCCATATTGTGAAAGATAATGTTACGCCAAGTAAAATGTTACCCAAGATGTCATGCTTCAAAATTGCGTCTGCTCGCGGAATGGCGACAAACTTTGCAGTATACGTTTACTTACGTATACGTTTGCTTCTGCGCGCGAGCTCGCTGGGACGGGGCACTTTACTTTTTTTTTTTTAATTGTTTATTTTACTTTTACTTTTTATTTTTACACTGTTCTTTTTAAAATAAAAAAAAGATCACTTTTATTCCTATCACAAGACATGTAAACATTCCTTGTAATAGAAAAAAGCATGACAGGACCTCTAAAATATGAGATCTGGGGTTAAAAAGATCTGCTACCATAACAGCGGTATACATCGACAAAGTGACCCCTGTCAGGTGACGCCGTTGGACCTGAAGTGGTTAAAGGAAGGTGACCCCCTGACATGCCACAATTGGCATGTCATTTTTTTGAGGGGGGCCGGGGACCCTGTTTTCCCAGGGTCCCAGGTCCACTTCCTCTCCTAGAACCGCGGCTCCAGAAGGAAGTTCACCTTCCCCCCCCTCACCATCTCGGAGATCTTCTCGGACACGTCACAGGTCCCAGAAGATACACCGGCCATTCACAAGCCGCAGCGCAACTCGCGCATGCGCAGTGTGCGCCTGGCTTTGAAGCCAAAGCCGGATGCCCACACTTGTGATGACGGCGCTGCCGAGGGGAGGGGGAGAAGAGCGAGCCCTCGGGCGACCGCATAGCTGGAGCCTGGGGCAGGTGAGTGTACAATTGTTAAAAGTCAGCAGCTACACTTTTTGTAGCTGCTGACTTTTAACTGAGTGGAACTCTGCTTTAAAACAACAAGGGCAGAAGATTTAATAGATGGAAAGTTGAAAAAAATGACTGAAGAGTCACTTTAATGAATGTTCATTGCATTAAGACAGCCTGTTGAAAATAATGATTTGCCAGTGCAAGAAATTGTGCCAAAAAATGGACATTGCACAAAGTTTGTAATGTACTGCACTATGCTGCATTGCCTTTTATTGTGACATGCTGTAATGCATGTGCATGTTGGGATTGGCATTTTTTAATTAATAGGCATCGACTGACTGTGCTTCATATTCTTGATACATGTCTGTTGTAGCATGTACTTGTATTTACCACTTCAGCCCCAGAAGGATTTCCCCCTGAATGACCAGAAGGCTTTTGGTGACTCGGCACTGCGTCGCTTTAACTGACAATTGTGCGGTCGTGCGACGTTGTACCCTAACGAAATTGACATCCTTTTTTTCCCACAAATAGAGCTTTCTTTTGGTGGTATTTGATCACCTCTGTGTCACTTCTGATCACCACTATAAACAAAAAAATGCGACAATTTTGCAAAAATATTTCTTACTTTTTGCTAAAATACATATCCAAAAAAATATATAAAAAAACTAATTTATTCATCAGTTTTGGCCGATATATATTCTTCTACATATTTTTGGTAAAAAAAAAATCACAATTACAAACGATGAGAATTCATTTATGGGGTTTTTATTTTTATTTATTTTTTATTAGTAATTTTTTATTAGTAATGGCGGCAATCTGCGTTTTTTAGCGGGACTGATATTGCGGCGGACATGTCGGACACTTTTTTGGGACCATTGACATTTATACAGCGATCAATGCTATGAAAATGCACTGATTACTGTGTAAATGTCCCTGGCAGGGAAGGGGTTAACACCAGGGGGCAATCAAAGGGTTAAAGGGGCTGTAAAGTCTAATGTTTTTTCGCCTTAATGCATTCTATGCATTAAGGTGAAAAACCTTTTCTCAATAGTGACCCCCCCACCCCCGAGCCCCCCTTTTACTTACCTAAGCCTGTTCGTTCCAGTGGCGGCAATGAGCAATCAGCTCCAGCTGGTGTCACGGGTCCTCATTGGCTGGATTGATAGCAGGGGAGCCATTGGCTCCCACTGCTGTCAATCGGGTCCAGTGACGTGGGGGCCGGGCCGATTCCCGCGGTTTGTGTGAATACATGGAAACAGCAGGACACGTGAGCGCGCCTGCACATGTGACCCCAGGGAAGCTTTCCCTGACGGGTCACTCGATACGAAGGAGGGCCTAGGAGCGCCACTGCAGGACCCCAGAAGAGGAGGTTCGGACCAATCTGTGCAAAACCACTGCACAGGTGAGGAAAGTATGACATGTTTGTTATTTTAACCACTTGACAACTGGGCACTTAAACCCCCTTAACAACCAGACCAATTTTCAGCTTTCAGCGCTCTCACACTTTGAATGACAATTACTCAGTCAAAACGTGTCTAACCAGGCTTGGAGGAGAAGACCCCAGGACGTCACCGCGAGGATCCGGGAGGAAGCATAGCTCACTGGGCAGTCCCTTTCGAAGGGACCCCAGTGTACACGTCCGCGCGAGTGCACAGGACGACAAAGGTACATAAGTGTGTTTGGCGCCCTTAGCCGGGCCGGGGGTGCAGTGACCTGGGCTAACTGTCGTCACCCTCGGTTACCGAGGGGACGATAGTTAGGTCGGTTACTCCTGGGCACTGTGGTCGACCTCGACTAACGAGTAACGGCGGTGACCTTGCTTGTCCGAATCCATTCATTTTCCCCCCGAGCCCCCACC
>BLSH010516250.1:387398-410750 GCA_018402905.1 Glandirana rugosa | reverse complement strand
CACGGCTGGGTGGTTGAGCATGGATGGGTGAGCATGGATGGATGGATGGGTGAGTGCGCACGGCTGGGTGGGTGAGCATGGATGGATGGGTGAGCACGGCTGGGTGGGTGAGCACAGATAGATGGCTGGGTGAGCATGGATGGATGGATGGGTGAGCAGGGATGGATGGATGGGTGAGCATGGATGGACGGATGGATGGAGGAGCACGGATGGATGGATGGTTGAGCACGGCTGGGTCGGTGAGCATGGATGGATGGATGGATGAGCACGGCTGGGTGGATGAGCATGCATGGCTGGATGGGTGAGCACGGCTGGGTGGATGAGCATGCATGGATGGATGGGTGAGCATGAATGGATGGATGGATGGGTGGGTGGGTGAGGATGGATTGAGTGAGGATGGGTGGGGGGTGGCTGATGGTGGCTGGGGGGTGGTGGGTGGGTGGTAAATAGATGGTGGGGGGGGAGTATTTTGTCACTAGGCAGCGCTGTGGGCATTACACATTGCCCACAGCGCTGCAGCACCACCTCTCTCCCCCCTCTCTCCTCTCACACTGCACCGATCGGTGCGGAGAGGAGAGAGAAGCCGGCGCTTCCGCCGGCTTGTTTACATGTGATCACACCGTCATTTGACGGCGCGATCACGTGGTGAAAGGCCGCGCACAGCGGCCATTCACCACGATCCGTGATCAGTCGGGTCCCCCGGACCCGACGGTCACGGATGTTCCCGTGTGCGCGCCCTAGGGGGCGCGCGGGAAGCGCGATTCTGGGAGGACGTCAATAGACGTCCTCCCAGAATTAGGCAACCGCCCTGTAGACGTCAATTGTCTATGGGGCGGTTGTTAAGTGGTTAAAAAAAAAAAGAAGCTTTACAATCACTTTAAGTGTGCTCCCTGGGATGTGTTACTAACTGTATGGAGGCTGGGCTGACTGGGGGAGGAGAGTGATTTCTGCTCCCATATACAGGGAACAGAGGATCACTCTCTTCTCCCCTGCCAGAACGGAGATCCGTGTGTTCTGTCACTGCGAGAGAGCGTTCGCGGGTGGCCGGCGGACATAGAGTACTGTTACTTGGATCCCCCGCTACACAGTGAGCGCGCGTGCCCACAGCACTTGCTTGCGTGGCCGCCGTCAGGTGATGGCGTTTCACGGTAACGAGCCAGACAGTCGACGGGGGGAGGTCTTTAACCGGTTAAAAAGTATTCTGTTCTCTTTGTATTGCTTCCTTTGTGTGAAATACCTGGTGATCCTGCCAGTCCCCCTGCTTTCCTATTTCAAAGTGACCACTGTAGCCATGCAAGCACATCCATTCCACTGTGGTCGGTTTTCTTCTTTGCATTCTACTTGGGAGCACAGTCTGCCTGTACACCAATGGTCAGACTTGTGCTGACGTGCCTCCGTGCACAGCTTTTCACTGAGAAGATCAGTGTACTTTCTCTGCCACCTGCTAGCAAGCCCCCTCCCCCTGCAGTCTACACCCCCCTCCCCCCTCGCTCTCTAAGCCCCTAATGCAGTTGGGAACAGAGGTTAAGTGATCACAAAGAAAAAAAAAAAGCTATTTTTAATCTTTTTTTTGCATATACGAGGGGTCTTAAAAAAAAAAGTGCAGAAACTTTTTGAACGCTATTTATTAGGAATTCCAAAAACAAATGACATCCCTTTTCTACATACTCACCTTTGTGATGCATTTCTCCCAGCATCCTACCAACTTTTTAACGCCATCAGCAAAAAATGTTTTTGCTTCAGCGTGTAGCCACTGAACCACCACTTCTTTGAGCGGTCCAAAAAGGTGGAAATCAGGTGGCGCTAAATCAGCACTATAAGCTGGGTGTTCCATAACCTCCTACTCATAAACAACTCAACGAGAGAGAACTTTATCCCCATATTGAGTACACCTGTGGAGATGAATTTGTGCTCCCACAAAAAGCGTATGACAGAACACTGTTCCTCTTTGGTGCAATTTATAACTTTTGCAGCTATCTTTCACAACTCTTATAGTCACATGACACGACTACTCCTCCCACCCTCATCATTTCCAACGAAAATATAAAAGTGAGGAAACTTTTAGAAGAATACACACACACGTACACACACACGTACACACACACGTACACACACACACGTACACATGTTTTTCATTTCTAAGCTAAACTGAATGGGTTGTTTTATAAGTTGAGGGTTCAAATATACACTATATTACCCAAAGTATTGGGACACCTTCCTTTACACGCACATGAACTTTTTTTTAATCAGGAAAAAAAAGATTTATTGATTTTCCAGTAGCAAATATACATAAAAGTCAGCAAAAAAGTAATACTATCAACATATTACAAACATGCAGAAAGGTACATTACATAGCAGTCTTTGTTAAGCTTTACTGTATGGTGTTATTTGTAACCAGTAACTCGACAGGGTTGCACAATAGAGCACATACAATTTGAGAGCATTGAGTCTGGAATAATTAAAACAGTAGATCAAAGAAAGGAAGATAGAAAGGGGAGAGAAGAGAAAAGGAAAAAAAAGGTAACCAGAGAGAAATTTATGTTATGTTTTTCTTGATCTCTATAAAAATGTCGGAGGAAGCTTCTCCTTTGCTTTTTTGACATGTTGACTCTGGCAGAGGACTACTCACTGGCCGTGCTAGGTAGTGGGAACCCTCGGGTAGCTCCGTGAAGTCTCTCGGTACGGATAGTGAACGCTTGCAGGATATAAGATCGGATATTCAGCGGAGCAAGCTCTAGACACGTCTGCCTACATGCGCTGTTTAGCCATGCCCCCCGCACATGAACTTTAATGGCATCTCAGTCTTATGCTGGCCATACACTATATGAAAAATTGGCCGAAATTCGGTCATTTGGACAGTTCATTCATTTTTTGGCCAGTTAATGGGCACAAATTGGTAATCGGTTGGGATGTTTTTCAACCAAAAAAATAGGAGGTTATCCTGAAAGACCAACTCCCTATGTGCCGTCATCCCTTGTTAAATGCAAGAACAAACCAATGACCCTCTAACGTGGGACTTTTGAGGCACAAAGCAAACAGGTGTTTGTATATAAAAAAGTAATTTTATTTATACAAAATTAGATTTTTTTTAAAAAAGGACCAATATGTATCCATTGTCAACATACAAATATACGATGATATATTTGACATCAATCATGTACAAAACCTAATACATTTCGGTACAAAAGACCTTCATCAGAGGTAATAGCTTGTACATTTAGGTCAATATTAGTTGATTCTGAAAAATAAAGGAAAGCATGTGAGATTCAAATCCCGCAAGGCAGTTTGGTGTCCCAAGCCTTTTACCCAGTGTATAAAAGAGGTCACTTACCAAGATGTATAGGTCAAGTAAAGTTCAATTAAGAAGGTAGTTTTATGGTAAAATCATGTCACTCCACAAGTTGCCACAAGTCCTATGACAGAGCAGGCCCGCTCCTCACCACAGCGGCTCCAGGTACCACCCTAGGGGGTAAGATCCAAGGCCGAGGGAAAAGCGTATACAATCTGAGTATAAAGAAAGTATAAATATATATAAGGCTTAGAAACCATCTTAATATATATATATATGGGGTGCAGTATAATATAGCACCTATATATCTTTTCTAGATATAAGCTAATCAAAAAGGATGATAACAATCAGCTAGTAAATACCTGTAGCAGCTCTAAGGTGCGTAGTGATTGGTGTGTACGTATAGATGGCGGCGAGTTTGATGAATGGAAATGGTTAATTGTGCACCCCCTTGTTATGAGGGGAGCAGTGCACTGTAAGGAATAATAATAATAAAGGTAAGTATGAAGTGAAAGTCAAAAAATGTTTGTATTCAGGACAGCTTTCAACCAAAGAAACAAAAGAATATTACCTGTCATTACAGATCAGATAGAGACTAGCGTTCGTTCAGATAATATGGACCCACTGCTGTTAGAAAATATACCGAAGATATAAATACTGACCAAAAAGTTTGTATTCAAGTACAAACAGTAGATTATGCTTGTGGATCAGTTTACCTTTTAAAGAGCAAAGAGGGGATCGAGCGTCTCAGCCTGACGCTGTGTTAATGCCGCCGTCCACGCCAGTAATCAGCCAATGCATCTGAAGGGGTCTTAAGGCTTTACCGCGAGCCCATTATTGGTTCAGCGTGTCACGCCCCGCCTACTGTCTGTCTCTTTAAGACGTGAGACAAGTTATTTTGAGGGGACAGCAAATTTACACTGTTATACAAGCTGTACACTCACTACTTTACATTGTAGCAAAGTGTCATTTCTTCAGTGTTGTCACATGAAAAGATAGAATAAAATATTTACAAAAATGTGAGGGATGTACTCACTTTTGTGAGATACTGTACCTAATACAAACAGTTTGGACGGGAAACACATTAACATTTCAATTTATCGTTCATTATGCAGAAAATTTCCAAACTTGTCCTTTTTTTGGCTGAAAAACATCCCAACCGATTACTCATTTGTGCCCATTAACTGGCCAAAAAACAAAGCTGTTAAAGCTGCAAAGGGTGGGCCAACTCAATATTGAACCCTACGGACCAATACTGGCATGCCATTAAAGTTCATGTGCATGTAAAGGCAGGTGGGCGGCACAGTGGTATGGTGGATAGCACCTTCGCCTGGCAGCAAAAGGGTCGCTGGTTCGAATCCCAACCACGACATTACCTGCCTGGAGTTTGCATGTTCCCCCTGTGCCTGATTGGGCTTCCTCCGGGTACTCCAGTTTCCTCCCACACTCCAAAAGACATGGTAGGTAAATTAGATCCTGTCTAAATTGGCCCTAGTATATGTATGAATGTGAGTTAGGGACCTTAGACTGTAAATTCCTTACAATCTAAGGTCGGGACTGATGTGAATGTACAATATATATGTAAAGTGCTGTGCACAGCACTATATAAGTACCTGAAATAAATAAATCCCAATAATTTTGGTAATATAATGTATGTCTGCATTTTGCTGAAACATATATCATTATTCATTGACCCTAAAATGTAAGATTATATATTCATTAATTGTCATTACACACATTTCATATATTTATAAAGCAACTCACTGCTATACCAACTACGCTACATGTAAAGTACATTCACCAACTTCAAACTATATGGGGTTGATTTACTAAAGGCAAAAATAGGCTGTTCACTTTGCATTGGAAGTTCATTGTGCAAGGAAATTTGCCCCAGAGCTTGCTAAATGTGGTAAAGATTCACTTTGCAAAGAATATCCAAAGGAAAAAAAAAAAAACGGAAAATTTCTTATCAAATACTTACTGTAATTTTCCTTTCCTGGTAGACTCCATGGCAGCATATGTGTGGGGTCAGGCCTGCCTCCATAACTACCCTATAGGTCCCCTCTCCCATAAATTTTTGCTCCGAGCCAGCAGCCATGTTCCTTAACTATCCTACTCCAGACATTTTGGCGGGAACTCCTGCTGCCAGGGAGTCTATCAGGAAAGGGAAATTACGGTAAGTATTTGATAGAAATTTTCAGTTTTTTATTCCTTTGGATATCCTTTGCAAAGTGAATCTTTACCACATTTAGCAAGCTCTGGGGCAAATTTTCTGTTTTCCTGACAGACAGGCAGCATACATGTGGGAAATAACTCGCTGTACACACCCGGGTGGGCAAAATGTTGAGCAAAGAAAGTTTAATTAACACCGTCAACCGACAGTACTAGTAAACCAAAATTAACTGAACATAGGGCACCTGGTTCAACACAGTAATGGGACATAAACGTGTTGATAGAAGACCAGGGGACCACCCTACAAATTACTTTGGGAGCTACATGACGCAAAGCTGCCCAAGAAGTAGACCCACTCCTGGTCGGGTGAGCAGACACTACCTCCAAAGGAGCCAAGCTCCTGGCTCTGGGAGCCTGTTGGATGACCTAGACAATCTGTTTGATGTTATGTAAGTAAAGACAACACAAGCCATTACTGTACAGAAGCCATGTTCAGCACAAGCCATTACAGAAGCCATGTCCATTGAACAATAACCAGCAGGAATAGGAAACTCCACACAGGAAGTAAGTACAGAGATGCACCATAGAGTTGCATTTAAAGAAACATAACATCCATAACAATCCATGCCACAATCACCCTAGATGAGGCGCGTTCCTTTGTCCTTTCTGGCAAACAAATTAACAAGCGTTCTGAAGCCTGAAGGAAGCTGTAGCTTGTAGATATGACTTTACCATATTGAAGGGGTTGCCTAAAATTGAAGGAAGGCACTGCTGGAAATCAAATCAGGATTACTAGACATTTACTAGACATGCGCTTTAACCAACTAAGCCACAACATGCCCTCTCCCACGCAAGTTAGAACTTTAAGGTTGGCAGAACAATCTCTTGGCTCCCACGAAAACTGATGCACCCTTGGGAATTGAGTCAAGCATAGGTAACAGCACCGCTCCATGATCAGTAAAACAATCTCTGAGGCTTTTTATGTCAACGTGATAGCAGGGAAAAGGGCAAACTTGACAGAGAGGCCTCTAACGGAGACCGCCGTAGAACACTCTGCTCCAATTCCCAAGGGGGAGTTGAGAACAAGAGGGAGACTCTATTGGAAAACCTCCGCTTACTCCGAGGTCTGCACCCAGCTGCTTCCTTGAAGAATTGTTGGACAGGTAAGATGCCTAGACCAGAAAACACCTGTGAAGGCCAATAAAACTGACACTTGAACCTTGAGGGAGCTGACCGAACTAAATCCGACTGGAAGAAGCCTAGAATATTTAAACTTCTAGATCACTACTTGATTTGTCAGCCGCAAACATGTATTGAACAAACTTTGACCAGATTCTCCCGTAAACTTTGTTTACGTTCATTCTTCTAGTATTCAAGAGAGCGGAGATAACTCTGGAGGAGCAGACGAGGATCTCCAATCTCGAGAACCAGACCGTCAGACACAACCGTGCTGGACATGGATGTAGAATTGCACTCAGTGACAGAAGGCCTGGCCTGAGGAGAAGGTGCACTGGGTTCTGGAAGCTGAACTGTGCAAGGGGAACCATGGCCTAATTGGCCAATAAGACATCCCTGCCACTAACTCCACAACCTCTGTTCAGAGTCTTCGTAGAAAACCAGAGGTTCACCAGAACTGGAAGAAATGCATAGGTCCTACTGCATTTCCAATGATCCATCAGGGCATCTGCACCTGAAAACCTCCACATGTAGAGACCATTCATTGTGGACTCTGGAAAGAAAATCTGTTAGAACATACACCGCTGAGCTATAGGCTCAATTCTTTGAGCCCAAGACATAATTGGCTCCGCTTCCTGTAATAGAGAACAGGCTGTGAGTCCCCAGGCTGTCTTTTAACGTAGAAGACCGACGTAGTGTTGACTAACTTAGAGCACTGATGCTCCCTTCGTTATATGGTGAAAGGCCTGAAATTTGCTTCCTGGCTCCCACTGCTGGAGAAATCCCTTCCAGAAAGGTCGCCTTCTCCAGCTTCCAACTGATGCTCGGATCCGTAGACACTATAGTGCTAATCATTTTAGACACTGAAAGGCGTGCAGGTGGGAAGAAGACAGGGCCAGGAGTATTCAGATCCAGAACATCGGGATTCAGAGCCAAGGCAATGATCCCTAAGATTATACTGAACTGAGCCCCAAGGCCCACAAGAGACTGAGTGGGCTCCCGGTGTCTCCTTGCCAGATTCAGCAGCCAGCCAAATTTGAGGAGCACAGAAAATACTTGAACTCTGTGCTCCAGCAGCTGTCCACTGTCTTGGGACAGTAGGACAAGGACATCCACATAACTAGGCAGGCGTATGCTCCTTGATTTGCTAAAGACTATAACAACCAATAAGACACTGAAAAACTGAAGGAACTTCTACAAAACTGAAGTCTTCTACAATGGGCACATGAAGGCAAGCATCTTAAGTCTATTGGAAACATGCCAGTCACCTGGCTGGACCCCATATGAATCAGGGACAATGTTTCCACCTTGAACTTCTCCCTTGCTGAAAATGGTCTCATGTGTGCAAAATCTAAAACCGGCCTCCACAAGCTGTTCCTCTTCATGTTCATAAGAGGGGTGAGCACCTGTCCTGAAATCTCTCCCATTCAGAGACTGGCACAGCAGCACTTTGCAACACCAGTGACTTACGTATAGCATGAGTATATTCTTTCTTTACCTCAGCGTGAGGAAAATACATGGAAATGAATCAGAGAAGATGGAGGACTTCTGATGGACCATGCATGTCCGGAAAAGACCACTTTGACGTCCAATAGTCTGAGTCCCAACACAGTAGCCTCTTGGATCCCCGAGTTCAAGCTTTTAGCATACTTCTGAGGGGATATCTGGTCTTCTCACCAGCTCTTCCTAAAATCCCGACCTGGACTGTAAAAACATGCAACCTTCGCACGTTCTGAACTTTGTTCTCTACACTGTCCCCTTCTTGCCTAGCCAGTGCTGGTCCTAAGGTAGGACCTCAACTTGCCAACTGTGGCCCGGGTTAAGGTGCTATCCAGCTTGCAAAAAGATGAAGCTCCCTAAAAAAGAATTCTACACTACGCCTATTAGAGGCGGGATCAGCAAGCCCAGGCCCCAGTCATAGCACCCACTTTGCCGTAATTGACAAAAACATAACACGTGCCACTATGCGGCTGATGTTGTTTGGAGCCTTATTATGGAAACCGACACCAGCTTCGGCTTCTGAACTACGGAATTTCTGAGAACGCTCCTGAATACTGTGTCCACAGTCTCCATCCTTTTCAATATGGCCACTAGAGCCCAGGCCGATTTTCATACTATTCACTGCATCTAACAAGGAAGAGCGACATGCTTGTTTGCCTAATCAAGGCCTTAGCAATTTAGAGAGACAACCTTTAAATGCTTCACATCCTTATCTCTGAATGGATAGCGATTGGCCATTTTGCTCAGAAGGGAGGGATGTCTCGTGACCTTGCTCCACTTATCCAAAATTATGTCCCCCTAGGTCTGTCAAGAATGCAAATTTAGAACACTCTGTCTACGGCTACGTTTCCACTATTGCGCCCCCCAAGTCTCACGATTCAGAGTGCGACCTTGATTCGACTCTGAGTGCAGCCCCGATCCAACCTTACGGTCTCTGGATCAAAGTTGCATCAAAGTAGCGCAGGAACCCCCTCAGGAAGTTACATAGATTGGAATGGGTCTCATTAAAATCAATGGGCTGTGACCTGCCATGCGATCCCATGTGTCCAAAGTCGCATGACAAGTCGCACTAGTGGAAACGGAGCCAAAAGGTGCTCACAGAACTTCCTCTTGCTTTGCAGGAGACTTTACCTTGGTTGGGACAGTTCCAGTTCATCCTAGCCATCCTAGTGGGAGAACATGCCACAATGGCTGTTGGACTTCGTGTGTGGCTTGTATCCCAGTCTTTAACGGATTCTTGCACCCAGTGCCTCACTAGGGATTCCATTTGCTGGAAAACACCACTGCCTGGGCTTAGCATAGCCCACACAGAGACTTGCCCTCTGGGACCGGAGTCCTGCATCCCCAGCAGGCTCCCTCCTTGGAGCTGCTGACATAGTGGTTGGTGCGTAGGAAGATTCAGAGCTTCCGCTATGAAGGCTTGACCTTGACAGTGACCTATGACAAATACAACTGGAAGAAAAATGTTGTGACCTAATGAGGTCTTTATCATCTCGTACTGTGTATTGTCAACCTGACCTAGAAGGACTCACAAAAGCAAAATAGGATAGAAATGAAATGGTATTATACATATAGCATCAGTATAGAACTAGCACCGTCTTTCTCCAGCGTTCAGTATCTCAAGTATCATCAGGGACAGTATCATTAGATTCCATCCAGGTCCCCCATATTTTGTGGAACTTAGGGGGAAACCCATCGCCTCGTAGGTCAGTTTATACAGGGGAAGCACATTGTGGATCAGTCTAATCCAACCATGCAGTGTGGGTGAGGACCCAGGTTTCCAGTTCATAGTGATGTTTTTTTTAGCGTAAAAGAATGCAATACGCAAGAAGGTTTGCTTGTATTTTGGAATATTTTCCTCGTCCTCTATATAGCCCAACAGACATCGTAGAGGATTACATATATTAGGGAGTTGCGTAAGGGAACTGAGAAACGCTGTGACCTCGGACAAAAACTGCCTAATCCGGGGGCAAGTCCACATCATGTGGAAAAAGGTACCGTCAGCCACATTGCATCTGGAGCAGAAAGCGGAGGGGATCCTACCTAGTCTATGCAGCAAGCATGGTGTGTAGTATGATCGATATAATAGTTTGGTTTGGATAACTTTATCTCTAGAGGAGATGACAGTAGGGACCTGAACCGGTAGAATTTCCTTCCAAATGTCCTCTGACATCTCCGGGATGTCCGAACGCCATTTGAGTTCTGTCTCGCCGTGGTGGAGTGAAGCAGAGTTTTATAGTAATTGGAGATAAGTTTCTCATGGGATGGGTCAGTTGTCAATAATTCAAGTCTTGAGGGCTACATATTCATATAAAGAAGACAAAATTGTGTTGTGGCTGAGTGTCTAATCTGAAGGTAACGAAAGTATGCTGTTTGGGGTAAACCGTAGTCTCTAGAGAATTCAGCAAAGGATGGGAACGTATTCTCCACGAATAGGTGAGAAACCAGCTGTACCCCATGTCTGAACCAATATTTACCATCTTTCCTAAGATAAAACTCCTTCAGCTGGGGATTCCCCCTAAGGGTATTTGGCAAGTACTATGGTGGATCACCGGGTGGTAATAATTTTGAGATCTTGACTATCTGTATAGTCATAGTAAGGATACCCGTTCCCTCCCGTCCCCTAGTGGACAGTCTATAAAGTAGATTCTTCAGTGATTCATATGACGATAGGATAGCGGCTTCCAATGCCGTAGCTGCGTTGTTAGCTTCTGGATGAAACCACCAGTGGGCATGAGCCAGCTGGGAGGCAATATAGTAGGTCTGCAGGTTGGGGAGCGCCAGTCCCCCTTCCTGTATAGGTAATTGTAATGTGTCTTTTGCTATGCTGACTGCTCTTCCTCCCCACAAAAAAGTAGTAAGAATAGATTCTATTTTGCAAAATTTCCATTTGAGAAAAAAATGGGAGAGTTACCTAGCACATACAAGAAACATGGTAGGAATATCATCTTGAAAACATTGATTCTACCCAGTAACGTTAGGGGGAGGGTGGTCCAGGTTTTCAAAGTAATCCTTAGCCTATGAATTAGGTGGTCCAGATTATTTGTGATATAATGGGATATTGGATGCTGGACAACAAGTCCGAGATATCTAAACGTGGGGACAACCTGCAGGGGGCAATTTGGTGGCAAGTCAATTGTGGTCTCCTGGTCCAGCATGAGTAGAATGGATTTAGACCAATTCACCCTGAATCGAGAGAAGCGACCAAACTCCTCAATAATTTTAAGTAGGATAGAGACCGCTGTTTGAGGGTTCGCCAGATAGATAAGCATGTCATCTGCGTACAGAGATACTTTTTCCTCCAGCCCCCCTACAGTAAGACCCACTATGGACGGGGCAGCCCTAAGCAGCGCTGCAAGAGGCTCTATCGCTGCCGCGAATAGCAACGGCGACGGGGCAGCCCTGTCTAGTACCCCTCCTGATTACGAAAGGATCAGAAATAGTCTGATTAACCCTCAATCTAGCTCGTGGGTTACTGTACAGCAGCCGCACCCATGCAATAAATCTCTCTCCAAATCCAATTTTTGCCAATACTTCCAACAATTACGGCCATTCCACTGAGTCAAAGGCCTTGTGAGTATCCAGGGCAATGACCGCCCTGGATCCCACAAGGTCATGTTCAGCCTGCATGTTTGTGAATTGCCTTGGCAGGTTAATGGACGTAGACCGGCCCAGGATGAATCCCGTTTGGTCTGCTCCAACAATAGAGGTGATTACCGTATTAAGGTGTCCGTTTATGAAACAGAGAAGAGCAGAGATCCTGAGGATCACGACTGATCTCTCAGGTGTACCAGTTTATGAAGCTGAGATGAGGAGTGGAAAACCTGTTCTTCACTTCTCATCACAGGACACACCCTTCTGCCATTCACTTTTACACAGATGGCCGGTTTATGAAGGTGAGATCTGAAGACCTCAGTGGCCATCTCTGTAAAATATCTCCGTCCCAGATTCTCCCGCTCAGAAGTGGAGAATTTGGGTGTGAAGCTGCTGTGATGTGAGGAAAAAGGCCTTTTTCCTCCTAATATCAGCACCAGCGAGGTTAAGGATTGATATAAATAATAACTATATATGTTTATGTGTATAGTTGTGTTATATATATATATATATATATATATATATCACACACACACACTATAGTTATAATATATTCTCATTCACATCGGAGCAATGCAGAATTGTTGGCAGAATTGGGCAATTCATGGCGCAGTTCCAAATTGCACTAAAATTGCATCAAATTTTGTACTGCGTTTTTGGGTGCCATTCATTGCTAATGGCACCCCAAATTCAGCAAGCAGACATGCATGTTGCCACACATTTTGTCCTTTCAAAAATATGCTACCAACGCGACAATATGCAAATTGAAAAAACGCTTAACGCTGCATGTCCGAAAAAGATTCAGTTTTGCTTTTTGGGCCTGTCTTTATGTGCATTGTGGTGCAGTTTTTAATGCGCGTTTTGCTACTTTTAACAACACATTTTTTGGCGTGTTATTTTAAACACATTTTAGCACATTTTTATGTGCATTTTGGTGTTTTTTTAACATGTATTTTGGCTAATGTTTTACCTGCGGTTTTGTGTGCATTCTGGAAATGCATGCAAAATGCATGTGTTGCTTATGGTGTTAATGGCACCCCAAAAGTGGCTAGCAGATGTGCTGTTTGCAACAATACACATAAAAACTAAATCAAAATGCACATTAAAATGTGCCAAAATATGTGCTAAAAGAAGTGCCAAAATGTGCATTACAAACTACACCAAAATGCATTTTAAAATAACCTGTGCCAAAATGTGCGTTAAAGCACCAAAATGTGTGTTTAGAAAAGTGCCAAAATGCCCAGTAAAAAAAAATGCACACCAAAAAGCAGCAAAATTTGCGTAAATAATGCCAAAATGTGCAACAAAAATGGGCCAAAATACACATTTAAAAATATGCCAAAATGTGCTTAAAAACTGTTAAAAAAAAATCACCAGTGATCAGTGCTTATTATTTTCATGTATTTATATGGTCTTTTTAAACTTTGGTTTCACCTATTAAACTCAGCTGCTCTGCAATCACACCCAGGTATCTCACCCAGATCACAGGCACCCCTCCCCCTTCTACACAGATCTCGGGTGTTCTCCGAGGAAAAACTTCTCCCTTCTCCTGCTGAGAAGAAATGTTCTCCGCTTCATAAACAGGGTGCCAGTGGAGATGATGAAATGAGATAACTTATCTCTGTTTGATAAACGTACACCTAAGTCTAAGGGCCAGGATCTTGGCTAGTATCTTTACAATAACTGGGCTATCTGGCCATTGTGCCGCTTGGCTGCCAATGGCCAGGCTTTAGCTCTTCCAGCGCCTCCTTCGTTTGCCCACTCCATACCTCGCTAACAGCTAAGGCGTATCAGAGTATCTTCCGTTTAGCTGCTAATAGCCAGGGCTTATCGGAGTATCGCGACCTGTCTTCCCAGTGCTAGCCGCTGGCCGGTCTTGATCGCGGAGAGAAAAAACTTCAGGTAGTCGAATAACCAATCTAGTCCTTAGGAGGAGGACAAAAAAGGAACACGGCCGCTGGCTTGGAGCAAATATTTATGGGAGAGGGGTCCTATAGGGTAGTTATGGAGATTGGGCTAACCCCACTCGTATGCTGCCATGGAGTCTGTCAGGAAACAGCATTTTTGCTTGCACATAATTCATCTCATTCAGGAAGCTCTGGTGAAACTTCCCTTGCAAAGTGAACAGTTTATTTGCCTTTAGTAAACCAGTTCCTATGAGTTCCAGATAGCTAGGTAAGCCTCGTGACCCGGTGTTTACATGTAACCGGTTTCGCCCACTGTTATTCCACGCAATCAAAAAAGTGATGCTGCACAACCATTTTGCAGTTTATGCGTATTTATTCACTCAGCAGAATAATAGGATAAGACCATGTAAATCGGTGTACAGAACAAAGAACAGTTTTGGGTGTCCCTATCCTATTCAAATTCTAAAGGTCCTTTTAAACTTGAGAAAGGGTGGAGATGACTGAAACAGCTGTACTGTCTGTGCACTGATTTACATGTGTCCTATTGTGCTGCAGAGAGTATAAATCCACAGAATACTTGTTAAACACTTGTGTGGCATGTCTTTTTGGGTAATACACTGTTTATGTATTTATTGATATATGTTTGTCCTGAATTGGAAGTTCGGACAGTTTCGAGTTAGGCCTCATTCACATGAGAGTATCTGTGCATACATCCAAGCAAAGGGCCATCTTTGCCTGCACAGAATGCACATGTGTTCCATGCATCTGCGTGCTGCCAGTCCCATTCATAGTGACTGCAAGGACACAGCCGCTGGTCCCAATTTGACAGCCATATGCACTCATCAGTCACTTTATTATGTACACCTTGCTAGTACTGGGTTGGACCCCCTTTTGCCTTCAGAACTGCCTTAATTATTCGTGGCATAGGTTCAACAAGATGTTGGAAACATTTGTCAGCTGCACATCCATGATGCATTCCACCACATCCCAAAGGAAAAGTGCTCTATTGGATGAGATCTGGTGACTGTGGAAGTCATTGGAGTACAGTGACCTCATTATCATGTTCAAGAAACCATTGATGTGATGATTGGAGATTTGTGACATGGTGCATTATCCTGCTGGAAGGAGCCATCAGAAGATGGGTACACTGTAGTCATAAAGGGATGGACATTGTCAGCAATAATACTCAGATGGGCTGTGGCGTTTAAACAATGATCAATTGGTACTAAGGGGCCCAAAGTGTGCCAAGAAGATATCCCCCATACCATTACACCACCACCACCAGCCTGAACCATTGATACAAGGCAGGATGGATCCATGCTTTCATGTTGTTTACACCAAATTCTGGCAATTTTTTTTCCACTCTTCTATTGTCCAATTTTGGTGAGCCTGTGCGAATTGTAGCCTCAGTTTATTGTTCTTAAAGTGGTTGTATACCCTCTTTTTTGGACTTTTACATACAGGTAGGCCTATAATAAGGCTTACCTGTAGGTAAAATGAAGATCTCCTAAACCTGCATGGTTTAGAAGATATTCCCCCTTCATGCAGCCACTGACATCACGACGCATGTGCAGTGAGGTACCGGGGAAGGCCCAGCGCATAGCGCCGGACCTTGCCAGAAACTTTGCCGGAAAGACGGGCTCCAGCGCGCATGTGTGGTGCATACTAGCTCATTATGCCTTTACCTTACAGTTTTTTTTAATTTTTATTTTTTTACTTGTATACAACCACTTTAACTGACAGGAGTGGAACCCGGTGTGGTCTTCTGCTGCTGTAGCCCATCTGCTTCAAGGTTCAATGTATTGTGTGTTCAGAGATGGTATTCTGCATGCCTTGGTTGTAACAAGTGGTTATTTAAGTTACTGTTGCCTTTCCATCATTTCAAACCAGTCTGTCCATTCTCCTCGGACCTCTGACATCAACAAGGCATTTTCCTTCACACGACTGCCGCTCACTGGATATTTTCTCTTTTTCGGACCCTTCTCTGTAAACCCTAGAGATGATTGTGCGTGAAAATCCCAGTAGATCAGCAATTTTTGAAATACTAAGACCAGCCCGTCTGACACCAACAACCATGCCATGTTCAAAGTCAAAGTGTTAATAAATCCACAACAGTAAAATCATGCCTGTACTCACCGTGGAACCTAAGGGGTTAATCCTCTGCATTGTGTAAAAAGGCTGTTTGATCTTGTCTTCTCTGATCATCTCCTTCTTCCACTGTCCCCAATTCATCTGCTGATAGTACAGTGCCTTGGGAGCCCTCTGCACATGCTCAGTTTGGTGTGTATTGCTATTTTTTCTTTTTTTTTTTTGGGGGGGGGGGTGCATGTGATCAGTGCAGGGCCAATCAGCACTGCCCAGATAAAGGATCAGGAGTCGTGCAGCTTCATATGACAGTCAGGCCTGGTTCACACCTATGTAGTTTGCAGTTTGCAAATTGCAGGTGCATTTTACGTTTTTCAATACACGTTTTTGATCCATTGAAGTCTATGGAACCAAAAACCAGAAAAAAGTCCCTGGCCCTTTCCATAAAATGCATAGATGTGAACGTGACCCATAGGAAACCATGTTAAATGGACTGTAGTGTGTTTCTGCAAAACTGAAAACACGCTAAAAAATGCATAGGTGTGAACCAAGCCTCAGAGTAGAATGAAAACTCCTCCTACAAGCTTTAACCAGACACTGATAGAAGTCACAAGACTGCTATATACAGCTGATGAGAAAAGGTATTTAGCAGTTTATATTTACTAAAATAGATTGCATTTCCATGTTCTGTGTAGTGTCGGAGACCAGATATAGAGAATGCAGGGTACTGGGTTTAGTAACACTTTAAATCCCCTGTCTGTGTTAAAGCGGTAGAAAACCACTGAAAAAAAAGAATAACCTGCAAGACAATAGCATAATGTGCCAGTATGCTCGCATCGCATGCTAGCACATTATTAAATACTTACCTTAGAACGAAGCTTCCGTAGTGGGCCTGGTCACCGCTGAGGGAGCTGACATCTTCCCTCAGCGTTTCTTCCGGGCTCGTGGCTCAAGCGCTGCGAGTGGGAGTCCTACGTTCTGACAAGGTCCGACACGATCCACCAGACTTTCAGAGCGCATGCGCCACTGACGTCAGCGGCTGTCTGCAAGGTGAATATCCATGCAGGTTTAGGAGATATTCATTTTACCTACAGGTAAACCTTATTATAGGTTTACCTGTAGGTAAAAATGTCCAAACGGTGTATAAAATCGCTTTAACCACTTGACCACTTGGCACTTAAACCCCCTTCCTAACCAGACCAATTTTCAGCTTTCAGTGCTCTCACAGTTTGAATGACAATTACTCAGTCATACTACACTGTACCCAAATGAAATTTTTGTCCTTTTTTTCACACAAATAGAGCTTTCTTTCGGTGGTATATAACCACCATTGGGGTTTTTATTTTTTGCGCTATAAATGGAAAAAGACACAAAATTTTATTAAAAAATGCATTTTTCTTTGTTTCTGTTATAAAATTTTGCAAATTAGTAATTTTTCTTCATACATTTTGTCCAAAATTTATACTGCTACATATCTTTGGTAAAAATAACCCAAATAAATGTATATTATTTGGTCTTTGTGAAAGTTATACAGTCTACAATCTATGGTGCCAATCACTGAAAATTGCTCACACCTGATGTACTGATGGCCTATCTCATTTCTTGAGACCCTAACAAGCCAGGAAAGTACAAATACCCCCCAAATGACCTCTTTTTGGAAAGTAGACATTCCAAGGTATTTAGTAAGAGGCATGGAGAGTTTTTTGAAGTTGTAATTTTTTCCCACAATTCTTTGCAAAATGAAGATTTTTTTTTTGTTTTTTGTTTTTTTTTTTACAAAATTGTCATATTAACAGATTGTTTCTCACACCCAGCATATGCATACCACCAATTACACCCCAAAACATATTCTACTACGCCTCCTGAGTATGGCGATATCACATGTGTGAGACTTTTACACAGCCTGGCCACATACAGAGGCCCAACATGCAGGGAGCAGCATCAGGCGTTCTAGGAGCATAAATTACACATTTCATTTCCTGACAACCTCTTGCACTTTTGAAGGTCCTGGAGCACCAGGGCAATGGAAACTCCCAAAAAATTACCCCATTTTGGAAAGTAAACACCCCAACGTATATTCTAGGAGGCATATTGAGTCTTTTGAAAGATTCATTTTTTCCACAAGTTTTTGTAAAATGTGGAAAGAAAAGGAAAACACGTTTTTTTTACACAAAGTTGCCCATTTATACAATATTTCTAGCACACAGCATGTACATAGCAAAAATTACACCTTAAAATATATTCTGCTACTCGTCCCGAGTATGGCGATACCACATGTGTGAGACTTTTACACAGCCTGGCCACATACAGAGGCCCAACATGCAGGGAGCACCATTAGGCGTTCTAAGGGCATACATTTCAAATCTAATTTGACTACCTATTACGCTATTGTGAGGCACTTTAGTGGCACTGATGGGCGCTGTAGTGGCATGGATGGGTACTGTAGTGGCATGGATGAGAACTGATGAGTTATGGATGAGCAGAATGAGGCATAAATGAGCACAAATGGGAGTGGATAAGCCATGGATGGGGATGATTGAGCACGGATGGATGGCTGAGCACGGATGGATGGCTGAGCATGGATGCATGGGTGAGCATGCATGCATGGGTGAGCATAGATGGATGGCGGAGCACGGTTGCGTGGCTGAGCACGGATGCGTGGCTGAGCACGGATGCATGGCTGAGCACGGATGCATGGCTGAGCATGGATGCATGGGTGATCATGGATGCATGGCTGAGCATGGATGGATGGGTGAGCACGGATGCATGCGTGAGCACAGATGGATGGCGGAGCATGGATGCATGGGTGAGCACAGATGGATGGCGGAGCATAGATGCATGGGTGTGCACAGATGCATGGGTGAACACGGATGAGGCTGGATGGGTGAGCACGGATGCATGGTTGAGCATGGCTGGATGAGTGAGCATGGATAGGTGAGCACGGATGGATGGGTGAGTACAAATGGGTGAGCACGGATGCATGGGTGAGCACGGATGCATGGTATGAGCACAGATGGATGAGCACGGATGCATGGTATGAGCACAGATTGGTGAGCACAGATGGGTGAGCACGGATGCATGGTATGAGCACAGATGGGTGGGCACGGATGGGTGAGAACGGATGGGTGAGCACGGATGCATGGTATGAGCACAGATGGGTGAACACGGATGCATGGTATGAGCACAGATGAGTGAGCACGAATGCATGGTATAGGCACGGATGGGTGGGCACGGATGGGTGAGCATGGATGCATGGTATGAACACAGATGGGTGGGCACGGATGGGTGAGCACTGATGCATGGTATGAGCACAGATGGGTGGGCACGGATGGGTGAGCACGGATGGGTTAGCACGGATGCATGGTATGGGCACAGATGGGTGAGCATGGATGCATGGTATGAGCACAGATGGGTGAGCACGGATGCATGGTATGAGCACAGATGGGTGAGCACGAATGCATGGTATAGGAGAATGAGGCATAAATGAGCACAAATGGGAGTGGATAAGCCATGGATGGGGATGACTGAGCACGGATGGATGGCTGAGCACGGATGGATGGCTGAGCATGGATGCATGGGTGAGCATAGATGGATGGCGGAGCACGGTTGCGTGGCTGAGCACGGATGCGTGGCTGAGCACGGATGCATGGCTGAGCATGGATGCTTGGGTGATCATGGATGCATGGCTGAGCATGGATGGATGGGTGAGCACGGATGCATGCGTGAGCACAGATGGATGGTGGAGCATGGATGCATGGGTGAGCACAGATGGATGGCGGAGCATAGATGCATGGGTGTGCACGGATGCATGGGTGAACACGGATGAGGCTGGATGGGTGAGCACGGATGCATGGTTGAGCATGGCTGGATGGGTGAGCATGGATAGGTGAGCACGGATGGATGGGTGAGTACAAATGGGTGAGCACGGATGCATGGGTGAGCACGGATGCATGGTATGAGCACAGATGGATGAGCACGCATGCATGGTATGAGCACAGATGGATGAGCACGCATGCATGGTATGAGCACAGATTGATGAGCACAGATGGGTGAGCACGGATGCATGGTATGAGCACAGATGGGTGGGCACGGATGGGCGAGAACGGATGGGTGAGCACGGATGCATGGTATGAGCACAGATGGGTGAGCACGAATGCATGGTATAGGCACGGATGGGTGGGCACGGATGGGTGAGCATGGATGCATGGTATGAACACAGATGGGTGGGCACGGATGGGTGAGCACTGATGCATGGTATGAGCACAGATGGGTGGGCACGGATGGGTGAGCACGGATGGGTGAGCACGGATGCATGGTATGGGCACAGATGGGTGAGCATGGATGCATGGTATGAGCACAGATGGGTGAGCACGGATGGGTGAGCATGGATGCATGGTATGAGCACAGATGGGTGAGCACGGATGGCTGGTATGAGCACAGATGGGTGAGCACGGATGCATTTTATGAGCACAGATGGCTGAGCACAGATGCATGTGTGACAGATGAGTGCTCATGGATGAGGCTGCTTGGGTGAAGCTGGATGGATGAGCATGGATGGGGGGTCCAGACTGGCACATAGCGGTGCTGTGGGCACTTCAGATCCTGCCCACAGCACCGCTGCATCTCCTCTCTCCCCCCTCTCCTGTCACACTGCACCGATCGGTGTGGAGAGGGGAGAGATAAGCCGGATATCCACCGGCTTGTTTACATGTGATCGCGCCATCATTTGACGGCGCGATCACGTCATAAAAGGCCGCTGTGAGCAGCCATTTACCGTGATCCATGATGCGCCGGGTCCGTGAGAAATTGCAAAGTAAACAGTCTATTTGCGTTTAGTAAATAAGCCCAATTAGCCTCTATGCTGTGGAGATTAGGAGAAATTATGGAATTGAATAGTTTAACCACAGACAACTGGGCAAAGCTACATTTCCTGACAGCATCCATGGCAGCCACGTGTGGGTTTACCCCGCCCCTTCTTTAACCCTATAGGACCCTACTTCTTATAAATTTGACCTCATGCTCAGCCCATGTGTTCCTTTTTTTGTCCTCCTCTATGGACCCGATTATGACAGACTTACCGGAGTCAAGAGCAGCAAGCGTCCCGGCGCAGCATTGTCCCCAGCCTTAGGAGCAGGGCAGACATCAGGGTAGTGGTGTCCCCCTTCGCCCAGTACCCAGCTACAAAGGGTGAGTGGCACTCAGGCCAGAAGAGCCCAGGAGAGGCGGCCTGCTTTGCCCAGGGAGACACCAACGTGGGAGGAGTAGGGTCTCAGAAGAGGTGCAGGTGACTCCATGGCAGCACTTGTTTATGGGGTTGGGTGTCTCGTCTCCCCCTGCTGTGTATCTCTCAGGGCTTTCTCTCTCTCCCCTGCATGGCAGATGGAACGCTCCTGCGTTCCACATCGCCGCTCTGTTCCGTCTGCGGGCCACAGGTGTATCTGCGCATGCGCGAAAGCCTCGACACAATAGCAAGGCTTAGCTAGTGCAGGCGCAGGAAGCTGGGGCTTCGTTTCCAGCGGCTGGTGCACATACGCAGCCTGACAGGGCGGAGTGGGAAATTTAAAAGGCTGTCAGCCCTGCTCAGTCTTGGGAAAGTGCGGTGTGCGGTCACTTCCCCAAGCCCTGTTCCTTCCAGAGCAAGGTGAGAACTGATTCCTTCTGCCAGTAAACTGCAGCCCAGGCTCCACCATTGAGTATGGAGGATTGGTGGACTGGCTTACTAATTCTCTCTCCCTTTTGGCAGACGCTTTTGTCCCTTTCCCCTTGCGATGGACAAGTCACCACCTTCGTGCGGCCAACCCTTGCCCAACATGTACAGCGGGGCCGGAGGGGGGAGGAGCATGTGGAATATTCTTGTAGGTTGCCCACTGCGTATTCATTGTGTCTCTTTCTTCCCTTTCCTCTTTGTCTTGTCTTTTTAAGCCCTCCCAGGTCAGGTCACCAATAGAGTTGAGCGGACACCTGGATGTTCGGGTTCTGCCGAACTTCGTGAAAAATTTTGAGTTTGGCCCCGAACTTGACCCCGAACCCCATTGAAGTCAATGGTGACCTGAACTTTTGGGCACAAAAATGGCTCTAAAAAAGTCCTGGAAAGGGCTAGAGGGCTGCAAAAGGAAGCAAAATGGGAGTAAGAGTAGGACAAGTGCCCTGCAAACAAATGTGATTAGGGAAATAACTTAAAATCACATAAAAAAAATAAAAAATGGAGGAGGAGGTGGATGTGGAGTAGGAGGTTGAGGAGGCGGTGATTGTGGCGGTGTAGGTGATGGAAGTGGCGGTGGAGGAGGAGGTAGCCAACGTTTTTTGTTTGTTTGTTTTTTCTAATTGGGGTAGCCCCCAAAATATTGAGGCATATTAAAAAAAGAAAAGGATACGTTCACTTAAGTATACCAATGGCTGTGTGAGGCTGGTATAAATGGCTATTCTGCACAAGGTACAGACAAGTCTTGTGAGATCCATGCCTGGTTCATTTTAATAAAGGTTAGCTTGTCCACGTTGGCTGCGGACAGACAGCTGCGCTTGTCTGTGATAACGCCCCCTGCCGTGCTAAACACACGTTCAGACAATACACTGGCTGCAGGGCAGGCCAGCACCTCCAAGGCATAAAGGGTAAGCTCAGGCCGTGTGCCCAATCTGGAGACCCAGAAGTTGAATGGGGCAAACCCATCAGTCAGTAGGTGTAGGCGTGTGCACACATACTGTTCCACCATGTTGCTGAAATGCTGCCTCCTGCTAAGATGTTGCCTATCAGCTGGTGGTGCTGTTTGTTGTTGCGTGCTGCTGACAAAGCTTTTCCACATTTCGGCCATGCTAACCCTGCCTTCTGAGGTGCTGGCGGTGCCACAGCTGCGTTGGCGACCTCTTCCTTTTCCTCTGCCTTCGCCTTGTACTTCCACTGAGCCCCCGGTGTCATTTGGGAATGCCCTCAGCAGTGCGTCTACCAGCGTGTAAGGATGGCACATTGTCCTTGTAACAGGGATCCAGCAGGGTGGCCACCCAGTAATCAGCACAAGTTACAATGTGGGCAACTCGGCTGTCCTTGCGCAGGCACTGCAGCATGTAGGCGCTCATGTGTGCCTGGCTGCCCAGAGGCAAAGACAAGCTGTCCTCTGTGGGAGGTGTATCATCTATGTCCTCCGTATCCCCCCAGCCACGCTCCAGTGATGCCCATGAGCTGCGTTAGGTGCCACCCTGCCGTGAACACGGTTCCTCCTCCTCCTCATCATCATCATCCTCGTACTCCTCATCCTCCAGAACTGTGCCCTGGCTTGAAAATTTTTTACCTGGCCTATGCAGGTGCAGGAACCCACCCCCCGAGCCACTTGTGAATAACTGACCTGATAACCGTGGAAATGACCCCTCTTCCTCCTCCTCTTCCTCCTGTGCCACATCCTCTTCCATCATCGCCCGAAGTGTTTTTTCAAGGAGACATAGAAGTGGTATAGTAATGCCTCCTGTATCTACTATGTGGAGGGTGTCTCCTGTCGAACAGAAACGGAGACCCGTCGGTCCGTGTGTACTCGCGGATGTACGACGTCACGGACGCGTTCCTGTCGGCTCAACGGGTGTAACATTGAACACGACTAATGACCCACCGGTGGGACGACCTAGGGACAATGTTCCTGTTAC
>BLSH010516250.1:368033-382461 GCA_018402905.1 Glandirana rugosa | reverse complement strand
ACCAGCAGCAGGAACCTCTCCCTACACCATCTTGAGATGATTTATAACACTAATCTGTCCCTCACACCAGCAGTAGGAACATCTCCCTACACCAGTATGAGATGATTTTATAACGGTAATCTGTCCCTCACACCAGCAGCAGGAATCTCTCCTTATACCAGTATGAGATGATTTTATAACGCTATTCTGTCCCTCACACCAGCAGCAGGAACCTCTCCCTACACCAGTATGAGATGATTTTATAACGGTAATCTATCCCTCACACCAGCAGCAGGAACCTCTCCCTATACTAGTAGGAGATGATTTTATAATGCTAATCTGTCCCTCACATCAGCAGCAGGAACCTCTCCCTATACTAGTATGAGATGATTTTATAATGCTAATCTGTCCCTCACACCAGCAGCAGGAATGAGATGATTTTATAACGCTAATCTATACCTCACACCAGCGGCAGGAACCTCTCCCTATACTAGTATGTGATGATTTTATAACGCCAATCTATCCCTCACACCAGCGGCAGGAACCTCTCCCTATACTTGTATGAGATGATTTTATAACGCTAATCTATCCCTCACACCAGCAGCAGGAACCTCTCCCTATACTAGTAAGAGATGATTTTATAACGCTAATCTGTCCCTCACACCAGCAGCAGGAATGAGATGATATTATAACGCTAATCTATCCTTCACACCAGCAGCAGGAACCTCTCCCTATACTAGTATGAGATGATTTTATAACGCTAATCTGTCCCTCACACCAGCAGCAGGAACCTCTCCCTACACCAGTATGAGATGATTTTATAACGGTAATCTATCCCTCACACCAGCAGCAGGAACCTCTCACTATACTAGTAGGAGATGATTTTATAATGCTTATCTGTCCCTCACATCAGCAGCAGGAACCTCTCCCTATACTAGTATGAGATTATTTTATAATGCTAATCTGTCCCTCACATCAGCAGCAGGAACCTCTCCCTATATTAGTATGAGATGATTTTATAATGCTAATCTGTCCCTCACACCAGCAGCAGGAATGAGATGATTTTATAATGCTAATCTATCCCTCACACCAGCGGCAGGAACCTCTCCCTATACTAGTATGTGATGATTTTATAACGCTAATCTATCCCTCACACCAGTGGCAGGAACCTCTCCCTATACTTGTATGAGATGATTTTATAACTCTAATCTATCCCTCACACCAGTGGCAGGAACCTCTCCCTATACTAGTAAGAGATGATTTTATAACGCTAATCTGTCCCTCACACCAGCAGCAGGAACCTCTCCATATACCAGTATGAGATGATTTTATAACAGTAATCTGTCCCTCACACCAGCAGCAGGAATGAGATGATTTTATAACGCTAATCTATCCCTCACACCAGCGGCAGGAACCTCTCGCTATACTAGTATGTGATGATTTTATAACGCTAATCTATCCCTCACACCAGCGGCAGGAGCCTCTCCCTATACTAGTATGAGATGATTTTATAACGCTAATCTATCCCTCACACCAGCGGCAGGAACCTCTCCCTATACTAGTAAGAGATGATTTTATAACGCTAATCTATCCCTCACACCAGCGGCAGTTACCTCTCCCTATACCCGTATGAGATGATTTTATAACGGCAATCTGTCCCTCACAGCGGCGGCAGCATCCTCTCCCTATACAAGTCTGAGAGCATGTGACATGCAGCGCTACGTGACTCCAGCTCATATCGAGGCTGGGTCACATGATGCACTGGCCAATCACAGCCATGCCATTAGTAGGCATGGCTGTGATGGCTTCTAAGGGCAAACAAGTGAAACGCTTGTTGATTGGCTGCCCTGCAGCTATTCAAAAGGCGCAAAAAAATACCAGAACTCCGAACCCGGACTTTTTCTCAAATGTCCGGGATCGGGACACGGACACCCTAAAGTCCGGTACGAACCTGAACGTTACAGTTCGGGTTCGCTCAACTCTAGTCACCAACAGTCCTCTCGAGATCCCAGAGACCCTGCCAGCTTTCAACGCAGACATTCCTCATCTGGATCACGGCGCCACAGACCCTCATTAAGAGGCTGGCACCATGGAAGAAGCTCACATTTTTCTTCAAGACACCACTCCCACCGCCAGGGTAGTCACTCCAGATATAAAGCCTGTTGGGGGTACAGTACCCACATTCCCAAGGGCAAATCACTGTGTGACAAGTGTTACGCCCGAGAGTCAGGAGAGAGGGAAGCTGGCAGCTAGCAGATGGAGTCACTGGTCAGACGGGTGGTGCAACAGTCATTAAAAGAGATGGTACCATCCGGCACCCATAGCCAGTCCTCGCCAGAGGCTCACTGGAGGAAGATACCCAGGAGGAGCTGGGCCCGTCTCAGACAAGTTTCTCACCCCAGGCTCTCTCGGACAGCGAATTGAAGGGAGATGATTCTGCGGGCTTTGACACTGCCCTAGTCCCACCCTTAATTAAGGCCGTTAAGGAGACCCTGAAATGGGAGGAGCCGGTGTCTTCCCCGGATAAACAAAGAACGTTTTTTAAGCACCTTGGAAAGGAACATCCTAATTTCCCACTACTTACAGAATTGAAAGGCATTATCACGGAAGAGTGGGAGAAGACGGACAAGAAGACCTCCCTGTTGAACAAAACATTTAGACTCTATTCTTTTAAGGAAGATGATGTTAGGTATCTAGAGACCGCTCCCCCTGGTGGATGAGGCTGGCGAATCACGTCGCCCTTCCCTCCATTATGGCTGAGCGGGCCCTGTGGTTACGCCCCTGGCTTGCTGATCCCTCCTCAAAACAAGCTTAGTGTAGGATCCTCTTTGAAGGGTCCTCGTTGTTTGGTAATAGGTTGGACAAGGCCATCGCCCGGGCTACTGGAGGAAAGTCGGGATTCCTCCCACAGGACAGACGCATGTTCGGCCAGAAGAGGCCACAAACAAGAAGGGAAACTAAGGATCGGGCAAGGGACGCCCGCAGCTATAGGCCTGGTCGGGACTTTAGGAGAAATTGGAAAAGGGGCCAGATGTCCACCCAGAGGGCCGCTAAAGGCACGGCGCCTACCAGGCGCGAATCAGCTAAGTGCTTTTGAGATTGGGCCCGCCCAGGCGGGTCGTTTAGGAGCACGTCTGTTCCAGTTCCGGCACATCTGGGCGACCTCGATCTCAGACACCTGGGTGACCAGGACGTCTCTTCCGGACACTCGTGGGCCTTTAAAAGCAACCCGGTACTCAGAGTTGTTCCCACGCTAGTGCCTCGTGTGGAGAAAAAAAAGCGAAATTTGCTAGAATACATGGATTTACTGGTGGCTCAGGGCACAGCGGTGCTAGTGCCGGAAGAGGAAAAGTTTCAGGGTCTTTACTCCCCTCTTTTTCTAATTCAAAAAAAGAATGGAACATGGAGACCAGTTATAGATCTCACCCATTTAAACAATTTCATCAAAAACGAAAAGTTCAAGATGGAGCGCTCAGTGCAACCAGGCGATTGGTTAATTTCAATAGACTTGAAAGACGCTTACTTTCATGTCCCCATTACAGAGGGGTTTCGCAAGCATCTCCGCTTTCTGGTCAGCTAACGCCACCTCCAGTTTACGTGTCTCCCCTACGGGCTCTCAACGTCCCCGCGGGTATTTTCAAAAGTACTCCTAGCGGTAGTAGCTCTTATCAGAAAGAAGAGCATACGACTACATCACTATGTAGACGACTTGCTTCTACTAGCTCAGGACAGAGATCAGCTGCTGGCACAGAGGTCACAAGTAATTGCTACTCTTCAGGAGTTCGGCTGGATGATAAATCTGCAAAAGAGTCATCTAGAACCATAGAACCATCACAAGATCTGGTGTATCGTAGCCTGGTTCAACACAAGAGAGAACACTATTTCCCTACTGTGGGAGAAAATCATCATAATACTGGACAGAATTCAGCTGGCCCTATCATCCTTGTATCTGAGAGTCTCCCAGTGCCTCAGGGTGATTGGCACCATGGTTTCCACATCCCCCATGGTGAAGTGGGCGCTGTGGAGGATGCGCCCGTTCTAGATGGGATTCCTGTGCCAATGGAGCCCAGACAAGGGCGATCACACTATTCGCATATTAACGGCCATGAGAGACAGCCTGCCATGGTGGCTGCAATGCAAGAACTTGCTCAAGTGTCATTCCATCTCCCCACCAACATGGGTGATAGTCACGACCAATGCCAGCAACACGGGATAGGGAGCCCATTGCGGTGTGGAATTTGCCCAGGGCTCATGAGGCCCACTTCCCCACATTCCGGTATCCAATGTCCTGGAGTTAAGGGCGGCCTATCGGACTCTTCAGGCTTTCCGCCACCTAACAGAGGGGAAGGCCATACTTTTGAGGATGGACAACACGACGGCAGTCTCCTATTTGAGGAGACAAGGTGGGATGCAGAGTCTTTCTCTACTGCGAGAGGTGGAACCAATATTCACATGGGCTCAGAGGTTCCTGGCAGACGTCTCAGCGGTCTACATTCCTGGGGCCCGGAATGTCCAAGCAGACTTCCTATCCAGAGTACAAGTGAACAATGGCGAGTGGTCCCTTCATGTGGAGTGTTCAACTGGATCGGGTCCCTAGGAGTCAACCCCAAGGTCGATCTGTTTGCCTCCCTGGGCAATCACAAGCTCAAGAACTTCTACACAAGGGGCTTTTGCTCCCAAGCCCTCGGAAAGGATGCCCTAACGGACACCTGGAGGTTCAACAAGGCCTACGCAGCATTCCCGCCAGTACCAGTCATCATCAGGTCCTTGCAGAGGCTGAGATCAGAGAAGGTCGAGATTCTGGCGATAATTCCCTTCTAGCCCAACAGGCCCTGATTTCCATTACTGACACAGCTGAGCTTCCGGGCCCCGGTGCCCCTCCCTCTCAGGCCGGATCTCCTATCGCAGGGAGCAGTCTTACACCCATGTCCAGAGCGACTGCGCCTAATGGCCTGGTTCTTGAGAGGGAGAGGTTAGAAGCCCTAGGTTGCGCCTCGGGGGTGATCTCCACTCTTATGAACTCCAGACGTCCCAGCACGAACAGAGTTTATGAACGAATATGGGCCAAATTCACTGACTTTTCTCATTATATTGGGAAATCCTACAAAAATCCTGGAGTGCAAGGTCTTGGATTTCTTACAATCTGGACTTGAGTTGCCTTTATCGGTAAGCTCCCTCAGAGTACAAGTATCGGCCCTGTCAGCCATCACAGGGACCTCCTGGCAGGTCACCCGTTGGTCTGTCAATTCTTCAAGGGAGCAGCGAGGTTGCAGCCTCAAAGAAAGCCAAGGTTCCCAAAGTGGGACCTTCCCTTGGTCTTTGACTTCCTGACGGACCCTGCATCGGGATATGCGAGCACAAAGTCAGTTAGGGATCTGTCCATGAAAACAGCCTTCCTGGTGGCAGTCACCTGCTAAAAGAGTCTCGGAGATCGGGGCCTTGGGGCACAGTGAGCCATTCCTGACTTTCTGCCCGGATCGGGTAGTTCTGATCCCCATGCTTGGCTCGAAACCCAAGGTCACGTCAGTGTTTCACGAGAATCAAGAGATATCTCTGCCTACCTCTAAGTGTTCAGAAGCCATGGGGCATATCCCCTGGATGTTGGGAAAACATTGGAGAAATATCTGCAGGCTACAGCCGCCTTCAGACAATCTGACCACCTCTTTGTCCCCTTCTCTGGAAAAAAAAAAACAAAGGGAAAAAGGCCTCTTCCAGAACAATCGCAGCCTGGATTTTCCAGATCATCCAGAACACTTGCAGAGCGAAGGGTTTGGCCCCTCCAGAGGCGGTGACAGCTCACTCAACCAGAAGTATCTCTACCTCCTGGGTTGGACAGGTAGCTCCCGCGGTCATTTGAGACACATGAGACAGAGCAGTCTCATGGTCATCACTGAATACCTTCATGACACATTACTGCGTAGAGCCAGCGTCATTGTCTTCTGTTACATTTGGCTTGAAAGTTCTGTCGGTTGATAGTGTGAATTAAACCTTCTGGTTCAGCATTCCCGCCCCGTGTGGTTTTTGGCTAGTTAAGTCCTACACGTGGCTGCCATGGAGGCTGTCAGGGAAATGGAAAATTTACTATCAGATACTTACCGTAATTTTTCCTTTCCTGATAGATTCCACGGCAGCCGGAGTTCCCCCCCTCAGGTCAAGAGGAGGGGCTAGTTATGGAACACGTGGGCTGAGCATGAGGTCAAACTTATAAGAAGTAGGGTCCTATAGGGTTAAAGAGGGGACGGGGTAAACCCACACGTGGCTGCCATTGAGTCTATCAGGAAAGGAAGATTACGGTAAGTATCTGATAGTAAATTTTCCATTGTTTCTTGCAATTTCTGTCCACAAAACAGCATGTGGTGTCATGTCTCAACAAGAAATTAGGAGCTGAGTGCATTTTTTTCCACAACTTATATCTTTATTTGGAAATAAAAGGGAAAAGACAAGCGTAATTTCCATAGTGTAGTAAAGTTAAGAATATTTATTAATGATTAAAAATGCACTCATAAAAGGGGAAGTCAAAGCTGCTGCCTCTGGAGCCCGGAGCCACTGTGGAATTCCCTGCTTCGGCCATGTCTTTCAGGTTTTACTTTGTAACTTCTGCAATTATCTTTTATGGTTTGGCTTTATAACAATCCCTCTGGGGTTATGCGCTGCTGGGCAGTTTTCCCTGCCCCCTTGATTTTTGTTTCAGTCTCATATATTTTTATGTAGTGCAGAAAAATACTTTAGAGCTCATTCACAGCAGTTAGCCATGCTGAACACAAAGTCAGTGGTGTACAATGGGATATACAATGTTGATCTTAAAACAATGCAGTTTCTTTCATTTCCATATACTGCACGTAGTTCAAGTCACAGCAGCATTGGGATGTGGTGGTTTACAAAGCAGCCTGCTGAAAAAAGTTGCATAGTTGATGTATCACCTCCTCACTTCCTGTTTTTAACCCCATAAATACCAGACAACCACACTGGTTGTGGGGCAGTTGCAGCTCAGCCCCATTCACTTGAATGGGCTGCTTGCTGCAGGCGGTACCACCTGGCAAGGGCAAGGGCAACAGGGAGTTTAGTTCTTGCACTAAAGCAAAACATCACAGCTGCGCCATATGTACACGCCTGGACACCACCTCAGCAGCAAAAGGCGGAGGTGTGTAAAATCAGGGTTTTACTGCCTCCCAATAGCAAGTGTAAGAGAGCCCTAAGGGCTTGTTTCCGTATGTTGATTATAAAGAACGAAGCAACGCTCATTAACGTACCTATGGCATTAATACACACTTTTTTTCTTTTGGAAAATTCTGTTTATTGAGTTTTTTGTAATACAAAACCATACAAACAACCACACGCAGGTAGCACAACATATCAGAGTGAGGTGCCACTAAGCCGGCCACCTCCAGACCTAAGGTCCATATAAACAAAAACACAACATTTTACATACCTTGTCCCAACCGGTCTCCCCCCACCCTAGCCCTACCCCCACCAGCTTCTTATGCCTCCAGACCGTCAGGATATCTTTTGCCGGAGTACCTGAAATCAATCCTCCCACCCCCACCAGTTCTTAATCAAATTCCTAGAACGATATCTTTATATTTAGTATTTGGGGATTAGTACCCTGTGTTACCCAGTGCTTCATTCGCAAAGTTAGAAACTCCCTCTACCCATCTTACAGCTTATCTTCACTCCATTGTACCAACTTCACCCTGCCGTGGATGATTCATCCAGCCATGCTTGCCATACTCTGTTAAATTTTTTAACACACCCTCTGTTGATATAAGTAGCTTTATAGAATGGGACTATGTCATTTACTAACCCCTTCCAGAATGATAGTGTGGGAGCAGCCGCCCTTTTCCAGTGCAATAAAATAGCTTTCTTGGCATAAAAAAATAAAATATTCAGCAGCGTTTTAAGCGCCCTGGATTGGACTACCTCCTCTAACAAGCCCAATAGGCATACTCTGATGGTGACTGGTACAGTAACAGAAAGCAAGGAGGATATGCAAGAGGTCACTTCCCCCCAAAACGCCTGAATTTGTGCACATTTCCAAAAAATGTGGTCCGCCGCTGCTGGGGAGTGGGAGCATCGGCAACACTCCGCCGAGGCTGCTGGATACATTTTTGCCAACCTAGTTGGCGTGTAATAAAACCTGTGGATGAATTTGAATTGAATCAGCCTATCTCTAGCGGAGATAGGCTGATTCACATCTTGTCCCAGTCCTCTCCCTGAAGGTCTTCCACCTCTGCTGCCCAGTATTCCCTACATCTGGTGACCGCTGGTGGCGTTTTTTAAAATGATTCCTTATAAACCGTAGATAAGGTCTTCGGTAGGTCTTTGGTCGCTAATAGGGATTCAAGGTCAGAAGGCAAGGCCTCAACCCTCCGAACCGCAAATTGTGCCTGGAAGGCATGCGTGATCTGGAGAAAATGGAAAAAATAGGAGTTGGGCAGGTCGTGCCTATCTTTTAATTGGTCAAAAGCAAGCAAGTCCCCTTCCTTTGTAATAACCCGCAGCGTCTTAACTCCTTTTATCGCCCACAGCACCGGATCTGGGTGCTGCAGGAAATGCCGGAGTTTAGGATTCATCCATAGTGGGGCTAAGGGGGATGCACCTGAATAGCTCGGGCATGCCCACCCCACCGCCACTTCCCACGCCCTAATGACTGCCCTCATGGAATCTGTCAAAGGAAGGCCCACTCGTTGTCCCCTGTGTATGGCTAAACGTAGACTTTCCAGAGAGCCCAAATGAGCTGCTTCAAGTACCGTAGCCGAGTCCCCTTCCTCTTCTGTAAGCCAACGGTGCGCAAACACCATTTGGCCCGCAATATAATACTTGTGCCAGTCTGGGAGGGCCAAGCCTCCCTGACACTGTGGTTCCTGGAGCGTTGTAAGACCTAACCTGGCTGACCCAGGGGACCAAAGAAACGTACTGGTCGAACTGTCCAATTTTTTAAAGTACGATTTGGGTACCCATATTGGAGCATTTCTGAGGAAATAATTGGAAGTAGCTTCATTTTGAGGAGGGCTATTCTTCCTACTAGTGATAAAAGAAGTCTCGACCAACCCTGAACTCTGCTTCTGCATAGAGACAGCAGGGGCAGCAAATTAAGGGTCATATAGTCCTTAACATCAGCAGAAATTTTAATTCCCAAGTACGTTAGTGAATTTACCCATTTCAGCAGAGCGTTTGGGTCTGCAGCCTCCCTAGCCCCCCCATCCAGCGCTAGAACTGAGGACTTCCCCCAGTTTACCTTTAAACCAGAGAATTCAGTAAAGTAATTTAGAACAGTCAGGGCCATCTGTAAGGATTCACTAGGATCTTTCAAAAACAAAATAAGGTCATCCACATATAGTGCCAAGCATTCATGTATGGGTCCCACTTTAATGGCTCCAGAGGGTTTAGCAGTTCTAAGGGCTATTGCTATTGGCTCCATCACCAATGAGAACAGAAAGGGGGAGAGGGGGCACCCCTGTCTGGTACCTCGGCCTATGTTAAATTACTGGGATATCGCCATACCTAACTTCAAGGCTACCCTAGGGGAGCTATACAGCATTGAAATCCAACCCCGAAACCTAGGACCAAACCCCATTTTCTCAAGAACCCTTTGCATATATTGCCAGTCCACCGAATCGAAGGCCTTCTCGATGTCAATCGACACCATTACCCTAGGAGTGGGGCCTTCGTTTGGCAGCTGCAGGTGTGTAAACACTCGTCTAAGGTTAGTGGCAGTGGACTTCCCGGGCATAAACCCAGTCTGGTCGATGTCCACCAATGTAGATATAATTTTAGCCACCCGGGAGGCCAGTATTTTTGTCAATACCTTGAGGTCCATGTTCAACAGCGCAATCGGGTAGTAGGAAGAACATTCCAGGGGATCTTTGCCCGGTTTGAGCAACAGTATCACATGGGCCTCAAGCATAGACAGCGGAAGGGTTCGGTGCTCTAGGCAATACTCAGATAATGATTTCAGTCTAGGGGATAGAGACTCGGCACAAGTCTTGTAGAAATCTGCCGGGAATCCAGCAGTCTCTATTTCTTTCCTTGTGATTTTAGCCTCCAACATGTCCCTGTCCGCATCTGAGAGAGTGGGTATAGGTAAATGTGCCAGCAGGGCATCTAGATTCTCATTGTCGTAGGGGGGAATAGGTGCGTAAAGTATAGTAAAGTAGTCAGTGAATACCTCTCTGACCTCTGACGGAGTCGATACACATTCCCCTGTCTGCGTTTTAATGCTAGGGATGTTTGGCGGGGCCGATCTATCCTCTACTAAGAGGGCCAGCAATTTCCCATTCTTTTCTCCTTGCGAAAAAATAGACTGCACCCTGTCCTTCACCTCTGTGTGAGCCAAATCTGTGCAATGTAGTGAAATCATGCGCTGAGCCACCAGCAGAGGAGGCACAAGCAGCTTGTTCGATGGGGACTCAGCGTGTGCTTCGGCCCGCTCCCTCTCCTTCTCCCGCAAGCCTTGCATCAGCTCATTGTGGTCTTTATGAACAGATTTTATAGAAGAAATACATTTGCCCCGGGCTACTGCCTTAAAGGCGTCCCATACAATCGGCGGGTCACATGAGCCCTCGTTGGCAGCCCAATATGCTGCCGTCGAGGTCTGTAGTTGCGAGACCACCTTTTTTTCCGCCAACCATCCCGGCGCCAACCCCCTCTCCCAGAGGTAGAGCCCAGCTTTAAGACAATCTCTAAGGGGTTGTGATCCAACAAACCTCCCGCTAAGTACTCCACTTCTTGCACCAAGTTTTGTGTGAGATGATTCCCAAGTACAAGGTCAATTCTAGCCGCCAAACGGTGAGTTTTAGAAATGTGAGAAAAACATCTTGTCAGTGGGTGTTTCCAGCGCCACAACTCCGTAAGTTCGGCAGTTGCCGCCCAGGAAACCAAGTCCATAGAGTAGCCCCTGGCAGCATTAGAGGAGTCCAAAGCATTGTTCAAAATGGAATTGTAATCCCCTACCCACACCACAGGCAGGTGCGCATGAGGGGCCAACCTAACCAACAGGTCAAACAACACATTTACCAAAATAAATTTTAACATCCCCACAGTTAATACCACCGCCACATATCTCCCCCCCCCCCTGGATCTGAGAGCACCTGATGTACAGCGGAGGGAATCTGCTTACTAGCGAAAGTGGAGTAGGTTGCATGCAGTGCCCTCTGTACCCAGGGTTTCCTCAGAGCCAAGATTCTGCTGCCATCCAGGTGTGTCTCTGGAGGAGGATGATATGTGGCTTGATGGGTTTGAGGTAATTAAAGATAGCTGTTCTTTTGTATTTATCGTTCATCCCACGCACATTCCATGAGATTATGCGTAAAAACCTAGCCATGAGTCACACTAAGGGAACACTGGCACCAAGGATTTCTCATCCAGTCCAACGACAAACGTGGTAGCACCCCGGTAGGTGGAGCAAGAATTCGGTGGAGGATTCGCAACAGTCTAGAAGCAAAGAAGCCGATGTGAAAACAATCCCTGCCATTATGCCCAACAAAAAAACAAAAACAAAAGCCTGAGCTTGGGCCTAGTCCTTGTGGACCAGCCTGGCATGCAGCTTGTACCCAAACTTGGACTTCCCACATGGCACAAAACTCAAAAACCATCATGGAGTGGAGCCTTCGTTCACCAAAGTTCAGCACAACTGATCTTCTTTGCCCGATATCCGAGACTCTCCACTGTCAGGATGAAAAACCGGGGAACAACGGTCCCCCCCAGCTTAGTAACTTAGTAAGTTTCCATCCTTGGCCATTCAGCAACAGGGATCCCATGATACATATCGGATAGAGGTATCAGGAATCCAAACAGGTATATCCAAGGGGCAAACACATAATTCACCAACCAGCTGATGTTAAGGGTCCCTGTCCAGCCAATCATATGCCTCCTGCAGCTTTTCAAAGAATTTCACAGTACCCTTGTGCTGTACCCTTAGTTTGCTGGGGTACAACATGCTGTATGAATATTCTTGGCTCTCAGGCGTTTCTTAACATCAATGAAAGAGCGACGCTTTGTTTGGGTTTCTGCAGAAAAGTCAGGAAACAACATGATTTTAGCGTTTTCAAAGCGAAGCTCCTGATGTTTCCTGGCTTCAGCCAGAATCATGTCTCGATCTCTATAATTGAGCAGCCGGACCAGGAAGGGTCTAGAAGGGGCCCCTGGGGGGGCGGTTGCCCACTGGCACTCTGTGCGCCTTCTCCACCACATATGTGGGGGGTAAATTCTCCAGCGACAGAAGGTCCTTGAAAAAGGTCTCCGCAAAGACCATTGATTTAGTGCCCTCCGCCCCTGACGGCAGCCCCACCACCCGTACGTTATTGCTCTATTTTGCAACAATCTTACCAGATCATGGAGCTCCGCCAGCTGCGACCCGTGTGTAGCATCCTCCCCCTCTGAGATCCTGCCGGATTAGAGTACATTCACTGGTCAGGTGATCAATGTGCACCAGCAGTTCGGCCTTGCACGCCACCAATGCCTCCAGGATAGGCCCTGTGATCGCCTCTACCTGGTGCCCCAGGGAGTCCAGAGCCCTCGGCGGAGGTACCCTGCTCAGTGCCTCGGACATCCCCGCACCCTCTCTCTTTGCCGCTGCTGTTTTGGCGCGCGGAGATGGCGTCAGAGGATCCAAGATGGCGGAGGCAGGGCCCACTGTCCTATCTCTCGCCGTGGATGTTGTCGGCGTCTGCTTCAGCGGTTGCTTCCCTTTCGTCCTCCCCGTGTTTGATGGCATCACGGAGGTCTGGGGAACCTGTTGTCAGCAGTTGTGCAGCCGAACGGGCAAGTAATCCGCCGGTATTTGGATGATATTACAGGATCACTGCGGAGCGTCTCTCAGACACGTCATGTCGCGATCACATCCAGCCACGCCCTTATTAATATACACTTTTGATGCATTGTTGAAGACTTGAACAACCATCAAGAAAACTTGTCAAATGCCCGTGAAAGTGTTGTTTTTCTAGGGAGAAGTGCTTAAAGCGGTTGTATACTCTCCTAAAAAAAAAACCTGTAAGGCAAAGGCATAATGAGCTAGTATGCACCGCATACTAGCTCATTATGAAAACCTCAGAACGAAGATCCGACCGGGCAGCTCGGTCCCCGCAGAGGGAGCTGACATCTTCCCTCTGGGCTTTTTTCCGGCAGAATTTCCGGCCAAGTCCGATGTTATGCGCCGTGACATCGGCGCCTGCTTGCAGGGCAAATATCTCCTAAACCGTATAGATTTAGGAGATATTCATTTTACCTACAAGTAAGCCTTATTATAGGCTAACCTGTAGGTAAAAATGACAAAAAGGGGTATAAAAGGGGTGGAACTAAAGCCTCCCATCCTTTTCAACCAAGGAATCCGCCATTTTAGGCTGGCTATACATTATTCAATTCTCTTGTACAATTTTCCTTTAGCTCTACCAACATCATATAATATGAGGTCAAACCTTTCAATTTGTATGCAATCAGGCAGGGCCTTGCACTACTTAGTTGACGGTAAATCTAAAGGAAGTTGAATAAGAAAATTGTATAGTATATGGCCAGCCTTGGCCTCTGTTTGATCTTCAACTGCCATGGTGCTGCACATGCGATCAGTTATGACATCAGCCATTTGATGATTTGACAGTTTGTTTGAGAGCACAAGCAACTGTGACAGTTAGCATTCCTGGCATGCTGGAAATATAACTGTGTTGTCTTTAAACCTGTTTCGCTTTGAAGGGAAAGTGATGTAGAGGAAATGTTCTGCTTTGAGGTGTGGTTAGATGGTGGTGTGATTTTTGTGATTTCTCTGTAAGATAGTGTAGAGCCCCCCCTAAGGATCCACAAGCAACTGGTATCCCACACCCTGCACAGCCAGGCACACCGAATCTTCATAGACACTCCAGAGTCAGAGAACAGTCTGTGACTTTGTTTTGTGATTGATTGAGGGTTAATAACTTGGATAGGAATGGGAGATTATGGGATGCCCATTTGACTTCAACAACAACTTCAGGGACAACTTTTTCTATATACTACGGTGACCAGACACCCCCGGTTTCCGCGGCCAGTCCCCAGACTGGGTCCGTGGTCCCCGGCCCCCGTCCATCCCCAGTTTTGCCGCGGGCAGTTTCCCGTGGGTCGACACGGGGTCCACATTTGGCTGTGAGACTTGAGGGGAGTCAGGTCTGTGGTCCCCTGGGGCACAGCTGGGTGCCCTTTGACGGGCGCCGTTTTGACCCCTACCTGCCCCCGGCCCCTGGTGCCTGGGTCAGACCCCTGACCGGCGCCTTTGGCCCCCACAGACCAGTGGCATCATATATCTTTTTCAACAGGGACTTCAACAACAACTTCAGTTTACCCGTAGGGTATTAGAGGGTAAGGATAGGTTCAATAATTGGGAGTTAGTTAGTGTTTTGTTTCAGTGTCTGACAAGAGACTGAGACCTCACAGATACTTCTAAGCCACACGGACCGACACGTCCCACACCCTATGGTCAACGAACACC
>BLSH010516250.1:335981-351758 GCA_018402905.1 Glandirana rugosa | reverse complement strand
ATTTGCTCAGCAGTGAGTTGATGGGAGCTTTGTCCTCTGCTTGCTTTTTTTTTATGTAGTTTGTTGGTTTTGCCGCCCCCCCTTCTGTTTTTGGTGATTGTCTCCAGGGTTGTGGGTTCTAGGCTCATATTTTTAGATCCTTCAATGCATGTGTTACAGAGAAATACAGATGCACATGTCAATTGGTACAGACAGAATATAAAGGGTCGGAAGAGAGCTTTGTAAACACTGGGGTTTTTTTTAGCCCCGGCTGAATGAAAAAACTGACAGCTCAGGTCAAAAAGTGTAGCTGCTGACTTTTAGTAATCAGACACTATACGTGATAGGTCCCAGAAGATTGCAGGGAGGGAGGGTGGAGAGGTGAACTTCCTTCCTGCTTCAGGAGAGCAAGTGGGAGCTGGGTACCTGCGCTTCTCTTCTCTCTTTCCCCCCCCCAAAAAAAAATATGCCATGCCAATTGTGGCATGTCAGGGTGCCACCTGCACTTAAAGCGGAAGTTCCACTTTTGGGTGGAACTCTGCTTTAAGGTTCGTTGCTTCCCTGCCTTTGTCAGTACATAAAGAACTTCATCTGCAAAGAACAAAAGGAAACAAGGGAAGATTGTGCTTTTAGAAAACACTAAAATGTGGGTTTCTGGCCATGTGGAGTAAGGGCAGATTCACATAGCATTTACTTCATGAAATCATCTGCCCTTAGCTCAGGCATGCAGGCAGGAGGGTGTGCTGAGCCGTGAGCCCCTCCTGAAGACTCCTGGGATGTATGACCTGTTTTGCCTAGGTCTGAAAACCAGGAAGTAGCTGAAGAAATTTAACAAACGTTTAAAACAAGTGAGTGTTTATATACTTTCCTATCTACTAATGCTACCAGCATAGGGAATAAAGTACAGACTGAGCGTGAAGTTCGGCTTTTAAAATGTGGTGAACAAGCAACATCAGCTCCCTGTAATCTGTCAAATGCCCCTTCAAAGCGATTGCTTGTGGAACGCTTTTCAGAGGGATGTCAAGAACAGCAGCAAGTGCATAGAAGCCATAGTCCTTTTGCCAGAATTGACCGAAATTGACTTTTGGATGGATCCTCAGATACCAGGTAGTTCAGGAAATCCAATTCCCGTTCTTTCTAACAGTGCTGATAAAGTAGAAAGGAATCAACCTCCATAGCCTACAGTGGGTAAAAAGTATTGAACATGTCACCATTTTTCTAGGTAAATATATTTCTCAAGGTGCTACTGACATGAAATTTTCACCCCATGTCAGTAACAACCCATGCAATCCATACAAAGAAACCAAAACAAGTGTAATAGAATGGAATGCCACAGGGAAAGTATTGAACACACTAACTGAAATGTATTTAATACTTGGTGCAAAATCTTTTGTTGGTAATGATCGCTTCAAGACTCCTGTACGGAGAAAATGGTCGCCTGCATTGCTTAGGTGTGGTTTTGGCCCATTCTTCAAATCTTGACGGTTCTGTGGGTCTATTCTATGAACTCTGATCTTTAGTTCTTTCCATAGATTTTCTATTGGATTCAAGTCAGGTGATTGGCTGGTCCATTCGATCAGCTTTTTCTTTCTTTGAAATTAATTGAGGGTTTCCTTGACTGTTTGGGATCATTGTCTTTCTGAAATGTCCACCCTTGTTTCATCATCTTGATAGATGGCGGCAGATTTTTTAATTTTTTAAGAACGTCTTGGTACATTTTTCCATCCATCCTTCAAGGACATGGTTTGACAGTACTGTATACTGGAAAACAACCTCACACCATGATGATCCCACCTCCAAACTGCACTGTTGGTATGGACATGTTTTTGGGGTGATGTGCAGTGCCATTTGACCTCCAAACATGATGTGTATTATAGCATCCAAAGAGTTCAATTTTGGTCGTCTCTGACCAGACAATATTCTCCCAGTAGTTCACAGGCTTGTCTAAAATGTTGTGCAGCAAACTTTAAATGAGCTTCATCAAGCTTTTTCTTCAGCAATGGAGTCTTGTGGTGTGAATGCATACAGACCATGGCGTTTGAGTGAATTACTTATTGATTTCTTTGAAACTGTTGTACCTGCTAATTTCAGGTCTTTTTCTGAAGCTCTCTACACATAGTCCTTGGCCTTTGGACAACTCTTCTGATTCTTTTTACTCCTGTCAGAAATCCTACAAGGAGCGCCTGGCCGTTTCCGCTTTATAGTGAAATAATGATCTTTACTCTTCTGATTATGGCCCCAAATAGTGCTGACTGATGCATTCAGAAATTTAGAAATCCTTCTGTAACCAATGCCATCAGTTTGTTTTGCAACAATAAGGTTGCAAAGGTCTTGAGCAGGCTCTGCTTTTACCCATCATGAGATGACACCTTGGTGTTGAGACTGAATCAGCTGATATTTTATTTGACAAGGGGCAGGATTGCTTTCTGATTTCAGCTGGTGTCATGGCTTTCTGTGGCTTTTTTGCACCTCCCTTTCTAAATGTATTCAATACTTTTCCCTGTGTCATTCCATTTTATTACACATTGACTTAATTTTATAAATTTATTTGTTTGCTTTGTATGGATTGCATGGGTTACCGATGAGTTAAAAATTTCACGTCAATAGCACCTTTTGTAAATATTTACCTTTTTAAAAAAAAAAAAACCTGTTCAATACACTTTTTTTTTTTTTTTTTTTTTTTTCCCCCCCCACTGTGCCTCTTCAGGCAAGCCCTGTCACATCAGGATAACCGTGCACTGAAAGGGCTGCTGTTTGGTGGAGCAGATCTTGCAGGACAGCCACCAGAATGAGCTTTAACACCTTCATAAACACTACCGAATTGACAATCCTCTGGCCAGAAATAAGCCTTTGGGAGGAAAGTGCTTCAAGATGTAGTCCTGCTCTAGGTAACATCTTGTAATTGTCTCCAGTCAACTGTCCTGGAGGAATGATTCCTTTTTCCAAAACAAAAAACCTTTTCCAGGAAATCTTATGGAAAGTGTAATCTCTTTGGCTAGGCTTAGAGTTTTATTTGTTGCAGTGGCTTTTCTAGTATTTCATTCCTGAGTTCCACAGATTTAAAGTATATCTTCCACTCACTCGTACCCCTTATGTAAATGTGACTTGGAATGTTAACCCTTCTATTCATCTTACTGTGATTTTTTTTTTTTATTCCACCTTTAAAATTGTCCATGTTCTGATTGGTTGTATTCTTTCCTTCCTGAAGCGTTGTGTGTATTCAAATGTCATTCATCTTTACCTTCAGAAGTAATCGCAAAACCTCCATCTACCCTATGTATAAGCTAATAATGGTCTTTATCTTGCTATTATAACCAGTCTGTGGCAGGTTCCATTTTTAGCTTAATAGTATTTGGATATTCAATCAGATAGGATCTAGTTGCTTCTCTTGTAATTCTCAACCTCTTTATCTAATAGGTGTGGGTCTGAGCTCTATTGGTGTATTTGGGTTGTCCCTGAAAACATTTATTGTCAAGATTATAGCCTTTAGATTTTACTTTCTTTGGTGCTTCCAACCTATGGAGGCTCAAACCATAATATTATATTGCAATAGGCTATACCTATGAATCTGTTTGGGAATTTGCTAAAGGTAATTAAATTGCTTAATTTGTCATTTTCTCTGATGGAATTGAACTATTTTGCGCTGTTTAAAAAAAAAAAAAAAAAAAACACATCTGTAGTCTCTGCTGCAGAGCATCAGTCCCACGTTGGCTTTAAGTCAAAGGACTGAATAATCACATGACTACTTCTCAGTCAGTTTGGAGAGCAGTAACTGTCAATCGCCACTCTTTAATGTGCCCCTCCAGCGCTCACCAGAGCACCAGACTAGAGAAAGGCAGGCACAGCTGGCTTCAGCTCTCAGCGGCTCGTTGAGAGCTGGAACCAAATGTCCAGTCAGCTGGGCAGTTTCAAACAATTGGTCAGGATCCTTCCAAAGCCTGGAGTGGCTCTGACATCAGCTGACAGTGGGCAATGGCCCACTTAACTGTCTGTATCCAAACAAGATCATACACTGCTGGCTCAGCTGCTTTGCATTGTTAATCCAATGTGTAAAGCATTATCTTGACCTTTTCAAGCGTACCAAAGTTTGTATGACCAAAAGTTTCATAGTTGAGATTTATTTGACCTGGATGTGCCTCTTGCTCAATGTTCACTTGCTATTGATTTTCAGTCCAATATTGGTTTTGATACTACCTTTTTTTTTTTTTTTGGCTACTTTGTATTCGTATTCTTGGTAGTTTCAGGCTATTCTTGAGTCCATTGTGTGGGGTTTTTTTTTTTTTTTTTTCCCCATATGTTTTGTGGCCTTTTTTGTTTCTTAAAATCTTGGTGTTCGGGTGGCAGTGTTCTCCATATATACTAGAATGGTCCTATGTTCTTTATGCATGCTTTGGTACCCTTTTCATGGGATATTAAAGTGGTATTAAATCTAAAGGCAAACCTTTTATTATATTGTAACTTGCAATATTTGGATGTAATGGCTGCATTAGCTTTCTTTTTTTTTTTGGGCTTTTTTTTCTATTTTCCTATTGTAATCCTGCTAATTCTGTTCTTTTTCAAAAGAACCAGCTCTCTTGCAAATGTAGCCATTAGAGGGATGAGACCAAATATTTACCACTGACTATGCTTCACATGTCTCGAAAGGGGGGAAAAAAATATCTGGTGCTGTAACTCCATGGTAGGCAACCTTAGAGGACAAGATAGAGGAAATCAAAGCTGTCCAGGGAGCAGCGCAATTTAAAAAAAATCAAACTATCAAGCCCCCAATAAAAGACGGCATGAAGAACAGTGTCACGGTAGTCGTGGGCCCCCCCCCAAAAAAATCACCAGCATATGCTATTATAATGGGTATGTGAAATGGGCCCTCCCCCTCCCCAATTAACGATTATACTGCTGTCCAAAGGTGCCCTTGTGCTCCATCAGGAGTGGAGGCACTCTTAATACAGCAGGTGTGTTTACTGGCCAGATCACCAGCTCTGAAAACGGGGGGGGAAAGCCTACAGAAAATGCAGCCACCGCATCAAATGATTGGTAAGCTGCTAAATTCTTTTTGGTTTCCGGTTTACGATCACTTTAAGGAATGCACATTTGAACACCTTTTTTTTTTTTTTTTTTTTCTTTCTTTCTTACCTCCTTGCTGTTATATACACAGTGCCCTTTTCCTCATGCACCTTTCAATTTAAACTTTCTGTTTTTCAGATAAGTTGGTTTCAAAGGTAATTCACAAGAATATTTTTGCACCATGACAAATTATAATTCTGATCTTTTCAAATTTGGTAAATGTAATAACAAATTTGAATGCAGTCTGCTTGTTTTGCATCGAAAATCTATCTGAAATACTTTCATCCAGCAAAAGTATAGCATTGAAAAGGCTGAATTTCTGATATATTCTGTCATTATCTCAATCTCCTCTGGCTAGTGTTATGTTGGGTCTTAGGGGAGACCATTTCTTGACCTGTTTTCTAAATGTTTTCCATTTAAGCCCAAAATTTTTATGTGGATATTGTGTAACTAAATGACTAAAATTGCTTGTTTTTCTACAGAGTTGCTTGGCGTCTATATTCTTGAAGATTCATCCGTCTCCTCGGTCACAACGTTTTCAAGTGTTTGTACACTAGCTGCAGGACTTGATCCTTGTTCTTGCTTTTCTTTTTGAGAATCTGAGAGCATAGCCCCATAATGTCTAAGTTTTCTCATTCATCCCTAAGCAGAGATCTGCCTGATCAACGCAGACGAGATGCATCCAGAATGGGCCTTCTCTCAAGTGATCAGCCTTTATCATCTGGCTTTGGTCGATTGGGCCCAGGCTCTGGCCGTCTTTCCAGCTTGATGGACCTAGGTCCTAGTTCTAAAATGGGCCCACAAGGATCCCGTGGCATGCTGCCCTCTGGCTCTTCTCAAAACTTGCCATCCATTTTAAGCCTTGGTAGCAGGGGTCCGCCACCTTTATCTTCCCAACCATCCAGAGATCCTGATCAGGCCAGTAAAATTTTGGCCAGCTTTGGTCTTTCCTCTAGTGACTTGGATGAATTGAGTCGCTATCCAGAGGAAAAGATCACCGCTGAGAATTTGCCTCAGATTATTGAGCATCTTAAAAGGAGGAGGGCAGAAGACGTTGCCATGCTAAGGAGAGAGAGACTGTCTCGCGATCCAATGAGACCTTCACGCGATGACTGGGATGACCTCAGGCCCTTCAGAAGAGAGAGTTTTGATGATCGCCCCTCTAGTCTCAATCCTGTGGTTGACCATGATCATGGGAGCCGCTCTCGAGAACTTGCTTATCGAGAGAGACTGGATATGGATGAACGTTTAAGAGATCGAGAGAGGCTTAGAAACGACAGCTTCTTATCTGAATCCCCTTTTCGTAAGCTTGAGAGTAACTATGATCGCTTGGGTTACATTCAGGCACAAGAAAGATCTATGTTTGAAAAGTCAAGAGGAATGCCATCCGGTAGAAGTATTGATGATTTCCATGGCCTTACGCCTAAAGTGTACCCCCATCTCTGTACTCTGTGTGATATACCTTGTAATTCCATTAAGGTGAGTTATCCCCACCCCCATCTCATCCCTAAGTTCTGAAGTCTCTATTTTAGTTTTGGTGTCATGCAAGGGGTATGACTCCCTCGCTGTGTTAATGCTCATGATTTCTTTGCTTCACAAAACTTTCGTAATCTACTCTGCAAAAATAGATTTGATTCCAAATCATTTTTAACTGAAATTAGGCTGTTAATGGACATCTCAGAGTTCAGAATCATTTTAAAGCCAGAGTTGTTGCTTAACATTGTGGCCTCAGCACATATCCAAAATACATAACTGGTTATGCCCAGTAATCTGCTGGTTTTCTAGACCTGATTAAAGGTTAATGTGACTTGAACGTCTGTCTTTAGCCACACACAAAAGAAGCCTTCTCAGTATGCCCTGCATGCACTTGTGCTTATATTTTAATATAGGCTGCAAATTCCATAATCTCCTTGGGCCCTACATTTGGTTGAGCTAATCTTGTCCCTAAGCTTTTATAGCTTATTTGTACTTAAACTTTGTAGCCAGTCCTTGCTCTTTTGTATTTGACTGGGCAAACAGTGCAAACATATCTTTTTTTTCATTACATCTTTCAGAAGGTCAGCTCATCCAACCTCAAGGCATTCAATTGTGCCTGTCTTGGCAAGTTGTCTTTACCCCTGCCTCTAGCTATCTAGATTTGTTTACAGTTGGTATTCTAATAGTGGCTCTCAATCGTTAGCACAGCGTTAGGTGTTCTTAGACGTATGGGTTACCAGGGATACGCAATTAGCGCACCTCCAGCTGTTGCAAAACTACTAGTCCCATCATGCCTCTGCCTTTGGGTGTCATGCTTGTGGCTCTAAGAGTATTGCTATGCCTCATGGGATTTGTAGTAGTTCTGTTAACATCTGGGTGTCTGCCAATTGCATATTCCTGGGTTATGCAGTCGCTTAGAGAAAATTGGGACACAGGCAACAAACTGGTAGCCAGTATAACCACTCCCATTTCAACCTGCTTCGGTTTTGACCTGGTTTTTTTTTTAGGCTAATTGGCATGGCAGTCGTTTGCTGTGATTGCCCTGTATTTGGATGTTGCACATCTCAGAGTTCCTTCTGACTCTGACCTTGTGTCCCTTAATGAACATTTAAGAAGGTTATACTGGCTAAGCTTTTGGTGCCAGTGTCCATATCACCTGTAGGTGGCCGTATACAACCCATATTTCTCAGAATTCCTTGTTCTGTGCCCTTAAAATCAAAAGGATTTCCTGTTTTGTACACTTGTAAAACCAAATAAGCAGACAATCGTAGTTTAGCTGCTATTTTTCCATTCTTCTAAATATTGTAAAGTCTTTATAGGCTTTACAAGTGAAACTAAACTTCTAAAGCCAATCAGCATTCACATTTGGAAGGATTTACTTCATGACTACTAGATTCATCCTGTTCATTTTTTTTTTTATTGCTGGAGAAAGGGGTAACCAATACGTCCAAACTATCTGTCCTTGGATGGGCATTTTGTCACCTCAGGTCTCTATATGGTGACCTACTTTACAAATTCATTCAGCTATTGTACTTGGCATGCGTTCTGACTGTTGGTCAGGAATCTGTGTTCATTTGAACACCTAATGCTATTTGGTCAGGTATTGAGTTTGATTCAAGCCTGGTATGCATCAAGTCTCACTAGTCAATGAGGATCCCTTCCTTTACAGAAAAAAGCACAGTGAATTGGATCAGGGTTGGTTTATTATAACACTTCACTTTCTTCTCAGTCTTTGCAAATCCATTGTCTTTTGCAGCTTGGTGTACAGACTTGTTTTTCCCCTTCACTGTTCTGCATCAGTATTCTTGTGTCCTTTATATGTAGGAAAAAAGGACACTTTTCAATTTTTTTGTTTTGTACAAACACCCCTCAAAGGTCAGCATTTTATATTAAAAGTTGACTGCTCAGAGCAGCAGGAAGTGTTGGGTTACTGAAACGTTGAATTATCATGGGGTTACATATGGCTCCAAAACTCTATTAGGAGCATCTGTAATAACTGCTTAAAAATCAAAATAAGGCAGAGTGCAACGACTTTAAAGAATATATGCTCTTTTTGCCTTGACCTAAACAATCTCACCCTCCCACTCCAGATTTATGCATGTCAAGATCTGATGGCCTCTGGTGTTTGCATCCAGTGGTAAAAGGCTCCCTCTCTTGGCTGTACCTTTCGCAGTCCAGTAGACTTTGGGGCTCTTTGACCCGGTCTCCTGACTGGAAGACAGACCTATGGAAGTCAGGTTGTAATGTGCAAGTGTAGCCAGGAGGCTGCAGCTGTCAGATCCCTAAAGTATACATCTAGTATGCATTTTGGGTAGGAGGGTGGTATTAGATCATGGATAAAAGTACACCTATTCTTTAATTCAGATCAAGGCAAAGAGAAAATATACATGCACAAAATGAAGATGGAAATCTGCTTGCAGGTGGTACCTGATAGTGTGTCTGTATCCAATCCAGGAAAACCTTCAGCAGTGGGGTTTGGAAGCTGTAAAGTGTCAAGGATGCTGGGATTAGATCAGTGGCATCACTAAGCTGATTCAGCATCTTGCGCACTTATTACACTGTGGGTGATTTCTGCGGCCCAACAGACAACACCAGTCAGCTGGAATTCCTGGTGCAGGTAAAGGTATGTAAGCGGTTGTGCTGAGGCAAAGATGGGGGTTTAAGCAGCTCCAGCCAAAAACCTAATGTGGATAGATGGAGCATTGAAGACTTAGAACATCTGACCGGTTTTTCTAGTTTTGCTTTCAGTTGGAGAGACCTCGTAGTGCTGAGCATACTTAAACCAGAGGGAACACTCCTATGGCATTAAACAGTAATAGCCTGACAGAAGTTCTAAGGATTTGGTTTTCAAATGGGGAAGTGTGGGTTTTTTTTTTCCTTGAATTTGGTCCTTTTGGCTCTGGTTGCTCAACACTTCTGTGTAGCCTGGAAATAATGTCATGCTAATGTTTCTATTTTTTTTTTCTATAGAACTGGAAAGAACATATCAATGGAGGGTACCATAGAAAGCAACGTCTGCTGCTGCTTGACCTGTAAGTTAATTATTTTAAACAGTTTTCTTTCCTGACATATGTACACATTAAAAGTGTGTGTGTTTTTCCCTGGGGGCAGTAGGTGGCACACTTTTCCAGCTGTAAAGACTGCAACTTCTTAAGCAAATGGGTCAGGTAGCCATTGAGCAATTTCCTGAATCTTGTGCTAAATATAGAAAAACATAAATGGTCCAAATTGTGAAGTGTCCCAAAAAAACAAACCATATGCAGATAATACCAATGCCATGCAAAAAAATAAACCTTGCAGGCTTGCATGAAAATGCTGTCCAATACTATAATTCCATATTTTAAAGTGTCTTGTGCAATCAAATTTGTATATTCAATAAAGTGCCCAGTGCATTCCAACAAGTAAAGTGTCCCATGTAACTTGGGTGCAACAAAAGTCAAAGTTCATCCAGGAAAGCGCTCGTTCCAAAAATCTCTCCTCCAATCTGTGTGCAACTTGTGCTCTCCTCCACCGCAAAACACTAGCTACTCTCCAAACATTTATTAGCAGTAAACTTTAGTTTTGTATCCAGTATTACAATCTACTTAATCCAGCCAATTATTGGTTCAGTTAGAGTTCCTTGGCATCCAATTAATGTAGCATACCTTCAAATTACACTTTTTTTTTTAATGGGGGACAATAGCCTGATTCTGCATTCCAAATAAAAGGGTTTGTGTAGCATGTGTACCCCCCCCCCCCATGTTCTGTTATTACAGATGGTAATGTTGCATGAAACTAATCTGTTGTTTTTTGTGCAGATTTCCAGAATTGGCTGAACCTGGAATGTAAGTAACATGCACTATACCTACACTATGCACTCGCACGGTTTGTCGCCACTAAGCCTTTCACCTACTATTCAGCAGTCCTGTAAGGGGAGTATGAGGGGGAGGTTAGGGGGGCATTTGCGCAGACAGTTACTTTGTCCTGTCTGATCAAGACGTGCTGTTAAACTTCCTGCTAGCAAAGAGTGTAGTCCTAGCCTTAGTCATATGTCCATTTCATAGTATTTAATAGAACTTGCATATGTGTGCTATTGCTAATTTTGGGCAGTAGATAAATCTGTTAGTATGTCTTTTGGGATGTAAGATTACACTAAAGTGTTCTGAAAAACCTTTGGATCAAATCTGACTTTGATATTTGCTGAGAGAACCTAGAGGTTAGGGATTCCTGAGTGCATCACAGAAAGTGTATTCAGGCAGCTCAAGCTGCTTTTCTTAAAAGGTGTGGTGGTTTTTTTTTTTTTTTTTTTTTTTTTTTTTTTTTTTTTTTTTTTTTTTCCCTGTAACTTGGGTAACATGTACTTAATGGGGCTTTCCGTTATACATATCCTGTTGGATATCTTTAGGATTTCTGGTCGATATGGTGTACTCTTATTTTGTGTATCCTCTTGAAATGAATGTTCCAATTTCACATTCAATATAAACTTAGGAGAATAATGCATGAAATATTTGCAGGGGTGATCCTTACATGCTACAGCAGTCAACCAATCCAGCCCCTGGACTTCTGGGACCTCCTCCCCCAGCGATGAACATGAGAGGTGGTCCTGATGATCGACATGGAAACTTCAGGGGTTACTTAGGTGAGTGAAATTTGTGCCTGAGCAGTTCTTTATTTTAGGAAGGGGTGTCTTATCCTGTCACCAGTCCTTGGAATGCTTGCAGTGTGGGCGATTTGCCGAGTGGCAGCTAGGGTGTGCCCGCTGCACTCCGGAGGAGTGTGCCCGCAGCTCGGGTGGACCCGATGTCTGCTGGTGAGCTGCGATGAGCAGCCAGAGCGAAAGAACGGGGAACCGCTGATGTAAAGACAGGGGTTTCCGCTCTGTGGGGACAGAAGAGATCTACTGATCCCTGTCACTGGGATCAGTTAGATCTCTTATGCCCATAGCAGCCCAGCCCCCTCAGTTAGAACATGCCTAGGGAACAGTTAACCCCTTCACTGCCAATGACCTTTATACAATAATCCAGCGGACATTAAAATTTCTGATCGCTTTATAAATGTCATTGGTCCCAAAAAAAGTGTCAAAATGGTCAGACACGTCCGCTGCAATATCGCAGTACCGCTAAAAATCGCAGATCGCTGCCAGTACTAGTAAAAAATAAAACCCCCCAGAAATTCTCATCCATAAAAGCGGCAACTTTTGCGCAATCCAATCAAATGCTGATTGCTTTGTTTTTTTAATTCCAAAAGTGTGTGTATTTGTGTCTTAGATAAGATATATAGTCAGTAGAGATGCAACAACCGACATACATTATTTTCATAATGGCCATTTATTTGCTAGATGGAGGAAGAAAAAGAGAATTTTCAAATCTGGAACGAAGTTTAATTGTAATGTTTGTACTTTAATTGTGCAGGACATGATGACATGCCAGGACAAAGACCAATGCCAAGGAAAATGGTTTGTATACAGTGGGTGAAGTGGGTTCTCCTCTGATTTTAGATTTTGAGAGCTCAGTAATGTCTGCTGTGGTGCACGCTAAAATCGTGAATGTGCATCATGTCACAACTGCCTACAACATTCTTGATAAAGAACCAATACATGTAGACAAATTTCCAAACTGTATTTTTCACTCAAAGATTAAAACCTAGGCTGGAGGTAACTTTTAAAATATTCTATATCAATTATTTGATCATAGGAAAAACAAAAATGCATTTGTAACATCGAAGGACACATTGTGCCTTCATACTCATGGTGACTTTAACACTAAGCTACAGAGTAGAGGGGTCCCTGTGATGTACTGCAAGATATGACAGACATGGAGCTGCTGCTTAGTGATAGAGTGCTGTTGTGAGGGAGTTTGTGAAATATATTCATTCATACTTAAAAATATTCAAGGCTATTGGAAGGGGGTTAGCATTCACAGCTCTGAGTCTGCCAGTAAATATTGGCTTAAATTAAACTAAGGTCGTGACCTCACCGCCTGTTCATTATTTGATTTTAAGGCCATCTATCACATTCCTGGGGATGGGGGGGGTTATTCAGGCACAAGCCTCTTCATGAAGCTGAGAATTGAGTGTTGGCTACCTGTGGGTGCTAGGCTATGTAGTTCCTAGAAGTAGTCATTGCATTTCATTGACCATGTACTTGATGTTTGGTGTTTTTAATTTTAATGCATTTGATTTAGGGCACTGGCAGGGTGGTTCATATCATGGAATTTGAACGAGGAAAGAACTTGAGGTTCCAGCTTCTGAAACTTGCCAAGCCTTTTGGAACAGTTGCCAGCTGTTTCATTCTGAACAAAAAGAATGAGGTATAAATAACTGTCAAAACCATGCTTACAATTAAACTTTAATTTCAGCGCCACCCAAAATTTTCCACTTTTGGTTGAGCACTTATTGGTTGGATGCCGTTTATCTTAATTTATGCTACCTTTTTTCTTTACATGGCTATAATGGTGTCCCGATCTCTCGGGTAGTTTTCCTAGCTATTCTGCACTACAGAAAACCTCCCCTTATGTTGAAGAGGGCAATGTATTTTGTAGCTTTTAATCAAGTAAATTGCGAAATCTGCATGCATAATAAAGAGATGTGCTTTAAGCACACTTCTCCACAAAAAAAAACCTTCATGCTCAATGTAAGTGTTAAATATTGCCCTGGTAATCACTTCAGGGTGTCTAATCACACGCTATGGGTCACTTCCCTCATCAATGTTATCTGAGCAAAGTTTGCTAGATGTGTAGTGCAGATCACAGCTCTTGATTTTTGCTAAACTAGCATGCTACTCTTTAGCATGAAAAATGCATACGGTTTTTGCTATAGAATGTGTTTATGCAATACTGAAAAATGTACTAATCTTTTGTTTTTCCTCCATTACAGGCTTTCATTGAAATGTCAGTTCCAGCAGAGGCTCATGCTATGGTTGATTACTACATTAATAAGCCGGCTCTTGTCTTTGGGAAGCCGGTCCAAGTACACATGTCGCAAAAATATAAGCGAATTAAGGTATGTCATTATAGATGGAATATGAATACTCCCGCGCTGCCACTGTATTGTGATGTATTTTGTTTTTTTTTTTCTTTGACAGCAGCTCGCACTGAATAGCGATCCCTGACTAAATGTGTGTGAAAAGTAGTGGAGCGCTATCATACCTTATCACAGTGTAAAGTATAACGTGTATATCAATCCTTCTATGTGATATTTTGAAGTACTTTTGTACACCGTGATAACAATTTATTGTGAGTACTTATGTGCAGAGAATGTTCATCACATGAACATAAACCATTAAATAAGCCTTCACTGTATATAATCACCTGTGTCAAGGCTGGACATGATGATTAAACTTTTCCAGCATAAAATTCCATAATGGTGCATAACCCAATGTGTAATTTAATTGGCATTTCAAAGTTCTTACAAATTAAGTCTTTGGTGTCCTTTGTAACTTGAGTGTTTCCCTTCACCAAGGTAAGTGCTGATATAAAAATGTAACTGTTCCTTTCTTCTTGTGTCCCTTCTGCGTATTTTAGCCTCTCGCCTACAAAGTGCTAGATCTGTAGCACATAAAGGTATCTTTTTTGTATAGCTGCTGCGTGGTGTTCATTCCGCCTCTAGGGGTCCTCTGTGCGCCTGTCCAGCTCTCTGCTTCCTTTGCTGTTCGATTGAGTCCTTCGCTGCTCGGATGGATATTGCTGTGTCCCAGTGCATATAAAAAGGCAAATGCTCTCTTTGTGTAATACTGTCTTTAAAACTTTTATTAAAATGTTTGTTTAAAAACACACATTTTGAAACAGAGTGGCCGGCATGCATCCACGAGCGGTGAGCTCGTCTGTAAACAAACGTAATTTCCAGTCACCTCTGCTCACGCCCTACGCGTTGTCACACCACGTGACCGGAAGTGACGTTGGGAAACAGATGCGCTTGTGCATACATGCCGGCTACTCTGTTTCAAATGTGAGTTTTCAAACAAACCTTTTACTAAAAGTTTTAAAGACTGTATTACACCAAGAAGGCATTTGCCTTTTTATATGCAGTGCGACACAGACCTAAACCCATACGAGCAGTGCAGGACTCGGGTGACCAGCAAAGGGAGCAGAGGGCTGGATAGGTGCACACAGGACCCCTAAAGGCGAATTGAACGTCACACAGCAACTATACAAAGATACCTTTATGTGCTACAGACCTAGCACTTTGCAGGTGAGAGGCTAAAACACACAAAGGTGACACAGGAAAAAAAAAGGAACAGTCACATTGTTTTGTTTTTATATCAGCCCACGATTTTACTTGCCTTGGTGAAGGGAAACACTCAAGTTACAAACTAAAGACACCAAAGGCTTTAATTTTGTAAGAATGTTAATGTCAGTTATACATTATTGGGATATGAACTACTATTTTATACTGGAAAAGTTTAATCATCGTGTCCAGCCTTGAGACACTGATATATACAGTGAATGTTTGATACACATTCTCTGCACATAAGGATTCGCAAGTTATCGCGGTGTACAAAAGTACAAATATCACAGAAGGATTGATAAACATGTTATACTTTACACTCTGATAAGGTATGATGGCGCTCCACTACTTTCACACACATCAAGGTATGTGTCAAGGTTTAGCTGTCAACTCTGTTCACGCCCCAATTCAGAGGATTACACAATCTGCTTTGCCCAAGGTTTTCCACACTAACAATTGATTGGGCCATGGCTGAAAACACAAATACATTGTGTATCCTTTTTGATTGTTTTGAAAGTCAGTGCAACTCGTTTAAAACAGTGGCCCGCCAGGAACAAAAAAAAAAAATTAAGCCAGCAGCTACACATACTGATAGATACCAAATGTGGCACCTGGGGGGGGGTAATCTGATCAATGGAAGTTCCACTTTTGGGTGGAACTCCACTTTAAGGTTTGAGATGCTCTTCACCCTAAAGATGGGTGGTATATCAGTTCTGAGTGTACTGACACTGCTTACCTTTTTTGAGACTTCAAATGTGTTTTTTTTTTTTCTTGATGTCTTGGCTCCACCCACCGGTGGGTAGAAATCCCACTTCTCGTAGAGTTTGGAATTTCACCTCAAGGTGGGTTTTCACCTTGAAGGTAACTAGTCTAATGGGGGGGGGTCCACGGTGTAAACCATAGATAGTCATACACATCGACGACCGAATTAAAAAAAAAAAACAAGGACCGCCCGGTGACAAAATTTGCTCAACGTGACTGAAAGTTTTGTTAGTTTTTCCTATGTGTTACATAAACACAAAAGTCGGTACCGGGTTAGTTAACAATCACACCTTTTGG
>BLSH010516250.1:272001-282220 GCA_018402905.1 Glandirana rugosa | reverse complement strand
GGGAGTAGGGTGGCTCTCCCCCACCCACCCCGAAGCACCAAGGGTCTTATCCCCGCAACTGTGGCTGGTGGTTGTGGGGGTCTGTGGGCGGGGGCCCCCAGATCCTGCCCCCCCATGTGAATGAGTATCGGGTACCCATTCCCCAAAAAAGTGTCTAAAAGTAATAGAAACAAGAGACAAGCTAAGCTTTTGACAATTCCTTTATTAAAAAAATAGTGTCCCTTGATGTAAATCGATGTAAATTGTCAGTCACGCTTCCCGTCGACCCAAAAAATAATAAATGCTCCCGCTTCCTGGGAGGCTTGCCACTAAAGGCCTGTTCTGCGCTTTGACATCACTTATATACCGTATTTTTCACACCATAAGACGCACTTTTTTTCCCCCAAAAAGTAGGGGAAAGTCTTCCTGCGTCTTATAGTGCGAATACCTGAGAAAAAAACCCGCCCGCCGCCGGGAGCCCGCAGTCTATGGACACCATAGAGCGCTGCTCTGATCTCACACATTGAGAAGACAGCAGCCCCAGCGGCCGAATGAAATACTGTGGCGGCTGGAGCTGCTCTGTCTTCTATCTGAATGGGATCTGGCTGCAGAGTGGAGCTCCACTAGGCGCAGTGTGATGACATCATCGCAGCAGTGTCGGGAGATATGAATCTCCCTTTCAGCTCTGTCAGGCTGCATTTCATGGACACAGGTATGGCTGTATTTTATGGTCTCTGCTATGTGCTGCATTTCATGGACTCTGGTATGTGCTGCATTTCATGGACTCTGGTATGTGCTGTATTTTATGGACTCTGGTATATGCTGTATTTCATGGACTCTGCTATGTGCTGCATTTCATGGACTCTGGTATGTGCTGCATTTCATGGACTCTGGTATGTGCTGCATTTCATGGACTCTGGTATGTGCTGTTTTTCATGGACTCTGGTATATGCTGTTTTTTATAGGACTGGTATATGCTGTATTTCATGGACTCTGGTATATGGCTGCACTGGTAAATATTTTAGTACACCATTTGGTTCAGAATATTTTTTTTTCTTGTTTTCTTCCTCTAAAACCTAGGTGCGTCTTATGGTGCGAAAAATGCGGTAGGTAAGATGTGGGCCACTTGGCTCCGTCATTCGGTGGCACCACCCCTTCTGACATCACAGACTGGTGCATGCTTGTGCTGATCTGTGATGTCAAGGGGCCCTGCCCCTTATATAAGAAATGTCAAAGCACAGAGCAGGCAGGAGGTGGAGCTTTTTTTGGGGTTTTTTCGTGTCCGCGCGCAGCGTGATAGATGATGGATTTACATGGAAGGTCACTATTTTTTTATTTCTTAAAGGAATTGTCAAAATCTTGCTTCTTGTGTTTATTACTTTTTGACACTTTTTGGTGAATGGGTAGGAGTACTATGTATCCAATAATCATTCACATGGGGGGGTGGGATCTGGGCCCCCCTACCTGCAGACCCCCATAACCCCCATCCACGGCTGTGGGGATGAGGCCCTTGTCCCCGGGTGGTGGTCCCAAAGCACTCACCCCCCCATGTTAAGGGCATTTGGCCTGGTATGGTTCAGGAGGGGGGGCACTCGCTTGTCCCCCTCTTTACTGATGTCATGGGGTTCCCCTTAAAATTCATACGCCCTTCTTTTTTTTCTTTTTTTTTTACATTTTTCTATTGCCGGGCAATGCCGGCATTCTTTTCTTTACATTCATCTATCAGTGAGGAAGTCAGCTGACAGATGATGACTCACGGTTGTTAAGGATGTGAACGGCCAGCTTCCCAACCTGCTGCTTAGCAACCAGCTATTCTTCACACACAATTAAAATCAGTCGATCTTTTTCGACTGATCCGAATTCTAATTGTTCTGAAAAGTTGGAATTTGTTAGAAAATTAATAAATGAAACAAATTGTAGTCATCGACATTCAGTATGGCAGTTCGGCAGCGTTGCACACAGGCTGCGCGGTCGGGACACAGAGCAGGCTATTCCTTCTGGGGGGCATGTAAGTCCTGTGGTGGGGGCAGCTGGCAGTCAGGCAGAGCAGGAAGGTTTAGGCTTGAAGGAGCAAGTGCACCAAAGCAAGCCATGGCTTCCAGGAAGTGCAGGGGGGGAGTGCTACACCTAGGGGCTCGGGGGTTTCACCAGCAGCCTCGGATGGGGCTAGTTGGGTCCCCTGAGAGACCAGAGGCAACTGGGCAGTCTGAGCCACTACGCCTGTCTGGTATGGTAGCTACTGCCTCATCTTACTCCTCGGCTTATGTTACTAAGGAAGACCTGTCATCAGCTCTAGCAGGCTTAGAAGGCACGATTGCGGGGATGATTGCATCTGTTACCCAGGGTAACAAGAAGCGTGACAGGTCTCCATCCCCTGACCCTTCTGTGCTTGAGCAGGAATGAATGGATAAGGAAGAGGAGGTAATGGTGGATGAGCTGGCTGAGGTGCAGGCAGAGGGATCTGCTTCAGATGAGTCTGGGTCGGCAGAGGCCCAAGAGACATCAGCTTCTCGGTCACAGAAGCTGCTCGTCCGTGCACTGACAGGCAAGGTATGTGCAGCTTTTAGGCTACCCCCAGTGGAGGTTCCTGAAAGTTCTTACTCCTCCCTCGGGTCATTAAAGCCCCCCCCTCAGGGCACTCAAGTTTTTCCCTTTCACCCCCTTCTGGAGCAGGTGGTGTATTCTGACTGGCAGCACCCAGACAGATTATTTATTCCTCCCAAGAGGTTTTCCTTGATATATCCTATGGAAGAAAAGTTTTTGAAAAGGTGGGGGGTACCAGCTGTCGATGCGGCAGTTTCATCCCTTAGTAAAATCTTAACCTGCCCAATGGATAATGTGCAGGGGTTTAAGGATCCTGCAGATAGAAAGCTGAAGTCCTTATTAAAGGCCTCCTTCGCCTTGGCAGGCTCCGCCATTCAGCCTGCAGTCGCGGCGATTGGTGTGTGTCAGGCCTTAAAGGATCAGGCCAGGCGACCCAGCAGGGAGGAGGATCCGGAGGAGGAACACCTGGATTTACCTCAGGCCTTATGTTTTGCTTTGGATGCTCTTAAGGACTCAATACAGCAAGTCTCCCGGATGGCTCTCTTATCTGTGCATATGCGCAGGATTTTGTGGCTAAAGAGCTGGTCGGCTGAGCTTCCCTGTAAGAGATTGCTGGCAGGTTTTCCCTTTCATGGAGAACGCCTGTTTGGGGAAGACCTTGACAATTATATCCAGAAGATTTCTGGAGGTAAGAGCACGCTCCTGCTGTTAAAGAAGTCGGCTAAGCGGCCTTCCTTTAAGACTTCAGCTTCTGGTCCCTCATGATTTACAGGCCCTAGGCAGTCTCAACGGCCCGGGGGTAAACATCAGGGCCAGGGACAAAAGAAGCCTTGGATCCAAAGACCTGCCAAGCCTTCCTTGTGAAGGGGCCCCCCACTCAGTCGGGTGGGGGGGAGGTTGTTACACTTTGCAGGGGTATGGGAAGCGCTCATTCGGGACAGGTGGGGAATCTCCCTAGTGTCTTGAGGATACACACCGGATTTTCAGGCTTGGCCCCCTCTGAGGTTCTTAAGATCCAGGGTTCCCACAGATCCTGTAAAGAGGAGGCAGTTGTTTCAGGCGCTAGGACACTTGAGCTTGCAAGGTGTAATTGTGGAGGTGCCAGCAACCGAGAGGGGCACAGGCTTCTACTCACCTGTTTATAGTTCCAAAGCCAAATGGGGAGGTAAGCCCCATCCTGGATCTCAAGGCGCTGAACCAATATCTTGCGGTACAGCCTTTTCGGATGGAGTCAATTCGATCTGTGGTCATCTCTCTCCAGGAGGGAGATTTTTTGGCATCAATAGACATCAGATGCATACTTGCATGTGTCAATTTTCCTACCTCATCAGAGGTTTTTGCAAGTTGCGATAGAAGAACGGCACTACCAGTTTGTGGCCCTGCCGTTCGGGACAGCCCCCCTCCCCCCCGGGTCTTCACAAAGGTGCTTGCTCCGGTTTTGGGCCTTTTGAGTTCAAGGGGGGTCTTGATATTGGACGATCTCTTGCTCAGGGATCAGTACTGGGGGAGGCTCGAACGGAATGTGGCCTTAACAGTCCAGGTTCTGGAAAGCCTGGGATGGATCGTAAATTTTGGCAAATTCTGAGATCCAGTTCAATCCCTGGAATATTTGGGTCTGCGGTTGGACACTATGCAGGCAAAGATATTCTTGCCTCTGAGAAAGGTTGGGGTGCAAGCAGGGTCGGCAACACGTGGGCAGCGGAGGTACAAAGGAGCAGGCAAAAGAGTAGTCGTAGACAGGCCGGGGTCAGGGCAGGCAGAGAGCAAACAAAGTCAAAGGAAAGCCAGGGTCACAGATACAGGAAGTCTCTATGAGCAAACGCTGGGTCACAGGATACAGGAATGCTGTGGAACGGACAGTACTGGTTGCAGGGTGCTGTCTGCTTAAATGGCCGTTTTGGCGCCAATGCCGGTGCATACGCCCTCACAAGCGCGCACGGATGCGTGCACAGGCATTCCAATGGCCACAGATGATTCCTTACATTGCCCCCCCTCTGGATGCCCCAACAGGCCCTCTTGGCCGGATGTCTTCTCCAGAGTGACCTAATTACCTGTCTGGCATGCAGGTTGTTATGGCTCCTCCTCTTCGTCCACTAAGACTGGTTCTGGTGGGGCTGTACTGCGCCCAGGGAAGAGATCCGTGACCACTGGTTTATCCACTTCCCGACCGCCGTATGCAGAATGACGGCGGGAAGTGGTTCAGTTATCCTGACTGGGCGTCATATCATGTCCTCAGGATAACATGCCGGCGCGCACCCAGGGGGACACGCATCGCGGTAATCGGTGGTATGGGGGGTCAGTCTGACCCCCCGCATTACTGATCTCGGTAAAGCGCTTCCGTCGGAAGCACTTTACCATGTGATCAGCGGTTACCTTTAACGGCTGGTCACAGTGTAAAACAGGAAAGCCGTTTATCGGCTTTTCCTGTATTCGGGTCTGCAGACCTGAGTAGAGGAGAGCCAATCGGCTGCTCTCCTGACAGGGGGGGGGTCAGCCCCCCCCCTAGGATCACCACACTAGACCACCAGGGAGCCTGCCCAGGGATGTGCCCACCCAGGACCACCAGGGAGCCGATCTGGACCCCCAGGGAGGCCATCCTAGACCATCAGGTAGGGGGCACAGTGTCCAATATGGATGGCACTCAGTGCCACCTTCAGATGCCACCCTAGACCACCAGGGAATGGGCCCCTATCAGTGCATCTGCCCACCAGTGCCCCTATCAGTGTGTACCAGTGCCCCTATAAGTGCGTACCAGTGCCACATATCAGTGCCGCCTATGAGTGCCAATCAGTGCCGTCTATGAGTGCCCATCAGCGCCGCTTATCAGTGTCTGTCAGTGCTGCATATCATTGCCCATCAGTGCTGCATATCAGTGCCACCTATCAGTGTCCGTCAGTGCTGCTTATCAGTGCCGCCTAACAGTGCTCATTATTGCTGCATATAAGTACCTCATCATTGGTGCCACCTCATCAGTGCCGCCTAATCAGTGCCAGTCAGTACTGCCTCATCAGTGCCCGTCAGTGTAGCCTCATCAGTGATGGAGAAAATTTACTTACTACAAAGTTTTGTGACAAAAACTGAGAATTTTTTTTTTTCAAAATTTTCGGTCTTTTTTTATTTGTAGCGCAAAAAATAAAAACTGCAGGGGTTATCAAGTACCACCAAAAGAAAGCTCTATTTGTGGGAATAAAATGATAAAAAATTTGTTTGGATCAGAGATAACATATTTAAGTATCAAACTCACTTTCCCTACAAATAAACTATATAATGCCCACCACCCCAACCTTGTAAAACAAATTAAAAAAGATGTCCAAAACATCCAAAAGACACATTTATCGTGGATAGGAAGAATGACAGCATTTAAAATGCAATCTCTCCCTAAAATATTATATATATTTAGAACCCTACCTATTCCAATCCCCTCCAAATTCTTTAAACAAATTGATAAGATAATAAGGGAACTTATTTGGAATGGGGAAAAAACCTAGAATAGCATTATCCATAATGAATCTTACTAAAAGCAAAGGAGGTATGAACCTCCCTGATATACAAAATACTATTATGCAGCCTTATTGGATGAATGGAAATACTGGATTAAACATGCAGAAGATAAAACTTGGCTGTCTATAGAAAAAGAATATGCTAAACACCACAATCTACTAGCCTTAACAATAGCTTTCCTTAGGTTAACCAAAATAGACATAATGGGGCTAATTCACTATATCGCGAATATGCGTTTGCACGACGCTTTAAAAAAATAAATAAATAAAGCCCATTAAAGTCAATTAGCATATCAAATAGGCGATCATGCGAACGTAGAATCGCGTTATTGCCGCAACTATGCCTTCTTAATCGGCATATATGGGAATAGCTGCAGAATCCTTTGAAGGCTTGTATGAACATGATTTGCTTGAAAAAGTGTATGGGAACTACCGCAGCAAAATGGAAAGCATAATGCTGCATACAATGCAAGGTGTGCTGATGACATCTGTAGGATCCAAACCTGGAGCTGTAAGCTTTGAACATATCGGAATAAACCACTACGCTATAGAGTTGACCACAAACAGCCAGAAAAAAATACATTTACTAATCTTGTATTCTCTTCATTCTCTACAAACTAACTGCCAGCATGTTGACTAGTGTGTGATTATTCCAATTCCACACTATAATATTATTGAATATGTACATACCATTTCATAAGTTCGTATTATGGAAGCAATCAAACTGATGGGCATTGGCAAATATGCATTCACATATTTGCAGAATATAATGCCAAGTACAATGCAAGGTGTAGTGATGACACCGGTAGGAACCGAACCTGTAGCTGTAAGCTTTGAAGGTATTGGAAGGATCCACTACACTATGGAGTTGACCACAACCAGCAATAGAAAATACATTTACTAAACTTGGATTCTGTTCATTCTCTACACACTAACTGCCGGCACGTTAACTAGTGTGTGATTATTCCAATTCCACATCATAATATTATTGAATATGTACACACCATTGCATGCATTTAAAGAATTCATAGTATGGAAGCAATCAAACTGATGTGCATTGGCTAATTGGCGAATATGCATTCGCATATTTTCAGCATCTAATGCTGAGTACAATGCAAGATTTCAGAAGGTCATACCATCCATACCATTGAACTACTCTGTGAGTTAGATAGCCTTGTGTAAATGTATCACGTAGGCTTGCTGATACCATACAAATCAATGTACCAGCCCAACTTTGAACAGTCAGAATTGTTTGACATTCATGTCAGCTGGGATTACTACTGATCTGTGATTAGCTGAAGCTATTCACATGGTACAGGTTGTTGAGATAAGCCCAAGTACCATGTGATAAGTGGTGCCTCAGCCCCTCCACCACAGAAAATGTACAAGTCAGCAGCTACGCATCCTGCAACTGCTGACTTTAATTATTAGGACACTGTCCTGGAAGGTAGTGATGTTGGCATCCCAGCCCATGTTTCCATTGGCTCTCAGGTGCTGTCGCCTCCATTGCCAATTCCCTAGTGCACATGCACAAAGGGCACTGCGCTTTCTGAATGGCCTGGCAGCAGGGAAGGAGGAAGGGTGACAAATTTCTGCCATACCTCGCTGCAGTGAGGTCTGTCGGAAGTGGGGACAGGTAAATGTCCAAAAAGATACCCCCCGAAAAGGTGCCAAACGTGGCATTAGAAGGTGGGGGAGAGATAAGCAGAGCTTCCACTTTTGGGTGGATATCTAAGGCCCCTTTCACACTTGTGCAACTTGTTCTGTGACTTGGGACTGCAAAGTCACCTGTCAAGTTGGACCCCACAATTTCCAATGATTAGGATTCATAGCTGTCTGACTTCAAGTGGTATCAACTTCAAACTAGTCCCTGAACTACTTTGGTCTGAGTTTGATATTACTTCAGGTCCCTACACCTCAAGATTACACAGGTATTGCTTCAAGTCACATCAAAGTTGCATGACTTTCAAGTCACACAAGTGCGAATGGGGCCTGAGTCAAAAGGTGTTATCCTGAAAGTAATGCAGTTTGCCCACGACATTGTCCCAACTTCAGGGAATGCCTGTGTAATATTGAGAGCTAGGAACCTCAAGTCACACCAAAGTAGTACAGGGACTACTTTGAAGTTGGTGCCACTTGAAGTAACACAGATATAGATAGTTTCAGGAAAAGTCAGCCAAGTGTAAAAGGAGTGTATAGAAGTAACTCTCTTGGATATATATATAAAAGCAGCTCTCTCATTTATATATATACACACACTCCTTACTGATTTACATCAGCAGAATACATGCATGAAGTGTAATGTGCCTGTAACCAGGAAGTGATGTGTGCGCATTAAGCAGGGCCGCCATCAGGGGGGTACAGGCAGTACTGTTGTAAGGGGCCCCAGTGTCTCAAGGGCCCTTACAACAAAGATTTTAGCAGTCTTTAACATTGGAGTCTATGGGACGGGGACACCCGGTTTGGGGACACAGTTCTCCCAAACCATAGCCAATAAAAATACCAAACTTTAGTCGCATAGAGAGCACCCCCTGGGCAATAACTGGGCCAGGTTAGGGACCTCCGGCATCTATGGTTCAGTCGTACCAGGTCCTCAAAGTGACCAGTCATTGACCGCCAATTGTCAGGTGAACTTCGGACTTAACATTGGAGTCTATGGGGGGGCACCCAGTTTGGGGACACCGTTCTCCTGAACCATAGGCGATAAAAATACCAAACTTGGGTCACATGGAGAGGGCCCCCTGGACCACAACTGGTCCAAGATTGGGATCTCTAGCACCTATGGTTCGGCATGAGGCCTTATTGCAAGCATTGGGTGAGGCTGTGCTGCCTGTGCACTGTTGTTTTTTTAACCCCTTGGATCCCACACTAGCATGCATTGCACACTTCACTTGAATGAGTCATGCTTGGCAGGCTAAACCCAGTAAGTGTGACAGGGTGTATAATTCCTACTGGGGCTGCAACATGTGTACACCTCTGGTCAGTGGGCGGATGTGGTGGGAAGGCCCTGGGGAATGTTGGTGGTCAGAAGGGGGGGTGCAGGTCTAAAGCTGTTTAAGAGGCCCCAAAATTTCTGATGGCTGCCCTGGCAGGAAGTGAATGTGTGGTGATCGCACATGAATAAATTAACCCCATCCCTACCAAATATAGCTACCGCATCCTCCCCCACACAGTGTAAGCACAAGTATATTTCCTACACTTACCCATCACATGAGTAGCACCTCTTTGCTGAAATGGAACCTCGCTATAGCAACCTATATAGAGATCCTGACCAGCAAAGGCACTTCCGGGTGAAAACAATGACATTCATGGTCAGAGGACAAAGCCACACTTGCTTGCGAATATTTGATCGAAATCACAATTTTTTTTAGTAATAGGCAGGTGAATGACAAAGACAAAGGCTCATTTTGAGACATACAACACTGCCTATCCACCAGCTAAATTCATTATGAGTGCCGGTTCACACTTGTGCAATGCGGGAACCCTGCAAATCCACTGCAGGTTCCTGCATCGCATTTCACACTGCCATGTGTGACCTGCTGGGAGTGTCAATACATTGTTAATGACACCCCCATTTCAGCTTACATATCACAGTGCAAACTAACAGTTAGGACATTAATCGGATCGCATGGGCATGAACACCCATGCAATCCAATTCTGGTGTGGACAAAAAAAAGGGTCCTGTGCGAGTTTGGTCTGAATGCAATGCAAATTCAGCCATACTATCTGTATGGCTGAAATCGCATGGACAGTGCATGTGACTTGTACTGCGGTGTGAATCAGACGCAATCTTGCACAGTGCAGTGTGAATCAGCACTTACCTGCAATTCTCCAGACCAGTTAAAAGAAAAGGCTCCATTTAAGCAACCTTTATCATTTACTTGCAGGTGTGCTGAAGAGATTCTTTTTTTTTAAATCCACGATTACACCTTCTCATAATTTGCCATTAGCAAGACAGTTCACTTCTCCAAACCCAGCTCCCCCCAAAACAAATGAAAAAAATAGCTCAAGAATTTACATTTATTTGCATAGCAGCAACACAATTATGTACATTCCTAAGTGTGACGTGACACGTTCTAACGCAGACTAAGTGTGGCGTCATGTTCAGTGTACGTGACAGGTACGCTAAAGTCGGTATGTCTATCATACCGACTTAAACGTAACGTAAGTCTGGTTTGAGCGTGTCCTGGGAAAAA
>BLSH010516250.1:254921-266646 GCA_018402905.1 Glandirana rugosa | reverse complement strand
CCGTCATTTGACGGCGCGATCACGTGGTGAAAGGCCGCTCACAGCGGCCATTCATCACGATCCGTGATCAGTCGGGTCCCCCGGACCCGACGGTCACGGATGTTCCCGTGTGCGCGCCCCAGGGGGCGCGCGGGAAGCGCGATTCTAGGAGGACGTCAATAGACGTCCTCCCAGAATTAAGCAACCGCCCTGTAGACGTCATTTGTCTATGGGGCGGTTGTTAACTGGTTAAACAAGATACTACATTTTTAAAAACAATTTAGGTGATCATATCATGCTCTAAACATTATTTCCATGTGCAATTCCCTTGCTTCTACCACAACTAGTTTTTTAGTCAGTCACTGTTGTTTGGGCGTTATAGTGAATTTGATTCTGGGACTATTTTCTCCCTCAGGGCTTTAGTGAATTCCATTTTCGCGCGAATTTGCAATTCTGCGCGTTAAAATTTGCGCGAAGGCAGAATCGCGATGTAGTAAATGAACCCCACTGAAACTACTTTCCATCAAAACTACTTTACTAGCTATAAAATATTTAACAACAAACTTTCACACTTTTGAGGAAACACAAAGAATAGCCTTGCCTATAAATGTTCTACAGTATGCTAAAGCCAGAATATCCACCAAGAAATGGCTTAATCAAGGTACAAATTTTTACAACTTTCTCAATAGGGATGACAAGGACCTTATATCTCACAAATTACAGAAATCTAAACACAATAGGGATTTTAACCCAGAAATGGGATGGGATGTACTGGTCCAAATATGGAACTACACCAATAATAAGAAACCCAATAGTCTGAAAGGTATTACCTTCTTCTATCAAAGTCTCTCACAACAATCCAAAGATTACAAAAACCCCAACATTTTAAAATGGGAGAAAGACCTGAAACAAACACATAGCTTAGATAGCTGGCACAAAGCCCTCCTAATGAGTAATAAAGCCTCCTCCTGCATAGAGCACTGGGACAACTACCAGAAAATTATCAATAGATGGTATCTGACTCCATGTAGATTGGCAAAGATATACCCAGCTAACTCGACAATGTGCAGGAGATGCAATAACAATCTAGGATCAATACTCCATATATGGGAGTGCAAAAATCTATCAAGCTTTTGGAACACGATCTCCACGCTCATAGCCTCAATAACAGGCAATCTTACCAAATTGACACCAGCTATGGCCTTATTAAATATTAACCTCGACCTTCACCCAAGAAATCATAGAACAATAGTTGCTAACATTCTCATTGCGGCTAGCTTGGCTATTATTAAAGAATGGAAATCAGCAAATGTTCCAAATCTTTCAGACGTTATCATAAGATTAAATAATCAAGCGCACTACGAAAGGATGCTAGCCCATAAAAACTATAAAATTAATACATTCGTATTAAAATGGCAAACCAGGGTCTTACATCCTAAAGCATCTATAACTCTGAAACAAGCTATACTTAAAATAAAATAAATAGTAGTAGATCCCTCCCCTTGATTATACTACTGATATATATCAAGAAATTTAAGGTGCTGGACAATCACGTTCCCTCTTAAAGCATTACATCGAGGCAGGGACCATAAATAATTTGTCTTATTTACAGTTTGTTCCCATTGGGGTAAATAAGGGCTTTGTTATCAACAGGCACAACATATGGCTCCACCGCTTTGATTCTAGTTAGTTTGTTCTGTATCTCATCACTTGTATTTAATGCTGATTATCATTACTACGAAGATGCTATTATAGTTTTTGCATTTGGTGCTGGTTGTAAAAGATGTACTCACTCACATTTACACATATATTTGAAACTGTATGTTGTTTGAAATTGTGAAAATTCAATAAAAATTTTGAAATTAAAAAAAAAAAATTGTTTGGGTACAGCGACCACACGACCGCGCAATTGTCATTCAAATAGCAACAGCACTGAAAGCTGAAAATTGGTCTGGTAGGAAAGTGTTCTAAGTGCATAGTATTAAAGTGGTTAAGCAGGTTCACGTGGAAAACTGGGTGAATGTGAAGCGAAGGAGGTAGGTCCAGCTCAAATGCCACCCTGTTGATTTTTCTCTTTACTGGAAAGGGTCCAATGTACTTTGGCCCTAGTTTTCTAGAGGGGCAGGATAGTCTCAGGTCTTTTTGTTGACAACCAGACCCGCTGACCAGGTCACAGTTCTAATTCTTCTCCTCTCCCTTTGTCAAAATTTCTCTTGCTGAGTGCCTGAGTCTGAGAGAGAGTCTCTTGTAACAGTTTGTTGTTTCTTTCTAGGAACTGGGTGACTTCCAGTACGGCAGGTACTGTGCTTTCCGTTAACAGGTTATGTAGGAAGGTAGGATGGTAGCCGAGGTTGGCCCTGAATGGGGTTTGCTTGGTGGCGGAATTAACTGAGTTATTGTAGGCGAACTCGGCTACCGGCAACAGAGAAACCCAATCGTCCTGGGAATACGAGGAGTAGCAACGGAGATACTGCTCAAGGGTCTGGCTAGTCGTCCCCATTTGGCCCTTTGACTGCGGATGATACACTGAGGAGATGGCCAAGTCAATTCCCAGAAAAGAGCATAGGGATCTCCAGAAGCGGGATGTAAACTGCACCCCTCGGTCCGACACTGTACTGATGGGGATTCCGTGAAGACGGACCACCTCTTTTATGAATGTCTCTGCTGTCTCAGCTGCCGTGGGGGTGCCCTTCATGGGTATGAAATGGGCCATTTTTGTGAGGCGATCCACCACGACAAGGATAGTACTAAAGCCTGCAGATGGAGGCAGCTCGACTATAAAGTCCATTGAGATCTGGGACCAAGGTCGTTCCGGAATGGGCAGTGGATTGAGTAGACCCCAGGCTTTGGACCTCTCAGTTTTGTTCTTGGCACAGACAGGACAAGCACAAACATAGTCTCTGCAGTCCTTGTTCAGGCGAGGCCACCAGAACGAGTGGGATAGCAGCTCTGCCGTCTTGTGACCCCCAAAGTGCCCAGCCAATTTGAGGTCATGGTAGAGTTCAAGCACGGTTAAGCGCAGTTCCTGCAAAATGAAGAGTCGGTTACCTGACCACCACAGCTCGTCTTTTAATGTGAGTCCAGAGTCCGGTGGCACGGTGAGGCCGGCTAAGGATCGCCTGGTCCGGGTAAGGAGATCTTCTTGGGTTAATAGGAAACTGTAGGCAGGCAGGATTGTGTCTGGAGGAGAAGGGTTTTCTGAGTCATGAAACATCCTAGACAAGGCACCCGGCTTCACATTCTTGGACCTGGGCCTGTATGTTGTGTGCGGCTGGAAGGGTGAGAAGAATAATGCCCATCTTGCCTGTCGAGGTTTGAGTCTCTTAGCAGTCTGCAGGTATTCTAAATTTTTATGGTTGGTGAAGACCAGAACAGGATGGGACGCTCCCTCCAGGAGGTACCGCCATTCCTCCAGAGCCGATTTGATTGCCTGCAGTTCCCTGTCACTGACATCGTAGTTCCTCTCAGGTGGTGAGAGTTTCCTGGAAAAGTAGGCAATGGGGTGGAGCAAGGCCTTTGGACCTTGTCTCTGAGAGAGGACTGCTCCTACTGCTGTCCCTGAGGTGTCCCCTTCAAAAACTAGGGCAGGGCTGGATCAGGATGTTTGAGGACAGGAGCGGAGGTGAACAGCTCCTTGAGTCTTGAGAAGGCCTTTTGGGACTCAGGAGTCTAGCAGAAGCAAGAGTCCTATTTAGTATTAGAGTTATAGGTGCAATGACCGCCGAGAACCCCTTGATGAACTTCTTATAAAAGTTTGCTAACCTGACAAAACGCTGGACTCCCTTCTTGTCGACTGGCGCTGGCCAATCTAGGATGGCTGAAACATAGTTATCCCTGTTACAGAGATGTTGAATCCAAGGAAGGAGATGCTAGCGCACTCAAACGCGCATTTTTCCGCCTTGGCGTATAAGCCATGTTGCCGAAGGCAGTTGAGCACGCATCGCACGTGCCTGCGGTGCTCTTCCAAGGAAGGGGAGAAGATCAGGATATCATCCAGATAGATCACTAGGAATTGGTCCAGGTAGTCTCGAAAGACATTGTTCACCAGATGCTGGAACGCAGCGGGGGCGTTACAGAGTCCAAAAGACATAACGAGATACTCATAGTGGCCAAACCGAGTCTGGAAGGCCGTCTTCCACTCATCCCCTTCACGTATACGGATGAGGTTATACGCCCCACGGAGAGCCAGCTCTGTGAACACAGTCGCCGTTCCAAGCCTCTGAAAAAGCTCTGAGACCAAGGGCAGGGGATACCGGTACTTGATAGTGATAAGTGATAGTGAGCACAGACGGGGAGACTTCTTGGGGATGCGGCAGGCATTGGAGGAGACAGTAGGGAGAACTGAACCGTACTTCACCCGTTACCCAGTCAATGTGGGGGTTGTGTGTCCAGAGCCATGGGAGGCCTAAGATGACCGGAAATAGAGGGGACACAATGGCGTCCAGCAGCAGAAATTCCAGGTGACCCCCACTGTCTTGGTAAGTACAGGGATGGTTTCCTGAGTGACGGTGCCGGATTTTATGGTTGATCCATCAGCCAGCCGGATGACCATAGGATGGTCTTTGGGTCGTAGTGGAATTTGGTGGTGAGCTGTGAAGGTGGCGTCAACAAAACAACTGCATGCTCCCGAATCAAGAATACCCTGCACTGTTATATTCCCGCAGGGAAGCTGTAGGGAGATAGAAAGGACAAGGAGAGCTTTGTCACTTGGCATGTACATTAGTCTCTCCTGGGTAGCAGTAGCACACTTACCGGCCTTGGCAGGGCAGTTCCTCACCAGGTGCCCAGGCCCTCCACAGTATAGGCAGAGGTTGTGTGCCATACGTCTCTCACGTTCCTCTGGGGTTAGTGCGGGAGAAGTCAGATTTGCATGGGCTCGGAGTGGTCTTGGGGAGTGGAGGAGGAAGAGGTAGCCGGACTAGGACCAGGATAGCTGGGTACTCTGGGCATCATCCAGGTGAGGTGTGCAGGCCCTGTGGACCTCTCAGCCCTGCGTTTCCGCAGGCGACAATAAATCTGGATGGCCAGATTGATCAGGGCATCTAGGGTATGAGGCACCCGATGCGGGCCAGCTTGTCTTTGAGCTGCTCTGAGAGACCCAGCCTGAATTGCTAGCAAAGGGCCGCATCGTTCCAGGCTGTGTCAGCGATCCAGCGCCGGAATTCAGAGACATACTCTTTCACCGTGCGGCAGCCTTGTTGCAGGGCGTGAAGAGCTACTTCTGCCGTGGCTACTTTAGTTGCTTCCAGAGAAAAGGTCCGTGGCTGGAGGGTGAAATATAATTCGCAGGAATTGTGGAATGCCCGGAACTTTCTGCGGTTCCCCCGAGAACCGCTCTGGCATGGGCACCTTGGGCTCCGTGGGCAGAGTCACAATGGTGCGTGGAGTAGACTGGCCAGGACTGGCTGGAGATGACATGGAGAGCTCCTGGACTCTCCCTTCCAGACGGGTGTATCCCTCCTGCAAATTCTTCACAGCTTGGGTGAGACCAGCAAGATGCACACACAAGTCATCCATTGGAGAGGTCCTCTGCGCAGACTCGGACATGGCTCTCTGTTACTGTCACGTACCTGATGGTCGAGTCTGACTTGTGAAGGGGACAACCTCTCTTACGGCCTTATGGTTTAAGAGCCCCTGGTAGTGTAGACAGGGAGCTCTGGAGTGCAGGGGGCACAAGGGCTGGACTTGGTTACTGGTGGTAGGTGAGGGTCCACTGGAACTCGTGCAGACAGAAGAATGGTGATGCAGGCCAGGTCGGTTAACAGGCTGGCGATGCGGTACAGAAGGATCAGGCAGGCGGGTGCAAGCAGGGTCGGCAACGTGCGGGCAGCGGAGGTACAAAGGAGCAGGCAGAAGAGTAGTCGTAGACAGGCTGGGGTCAGGGCAGGCAGAGAGCAAACAAAGTCCAAGGAAAGTCGTGGTCACAGATACAGGAGGTCTCTAAGAGCAAACACTGGGTCACAGGAATGCTGTAGAACGCACAGCACTGGTTGCAGGGTGTTTTTTGCTTAAATGGCCATTTTGGTGCCAATGCCGCCGCATACGCGCGCTCACGTGCACAAGCACGCACGGACGCACACACACCACAGGCATTTCAATGGCCACAGATGATTTCTTACAGTCAGCGACCTCAGGACTTTGGTGAGCTTAGTGAAGGAAGAGAGACATCCTTTGGTTCGGCTCTGTATGAGCTCCTTCGAGGCGATATCTTATGCCCAATTCCAATCCAGACCCATTCAACGCAACATCTTGGCAGAATGGAACAGGGAGATACAAACACTGGATTACGGCATGGCCAAACACTGGGTTGCGACGGAGTCTCAATTGGAGGCAAAACTATAACTTGACTCAGGGGAGGTCTTTTCTTCCAGTTTTCTGGAAGATTGTGACCACGGACACCAGCCTTAAGGGTTGGGGTGCAGTCATGGAAGACTCCACAGTCCAAGGAAGGTGGTCCCGGAGGGAGCAGGGATTTCCCATCAACGTCCTGGAGCTGCGTGCCATTTGGCTAGCTCTGAGATGTTGGACATCCAGGTTGCAGGGTCACCCAGTAAGGGTGCAAACCGGCAATGCCACAGCAGTGGCCTGCATCAACCACTAGGGCGGCACTAGGAGTCAGTTGGCGCAGGAGGAGGACTGTCTACTGCTCATGTGGGCAGAAGAGCATGTGCCAAGGCTCTCGGCAGTATACATTCCGGGGGTAGATAATTGGAAGGCGTACTACCTCAGTCGCCAGCAGATACTCCCAGTGGAATGGTCTCTGCATCGGGAAATATGCCTGCGGTGGGGACACCAGAGATGGACCTACTGGTGTCCCGATTCAGCAAGAAGATTAACAGTTTGTGTCCAGAGTAAGGGATCCCCTCGCCATTGGTGTGGATGCCCTGGTAATTCCATGGGTCCAGTTTTCCTTGATGTATGCCTTTCCCCCAGTCTCTCTACTACCTCATCTCTTGCGCAGAATTCAGGAGGAGACGGTGACAGTCCTAGTAGCGCCGGCTTGGCCCAGAAGGGCCTGGTACCCAGAGATAGTAAGATTGGCGGCTTCCGGTCCACCCTGATCTGTTGTATCAGGGTCCTATATTTCATCCAAGTTTACCTGCTCTAAATTTGACGTCATGGCTGTTGAAGCCACGGTCTTGAGAGATCGTGGGGTCTCGGGGGCTGCGCTGTCTACACTTATGAACGCAAGGAAGCTGGCCTCTAGAAAAAATTACCACAGGGTCTGGAAGACTTACATTGGGTGGTGTGAAGCCAGGAGATGGCATCCGCGCAAATATACGATTGGTAGGATACTTCTTTCAGGCCGGAGTAGACCTGAAGTTGGCCTTGGCTACAATTAAGGGGCAAGTTTCAGCCTTATCTGTGTTTTTTCAGAGGCCTCTGGCTTCACACTCTATGATCAAGACTTTTCTTCAGGGGATAACCCATTTGTTGCCTCCTGTCAGATGTCCTCCTTGTCCGTGAGACTTGAATTTAGTGTTGTCAGTGCTGCAGAAGCAGCCTTTTGAGCCTATTAGGGAAATTCCCTTGGTTCTCTTGGTTCGGAACTTAGTCTTCCTTTTTGCTATTTCCTCAGCGAGGAGAGTTTCGGACTTGGCAGCTCTTTCTTGTAAAGAGCCATGCTTACATAGATTGCATCAGGATAAGATGGTACTGAGCCCCCTTCTGTCTTTTTACCTAAGGTGGTGTCAGCCTTTCATCTCAATCAGGATATTGTCCTACCTTCCTTTTTTTTTCTCACCCTACTGCTCGAGAGGAGAGACTGTTGCACTCTCTGGATGTGGTCCGGACTGTTAAGGTCTACCTGAAGAGGTCCGCTGACATCAGAAAGACTGATTCCTTTTTTGTTTTTCCAGAGGGTCCTAGGAAAGGTCGGGCGGCATCCAAAGCAGCCATTTCGCTATGGATCCGTCAGTTCATCATTCAAGCCTACGGTTTGAAGGGGAAGGCTCCCCCCTTCAGGGTAATAGCTCACTCCACTAGGAGAGTTGGGACCTCCTGGGCTTTCTGCCATCAGATGTCTGTGGCACAAATTTGTAAGGCAGCTACATGGTCCTCAGTGCACACATTCACAATATTCTACCAAGTGGATGTTAGTGCAGCAGAGGTTATGGCATTTGGCCGCAGTGTTTTAAGGGCCTGTGTTATAATTGAAAAAGATGGCTACAGCGTGGATCTCAATTACCGGGGCGACGTCCATGGAGTTAAAATACTACTGATTTGATTCTTAATGTGCCCAAATACTGCCCATCACAGTGCCACTATCTGTCATCAGTGCCACCTGTCAGTGCATGTATCATCAGTGCCACGTGTCAGTGCCATCAATTAGTGTCACGTGTCATCAAAGTGTCATCAGTGCCACATGTCAAAGTGCCACTTGACCTGTCATCAGTGCCACGTGTCAGTGCCACCTGACCTGTCATCAGTGCCATCAGTGTTACATGTCACCAATGCCACCTGACCTGTCATCAGTGCCACCTGATCTGTCATCCGTGCCACATGACCTGTCATAAGTGCCACGGGTCAGTGCCATCTGTCATCAGTGTCTTCAATGTTACGTGTCACCAGTGCCACCTGACCTGTCATCAGTGCCACATATCATCAGTTCCACCTAACCTGTCATCAGTGCCACATATCATCAGTGCCATCTGACCTGTCATCAGTGCTACGTATCTGTCACCTGTCAGTGCCATCAATCAGTGTCACATGTCATCAGTGCCATCAGTTATCAGTGTCAAATGTCATCACTGCCACCTGACCTGTCATCAGTGCCACCTGACATCAGTGCCTTAAGTGCCCATCAGTGTCACCTCATTAGTGCCATACGTGCCATCAGTGCCAATTAGTGCTGCAACAATGGCAAAAAGATCTTTTTCTGCCGAGGAGGTCTGCAATATTCTTGTGGCCGATGAGAGCAACGGATAGCTCTCTCCTGCAGGTTCCCCTGAGTCTGATATGACCTACGATCCAGTCTCAAGTAGCAAATCACAGCCGGACTCAGATGAGGAATATTGTCCGCCCGCCAGATGAAGGTGCGTTGGTGAGGAGGCAATACCGTCCACCAGCACCGCTGTGCCATCCACCAGCACCCTAGTGCCATCCACCAGTACCCCAGTGCCATCCACCAGCACCGCTGTACCTCAGCCCCAAAGGGTTAGGTCCCATGCTGGCCTTCCCTATTCACTTCAGCACCCCTTGTGGCTTCCTCCTAATTCAGGAGAAGATAGGATTCCCCCTTTCACTGCCCAGCCAGGTGAGAACCCATGAATTTCTTTGATTTGGTTTTCACAGAGGACACTTTTTTGGGCCTCACATTCTGCATGGGACTTAACAAAAAAATGAACTGCGCTCCAATTGGTCCACCCACCCCATCTACCACAAGTCCAGTCTTCTCAACAATAATGCCAAGGACAAGATTTCTCATGATCATGAGATTTCTCCATTTCAATGATAATACCCAGTGCCCTCCCCAAAATTCCCCAAATTATGACCGGCTTTATAAAATTCGCCCAATTCTCCATTATTTTTCAGATATATATGTGTTGATGAATCCCTTGTGAAATTTTGCGGCAGGCTGGGAATAAAACAATATATCCCCAGTAAAAGAGGCCGCTATGGGGTGAAGGTATATAAATTTTGTGACCAAACCATGGGGTACGTTTACGCCTTCAAAGTGTACAAAGGGAAAGACCCCCAGATGCATCCCCCTAATTGCCCAGACTATTTAGGCTCAAGTGGGAAAATCGTTTGGGAACTCATTTACCCGCTCCTGGAGAAAGGCTACTTCCTGTATGTCGATAACGTTTATACAAGTTTACCCCTGTTCCGGAACCTTTACAGGAAGAGTATGCCAGCATGTGGCACAGTCAGAAAAAATAGGATGGGCTTTCCTCAAAGACTTGTCAACATGAGGCTTAGAAAAGGAGAGACGGCGAGTCTGTGGAATGAGGAAATTCTGGGTGTGAAGTGGAGGGACAGAAGGGTTGTATATATATGTTATCGTCAATATATAACAATTCATTTGTGGAGATCCCCAGAAGGAATGGCCCAATACAAAAACCAACCTGTATCCACGAGTACAATTTGTATATGGGAAGAGTCGACCTAAACGACCAAATGATGGAACCCTATCTATCTACCCGAAGAACATACCACTGGTATAAAAAAGTTGCATTCTATTTTTTTTCATTTGGCCGTGTACAACACCTATGTACTATACCGCAATTCCACTGTAAACCCCAAACCCTTCCTTGGCTACCAGAAGGATATCATCACCAAACTTCTATACCCCAACGGCCCACAAGAAAATATTAGATCCGGTGTGAGTAGCAGACTCTCCGAGCGCCATTTCCCCGATAAAATCCCTTTTAGACCAACAGGCCAAAAACTCCTGAAAAAATGCCAGGTGTGCTCTAGTAGAGGAGTTAGAAGAGACACCACTTATTAGTGCCCTTCCCAACCAGGTCTCTGCATAGGTGACTGCTTCCAGTGTTATTACACTCTAATCAATTATTAGTGATTCCTCAGTTCCTGTTTCAGTTCGCACCCCTTATGCCACTGCTTGCTCTTGAACTGACCCTGGCTTGTTATTTGACCATTCCTTTGCCTGCCGCTTTTGTACATACCTCTGCCTGCTCTGGAACTGACCCTGGCTTGTTATTCCACCATACTTCTGCCTCCCGATTTTGTACATACTTCTGCCTAATCTGGAAGTGACCCTGGACTGTTTGACCATGTGCATGTTGGAGCTCTGTATGTAGTCAGGCTGTGTAAAAGTCTCACACATGTGGTATCGCCATACTCAGGAGGAGTAGCAGAATGTATATTGTGGTGTAATTTTTGCCATGTACATGCTATCTGTTGGAAATATCTTATAAATGGACCACTTTGTGTAAAAAAATTGCATTTTCATTTTTTCCCCACATTTTCCAAAAACTTCTGGAATAATGAGCCATTCAAACGACTCATAATGTCTCATAGATTATACGTCGGGGTGTTAGCTTTCCAAAATGGGGTCATTTTGTGGGCGTTTCCATTGTCCTCGTGCTCCAGGGCCTTCAGAACTGTAATAGGTGGTCGAGAAATGAGATATATAATTTATGCTTCTAAAATGCCTGAAGGTGCTAGTTCAATGTTGGGCCTCTGTATGTGGACAGGCTGCGTAAAAGTTTCACACATGTGGTGTCGCCATACTCAGGAGGAGTAGCAGAATGTATTTTGGGATGTCATTTTTCCTTTGTACATGCTATGTGTTGGAAATACCTTATAAATGGACAACTTTATGTAAAACAAATGCAATTTCATTTTTTTTCCACATTTTCTGAAAACTTCTAGAAAAAAAATTAACTGTTCAAAAGACTCATTATGCCTCATAGATTAAACGCTGGGATGTTAGCTTTCCAAAATGGGGTCATTTTGTGGGCGTTTTCATTGTCTTTACTGGGGTAAAACCTTTCGATTGTAGGGTCGCAAATTAGATACTCCGTATTACTCAGAAAACTTGTCAATTAAAAAAAAGATCTTCAAAAGTCTTTTACACCTTTTTTTTACTTTAACGTAAACAAAATGTATTTCAACAGGTAAATATTCCATAAAGGTTGTGTATCGTACATGTTTCCTTTTTACTGTAGGGTTTTATGTAAGACGATGAGGAGGACTCATACCGCTGTGGTGTACACACTTTGAAAATGCGTCGGACAGGTGTATGTCTCCGGGTTGTAACTTGATCGTGGAAGTCCGTAAA
>BLSH010516250.1:208447-223309 GCA_018402905.1 Glandirana rugosa | reverse complement strand
AAACTTACAAAATCTGCAGGGGATCAAATAATTATTTTCCCCGCTGTATTTATATATATATATATATATATTTTTTTTTTACCCAGGGTTCACACATTTTTCTAATTGAATTCTGTTGGAAAATTGTATCCTTGGTGAAAACCTTTATAAATGGCCCTCTTAATCGGTTCCCGACCGGGTTTCGTAGATTTACTGCTGCAAAGTGGCAGCGCTGCGCAAATCGCCGTCTATAAATGGTGATCCGTGCATGCGCAGCTAGGGGGCGTGTGTGCGCCAGCGGCGGCGCGCTCTCATGCCTGCCGCAAGCTCCCTGAGCGGGGCCGCGGGTTGGGCGGACTCGGTGTCCGCCGGCAACCCACGATCTCCTGTGACAGAGCCAGAACGGGGGACCGCCAATGTACTTGGGATCAGTTAGATCTGTCATGTCCCTGGCAGCCCAACCCCCATACAGTTAGAACACGCCCAGGGCACACAGTTAACCCCTAGATCTCCCCCTGCAGGTTAACCCCTTCCCCGCCAAAGACATTTACACAGTATTCAGTAGCTATTTAAATTTCTGATCGCTCTATAAATGTCATTGGTCCCAAAAAAGTGTAAAAAATGTCCGACATGTCTGCTGCAATATCGCAGTCCCAATAAAAATCGCAGATCGGCACCATTACTAGTAAAAAAAAAAAAAATAATAAAAACCCCATAAATTAATTCTCATCGTTCGTAAACGTGGCAACTTTTGTGCAAACCAATCAATATACGCCGATTGCGATTTTTTTGTTACCAAAAATATGAGGAAGAATATTATTCTGCCAAAACCGATGAATAAATTTTTTTTTTATATTTTTTTTTTACCAAAAGTAAGTAAGAAATATTGTTTTTTTTTTTTTTCAAAATTGTCGCTCTTTTTTATAGCAGTGATCAGAAATGACGCAGAGGTGATCAAATACCACCAAAAGAAAGCTCTGTTTATGGGGAAAAAAGGACATCAATTTGGTTTGGGTACAACATTGCACGGGCCACACAATTGTCAGTTAAAGTGAGGTAGTGCCGAATCACAAAAAGTGCTCTGGTCATTAAGGGGGTAAATGCTTCCGGGGCTGAAGTGGTTAATGTTGGTTAGTAAGGATTTGGCAACTCTACTATTTTGCCTAGAGCTTTCTAGTTTACCTGAAATGAAGTCAGGTATTGCTCAGACACACATTTCGTAATATTTGGTGATTTCTTTTATCTTTAGCCTACATGGGCGATTAAATCTCTCTGCTACTGGGAGATGCAACTGTTTCTTTCCATTTATCATATAGCATTGCATTGATTTCAGTGTGTTCCACATGAGATGATGGCTGGCAACTGGTTCTATCTGTCCGTAGCAGAGAGTTTAATTGCCAGTGTGGCCCTAAGCTAAGTTCATAAAGTAAGCTAATCTATACTTACCAACATTCGGAGATGAGAAAGGGGACATCATATAGCACAAAATATGGAAGCAAAGGAGCCCATAGTCGTGCTCTGGACGTGGGGATGCCGAGGGACAGGCTGAGGAACCCACCAATATTCATTGAGTGGGTGGCCCTGTCGGCTGCCTTCCACCTGACATCCCTAATGCCTCGTACACAGGGGACGACGATCGTATACAACAGGTTGTACTAACGACCGTTGTATGTGATATCGATCGTTCTTATGCGCGATTAGAAGAGCCGGACATACGACGGTCGTACAAGGGAGTTGTATGAGCAAACTGGAAAACTTGGTTCTTCTGTGCTCCTACGATCGTGTAGTGCAGTCAGTATGCAAGTTACATTCTGCAACATACGATTTGCGACGATCGCACCTACGATCGTCGTCCCGTGTGTACGAGGCTTAACTTTCAAATCTGAAGGAGCTAGGCAGAAAATATCGCTGTTCAGGTATTTTGACAACTGCTGGGGCTGACTGTCGAAATACAATAGGCACAGTGGAAGATTTGTCCATCCGATCTGTATGGATGGAAGACTATGTTTGTTTTTCTGTTAGTTTTTGCATTTAGCAGTGTATGGCTAGCTTTAAGCCCCGTACACACGGTTCGACGATCGTACGTACGATCGTCGCAAATCGTATGTTGGCTGTTGTATGCAGCATACTGACTGCACTACATGATCGTAGGAGCACAGAAGAACGTTCAGGTGCATGTAATTAGCATCCGGCCGTTCCTGACTTCGGAGCATGCGTGTTTTGCACAATACAACTTTGTTGTACCAACTGCTCTGTATACACGATACAACGGTCGTATGAGAGCTTGTTGGTACGATCAAGTTTTCTAGTCTGCTCATACAACTCCCTTGTACGACAGTCGTATGTTCGACTGTTCAAATCGCGCATACGAACGATCGATTTCGCATACAAAATTGTATACAACCGTCGAACCGGCCTGTTGGTGGGTTCTGAGGACCGGAGTTGAGAACCACTGATATAAAGAGAGTTAACATGACCATTAGTGCCTCCCTCCACTTCTGATTGGTTAAATGCTTGATTGAATAAATTGACAATTCATTGCTATTCAGGCACAGAAGGGAAAACAAATCTAAATCTCTGGGAGACACGTCAAAACAATACACAAATATAAGCAGATGTAAAAATACAAATAGATACATTGGAACAAAAGTGCAAGGGAAAAAAAAACAACAAAAAAATGAAAAACCGCATGGAGATGCAAAAACGCATGGAGATGGAAAAAATGCAGGAAGAAAAAAAAAATGAAAAAACGCATGGAGATGCAAAAAATGCAGGAAGAAAAAAAACACGAAAAACGCATGGAGATGCAAAAACGCATGGAAAAAAAAAACGTAAATTGCAGCAAATCACAAGGGTAGAAGAAACATGATAAATGAGAAGTGTAAAATGTAAATACAATAGAATAGTATATGGAATGATGATATCCATATGTATACATATGACACAAGAGTGTAAGGATATTATATGGCTCTAGACAATAGGATAAGGATGTGGTTCACATGCAGGGTGTATGAATTATTTCAAGAACAAATCCACGGTTTGAAGATTATAGATCCACCACACCTCTCGCAATAGAAGTTGTGTGCATCCCCGCCTCGAGAGGAAGGTTTAACCTTTTCTAAACCCATAAAGGAAAAAGATAACATGTTGCCGTCATGTTTGTATTTAAAATGTTTGGATACATTTGATAGATTTTTATCATTAGTATATGAAGCCCCATTATAATGTTCAGCTATCCTGGTTCTTAAGGGTCTAGAGGTGCATCCTACATATTGTATATGACATATACTGCATTCCACTACATATATCACATTGTCTGTGCCACAATTGATGTCGTTTTTTATCATAAATTGTCGTCCAGTGGCACATGAGACAACTGACCTGTGTTGTTTGGAATGTCTGGGGCGGAAGCGACATGTATTAGTGCCACATATATACGATCCTACTGTATTTAGCCACGTTTTCTTGCCCTGATTGGACTCAAAAAGACTTGGGGACAGGATGTTACCCAAAGTTCTAGCCCGCCGACTAGAGAATCTGCAACCTGCAGCTACAATAGGCGAGAGAGAGACATCTGTAGAGAGAACTGGTAAATACCTCTGAATGATGTTTTTAATTTCGTTAAATTTGATGGAAAAATTAGTAACAAATGTGACCTGACTACTTTCCTTAGTTCTACTTCTGACCCTATTACGATTTGTGCTCTCTATTAGAATCTGTCGATCTTTTTCTGTTGCCAGGCGAACTGCTCTCTCGATATTCCATTTATCATACTGGCGTGATGTCAGTCTAGACCTGATGGTCTCACATTCACTTAGATAGGCTGTATCTGTGGAGCAGTTACGTCTGGCTCTGGTGAACTCGCCTACAGGAATAGATCGTTTGGTGTGTGTGGGGTGGCAGCTAGAGGCCAACAGTAGAGTATTCCCCACACACTCCTTGCGATAAGTGCAGGTATTAACCTTTCTTTGAACAGCATCCCCTGTTAAAGTAATATCCAGAAAATTGATGGTGGTGACGTGACTTTCTGAACTGAATTCTAAATTTAATGGGTTGTTGTTAATCCAGGATACAAAATGATTAATCTCTATTTGGGGATCTTTCCAAACTATGAGCAGATCATCTATGAACCTTCCATACCACTGGATAGAACCTGCACATTGGTTGGAGGTAGAGAAGAGAAAATTCTCCTCCCACCAACCCATGTACAGGTTCGCCAGCGATGGAGAAAAACGAGCCCCCATGGATGCTCCTTTGCACTGAAGATAGAATGTGCGGTCGAACATAAAATAGTTGTGTTTGAGGAGAAAATCGACAGCCATAATTAGGAAATCTGTGAGGGCTGTATCATAAGTACTGTATTGTGTTAGATGGTATTTGAGATCCTGAATGGCAAGGTCATGTGGGATGCATGAATATAGTGATTTTACATCCAAAGTAAGCCTTGAATAACCATCCTCCCACTCAACTTCCTCTATATGTTTTAGTACTGTAGAGGTGTCCTTAATGTAGCCTGGTAGTCTAGTGACCAATGGCTGAAGATATCCATCCACCCACTCTCCCAATTTCAGTGAATCTATGCCTGCAACTATGGGTCTTCCCTGTATGGGGGTCGTTTTTTTGTGAAGTTTAGGCATATGATGAAAAATGGGTACTTTAGGGAAGTTAACCATAAGTGTTTCAGCTGTCTTAGCATTGAGTACTCCCATTTCTACCCCAGTGTCAAGTAAATTTGACAGTTGCTGTTTGAACACATGTGTAGGATCGGTTGTAAGGGTTCGATAGGTGGAAGTATCCTGCAGTTGTCTGAGTGCTTCAATTTTGTATTTCTCAACATCTAGAACTACAATTGATCCGCCTTTGTCGGCGGCACATATTACCACATCTGTGCGGGATTTTAAGCCTTTCAGAGCAAATCTCTCCGAAGAGGTCAAATTGTCCCCATGACTAGTCGATTGGGTGGTAACTCTGTCTGCAATTTAGCCAAATCCTGCTCGACTAGGGCCTGGAATGTTTCTATAGCCGGGCTTCTAGAATTAACTGGGTAAAAATATTTATCTCCTGTATTGATGGGATTGCATGTGATGCCATACATACCCCCTGTGGACTCAGACTGAAGCCTCTCTAGGATGGATCTAGCAACATGATCTTGAAAATTAAAAGTAATATCACATATATTATCCGGTTCACATTCCTGAGAAGCCTCAGCTGAGTCCACAGTGGAGGAAAAATGTCTTCTAAGGGTTATGTTTCGCACAAATCTGTTAACATCCAACAGTGTGTTAAAAATATCAAAATGTGCCTGTGGCGCAAAAGATAATCCCTTAGCTAATAGAGTCATTTCCGCAGATGTTAGCGATACCTGAGAAAGATTAACTACATTAGTAACTGCATCCGTTCCTTGTCTTAGTCCTTGCTCCTCGTTTGTCTGGGATGGGGTGTCCTTTTTGTGGGTACGTCTTCCCCTCCTTGTTTTTCTTTTCCTTTTTGTGTGAGGGTTCTTTTCCGTTTGTCTTCTGAATCGTGTGATGAGTTTTTTGATGTACCTTTTGAAAATACTGATGATAATGAGGCTCTGGAACTGGTAGAATGTCCATCATCCATAGTGTCTGAATATTCTGATTGGGAGTCCGACACTTAAGGTGAACTAAAACTCACATGTCTTGGACCCCGTCGCTGACGTCTTCTGTGACCTTTTAAGATGGAGTGCGGTCTCTCATTCCTACTACGAATATACACCTTAATTGTACTCAGCAGATTCTCTTCATGGGTTACGATTAACCCCATGAGTTCCAAGGAGCATTTGGATAGGATGTTGTTCCAGTCAGTCATAAATCCTTCTGTGTATGTGGCAGATGGAAACTTTTTGATTCTGAGTCCTCGTGGAATCATTTGCTCCTCTATGTATTGTTTTAAGCCTGCGGCATCCCACCACAGGCGTACCTCCTTCATAGTGGCTCTTTTCAGAGTTTTAAACAGGTTTTGACATGTAGTTTCTTCTGGGATGGAAACAGGGTCCCTGGTGTATACCTGTGAAATTTTGGACTGTCGGTCCATGGCTGAAGCTGCAAATCTGCAAAATGTTCCGTTGTATAGATTTGTGTAAGTAAAAAATGTTCAAATACTGGTATGTACTCACTGGTGTCCTCGTTAGGTCATGTAATAGGAATAAATGTCACTGGTCCCAAAAAAGTGTCAAAAATGTCCGACATGTCCGCTGCAATATCGCAGACCCGATAAAAATCGCAGATCGCCGCCATTACTAGTAAAAAAAAAAAATGTAAAACCGCCTCAAATTAATTCTCATTGTTTGTAAACGTGGCAACTTTTGCGCAAACCAATCAATAAACGCAGATCACAATTTTTTTACCGCAAATATGAGGAAGAATATATCGGCCAAAACCGATGAATAAATTTGTTTATTTATATATATATTTTTTTGGATATGTATTGTAGCAAAAAGTAAAAAAAAAAAGTTTTTTTTTTCAAAATTGTCGCTCTTTTTTTGTTAATAGTGGTGATCAGAAATGATGCAGAGGGGATCAAATAAAAAAAGAAAGCTCAATTTGTGGGGAAAAAAGGGCATCAGTTTCGTTTTGGTACAACGTTGCACAACCGCGCAATTGTCAGTTAAAGCGACGCAGTGCCGAATCGCAAAAAGTGCTCTGGTCCTACAGTGGGAAATCCTTCCGGTCCTTAAGTGGTTAAAAGCAAGAATGATAGAAAGATAGATGAACATCGAGAGAGATTCGAGATAGATACAACCTATTAGAAAATGCACTGCGTGCATTCATCTGATTTATAACTACTGTACTTTTTATTTATTTTTTAAGGTAGAATGGTAACTGCTTAAAATTTCTGTTGTTACTTTTATTGCTGCCCATGCCTTTCTGTCCCATTGATAACCGCACTCACCATTTCTTACAGTCAGAGGGACAGGAATTTGGGAAAATCTCCATAATGGGGACACAGACGACAAAAAAAAAAAAAAAATGCCTGAACATAGGACTCTTTCTTACTGAAGGCAAAAGTGAAAATAAAATAAAATATTGGCTGGAGTTAGGCTTCAAAAGTAACATGCCCTATTTTAGGAGGAAAGCTCCCTTACTTATACTTATGTTTTCTCTCTTCTGCGTGTACAGCCCCAATATCAGCATATCGTGTGACCGGGTTGGTGGGAGAAAGTTTGGTTTTGCCCTGCCCCTTCCGAGCCAGCAAAAACCCAACCAATTTATGTTGGGGGCGCGGCAGCTGCTCAGCTCTGAGCTGTAACAGCCCCATCACCAAAGTAGAGGCCAACAAAGTGACCTGGAGAAAATCGGAAAGATACCAGTTGAAAGGGAACCTGGGAGATGGTGACGCAGCTCTAGAGACCAATGATGTCACCCTGGATGACAGCGGCACCTACTGTTGCCGAGTGAAGACCTCAGAGGAAGACCTGAAGAGGGAGATACACGTGGAGATACAACATCGTAAGTAACTTTATTTAGAGTTGATTTTAAACGCCTGTCATTATTATTGCATCATAAAAATGGGAGCAGTCTAAAAAAAAAACCTCTACCTGCTTCAAAACTGTATGATATGTAAACACAAGTTATATTATTTCTCATTGGATAAACTGCATGTGACCCTTTTTTGAGAATGTAAAACACCACAATGGCCAATAGTGCATTACTGTGCATTACAACACACTGCAAATGGTGGTGATGCCTATGTTTCCTCACCGCAAACATTTTGATCCCAGTCTTGGTATATATTTAATATTTGTCAGTAACATTCTTTTTTTTTTGCTGGGAAAACTTCTCCATGGGAACATCCTGCTTCTCCCCTAAAAACATTACGCTCTCTCAATGCCTAAAGATCTGCTGTGAATGCTTAATGCTGATTGGCTGGCTATGTGTTGTAAATTCTCCAGGCTGATTGGTTGGCAATGTGCTGAGCCTCCCCTGCTCAACCATGTGCTCCAGAGTTCGCTCTAACACTGTATTCAAAATTTTCACAAATACCATAACTGATCGGCACCACTCCAAATCTGCAGTATCAGTCGCCTGGGTGTACACTCTGTGTTCAGGACCCAGGTGTGCGCAGCCTATTGCATTAGGGTGTGCACCCCAAAGTCCAAACACACACATGCGTGTGTGTGCATGTGTAAATACATATTTATGTACATACATACAGAGTTAAGAAGTGCGCTATGTACAGGGTGTAGAGTTAAGAAGTGTACTATATACAGGTTCCAGAGTTAAAAAGTGCATTATGTACAGGGTGCAGGGCTCAAGAGTGTGCTATGTACAGGACACAGGGCTCAGGAGTACGCCATGCACAGGGTACTGAGTTAAGGAGTGCGCTATGTACAAGGTGCAGAGTTAAGAAGTGCGCTATATACAGGGTGCACTACTCAGAAGTATGCTATGTAAGGAATGCAGAGTTAAGGAATGCATATCTCTCAGGCCAGTTTACCTCCCCCTTCCCCAGTACAGAGCTCTTCCCCCAAACCCAACCTGTTTCCAGTACAGAGCTGTCCTTTTGCCGCAAATCCTCTCTACCCCACTTAAAGAATACTGGAGATAGGAAAGATGGGCAGCTAAAACAGTAGCAGTGTTCAGGCTGCCGGCGCAGACTAGGAGACGACACTAGAGCAGGGGTGATTAATAAAAATTCAAGAGGTCCAAATCTCTCTTTAATAAATCGTAAAAGTAGGCCAATCACATCCACATTTCAGATTAAAGAAAATTGAACCACCTCACATAAGGTGTCCCCATCAGAGTACCTCTTAGATCAGTTACCCCATCAGAGTATCCTCTTACATTAGATGTCGCCATCAGAGTGCCCCCTTACATAAGGTGTCCCCATCAGAGTACCAACATAGATCAGTTGGCCCATCAGAGTGACCCCTTACATCAGGTGGCTCCATCAGAGTGCCACCATAGATAAGTTGTCCACACTGGACTTCCCTCTTAGATCAGTTACCCCATCACAGTACTCCTTTATATCAAAGAAAACAAGAGGGGGTGGGGGTTATTAAGACTGATGTATAAACAAAATTGTTTAATGTGTTGGTGTGTCCCAGTGGCAGCCATCCATAAGGGGTGCAGGGGTGATGCCCCCCTAATCCATGCGCCCGGCCCCTAATCTACATATAGGGTGCTGGACACATGGATTCCAATGGGGCATTTTTTTTTTGACGCTCATGATTAGAGCCTGAGGCTCTAATTGGCTTCAACAAAGGGTGGGCTCAGGGCGCAGAGCACTGCACCCTGAGCCCACCCAGTTGTGCGACAATAGCAAATTAATATTAGTTGGCTTGCCGCTGCACGCCCCAGTCCCCCCCCCCCCCCAAATATTGAGCACCAGCCACCACTGGTGTCTTCATTAATCCAATATATGCAACATTAATGCACACATCAGTCATAATGATCTTCCCTCCCCCTTCTTTCTCTTTTCTTCTTTTTATCCCTTTTTTTCCTTTCTCTCCTTTTTCTTCTTTTTCTTTTTTTCTCTCTCTCCTTTTTCTTTTTTACCACTTTTCGATCTTCTTTGTTTGCAGCCATTAAGAAAAGCCTTTTCCTTGCACAGTGCATTGATATTGAGTTGAGAAGAAGCTAGATCTATAGCTCTTCGTTCATGTGCATTGTTTAGAATCATTAAATTTCACCTGGCTTATGATTTGTGTGTGCATATAATCCCTTTGCCACAGGACATGCTTACCTCTATGATTAAGCCCAATGTAGTGGAAACATGTCAGAGGGGCATGACCGATGGGCGGGGATTTGAGCTGCAACTTGTCTTTCATTTACTTCACACCAGAGTTGAACACAGTGTGCGGTGATACTTGTATGCTATATTGTATTTTGAGGTTTGTTTAGGATCGCCATCTCAGCCAGAGCATACTGCCAATGCAAGTTAAAGGGTGAACTCTGCCATAAAGGTTACCCATCTATGCTTGTTCAAAATGATCATTGTTTGCATCAGTGTGACTAATGTTCTGGCAGTATATGTTTGACAACTTCTTCTGTTCTCTTTACAGCTTTAAAAGATAATCTTGTGCGGGGACCAGTGGATAGTATATTGAGCTTGCCCTGCAAGTACTCTGCTAAGGAAGGCAAGAGTCCCATGTGCTGGGGGCGAGGCAGCTGTGGGTTCTCAGGTTGCCCCAATAAGGTCCTCAGTACTGATGGAGATAACGTAACCTGGAGTGAATCAGAGAGATATCAGTTACGAGGAAATATAATGGAGGGGGATGTCTCGCTGACATTAAATGGCGTGTTCAAGGAAGATGAAGGGACATACTGCTGCAGGGTGGAGATCCCAGGACTGTTCAATGACCTGAAGAAAGATCTCCAGCTGGAAGTTGAAGATGGTATTGATGCTAATACTTACATTACTATTACAAACACTAACCCATTCACCGAGTTGAATTTACACAGTTTAGTAATCATTGGTGAACATTTTCTGTCCACAGCATAGACAACCTAATTAACATGTAAATAATATAAAAACAATATAAATTGTTAGAATACACAGCTGAAATATATATAAGGGACATGTACTACCTGCCAAAAAGAATTGTATTTCTGGCAATCCATTCCTAAGATTTATTCAGCCTTACCACAAACCAAAGCCAGCCTGGTGCCCTCAGATTTCTCTGCTTTGTTAAAGGATAATTTCAGAGAAAGTGCACTTACTTTGTTTACCCATTTAAGGTGATCTAACTGATACCCAATCCCTCTCCAGAGATTCATGCCTACCCTGATGTAACAGCTGCAGCCTCCTTGGATTGTTTACATCCTGCAGTGAAAGGCCTCTCTTTCCTGGCCATGCCTGCACAGTAGAGCCCCATAGAGGCCTAGGGTGCCCATCTACCTCCATCTCTGTAACAAATATATACCTGCACATACCTCCCAACTTTTTGAGATGGGAACGAGGGACACCTGTTAGCAAAAGTATGTAGACATAGGGCACACCCCCTACCACACCATCTTAAAGGAGAATTATACATAAAAAAAAGTTTGGTTAAACCTCCAAGGGCTTTTTTTACCACTACTATTTTTTTTCTGGCTTTTGAACTTTAAAAATGCAGCAATTTAGACATTTGATGAAAGTTTTATCACTGGGGAACATGTTTTTAAAGATAAAAAGTGCATTTTATATACATCTATAGAGATCAGACCAAAATGAGGGACAAATAAGGAGGAAAGAGGGAAAGAGGGACTTTGTTCCCAATGAGGGACAGTCCCTCAAAATCAGGGACAGTTGGGAGCTATGCCTGCATTCACTATGATGCTATATAACAGCCAGGAAATTAGCTTTAAAAGATAATAAAAATACATATGAAATGTTAAAAAAATTAATTATATAAATAAAACACCCTGAAAAGTATGGCCTTTTCTGTGGTAAAAAACATTCTGTCTTTCTAGGCTCAGTAAGCCAGGTTCAAAGAAAAGCTCAAACTGTACTATCATTTATACTAATAACTGATATTCATTTTACTAGATATGTAATCTCCTGATTGTTATATGGTGGCATTATGGTAATGTCATGTTTGCTAAATGTTACTATAGTATAGTATATCATGATTTGCTTAAATGTTGAAGGGTGGGAGCTGTATATTAAAGCTGAACTCTAGCCAAGTAGGTGAATACATCTATGAATTCTATACATGGAAACTGTTTTAATTATCAAAGGATTTGTTATATTGTTTAGCAAGTCTTGTGATCCATGCACCTCTGTAAGACCCCATACACACCATCCAGCTTTTGTTGTCTGATTTCCTTCAGATTTACCAAAACCATGTAGTGCAAGGGCCTGCCTGATTGCATACAAATTGAAACTCTTAAGCTTTGACCTCATATTATATGGTTTTGTTAAATCTGAAGGAAAAAAATCTACAGAAAATTGTATAGTGTGTATCCAGCTTTAGACAGTGCAGCCACTTACTGGACATCCACGAACACATCTCCAGCCTGTGATTGGACAGTGAGTAAGCAGCAGCTGACTGGTTAGGTCATCTCTCTCTTCTTGTCAGCACATACCTTTTCAGTACATCTGCTGCTGTATGCAGCAGAGCCCAGTTGGCTCAGGTTAGTCTATTCTCCCCTAGTTTGTATATAATAATAAATACAAGGGGTGTTCAAGCCAAACTTTTACGTTTACAGGCATAAAAAGGGATACTATCGTGGTGGTACTACACGCAATAGTAAGTGGCGAGTATGTTCTATTACTGATAGGTGGTGCACATGTTGAGGGCCAGTCCAGGGACCGTTAATCAAGATGGCAGACAACAGTGTTAGTGCGTGTATGGAACAGTGTGTGGTGATGAAGTGTCTTGTGAACGAAGGCGTAAAACCTGCAGATATCTACAGAAGACTTCAAGCACAGTACGGTGATGAGACGCTCAGCCACAGTAAGAGGTTTAAATGCTGTAAACATCTCAAAGATGGCCATACGTCTGTCAGTAATGATTCCGACCGTGGCAGTTCCCAGCGAATAGCAGTCATTCCTGTAAACATTTAGCACATAGAAGGCCTGGATAATTGATGCATAACCTGTAGTGAAATTGCACAAGAGACAAATCTTTGTGTGGGAATGGTGAACACAGGGCCATCTTAATCCAGTGGGCACACCTGGGCACTGCTGAGGGGACCCAGGTGCACATCGGACCCCATCAGGAGGGGCCCAGACATAGGGAGATGCTGCTGGCACTGGGGAGCAAATACATTGTTCCACTGCACAAGGTCCGGATTATTCAGCTCCTCCAGCTCTGCCTTATCTCTCCTACTGATTGCAGCACATTAATCCCTCTCCTTCGCTTGCTCTCCTGTCACGGCTCTCTCCACCTGCTTTCCAGATTAATTTCTTTCACTTATTCTGTATGTCTGCTCACTTTTTATATCTCTTACAAACGCCCTGCAGCTAATTAAACTGCCCATAGATGAATAGTTTTCTTTCAGCCAGCAGCCTGATCGAAGAACAATCAGATTCCTCCAATCCACACAATGCCCCCCACCAAGATATTGTATTCTGACATCAAGGTCAGAATACACTGACCATCAGCTACACTTAAATTGGTAGCATTCAACAGGTAATACTGCCCACTGAAAGCAAGGGGGGTGTATTGGTAAAATCATGTCCTAACCCCCTGTTTTTTCCACCCTCGCGACCACAAGTCTAAACAAGGCCAGTAAAAGCAGGCAGTTGAGCCATGACTTTACCACCCTGACCACTCATTTCAGGGCAGTACTGTACATGTGGTAAAACGTAAATAGCATGTCACCATGAATGGGGCTGCACCATAACCACCCTACAGCCATGCAATGTACATGGTTGTGGCATAGCCTAACACACTCCTGATCCCTGCATTCTGAGCGCAACACACTCCTGATTCATGCATTCTGAGCACAACACACTCCTGATCCCTGCACTCTGAGCGCAACACACTCCTGATCCCTACTTTCTGAGTACAATATACTCCTGATCCCTGCATTCTGAGAGCATCACACTCCTGACCCCTGCTATCTGAGCTCAACACACTCCTGAGCCCTGCATTCTGAGCGTAACACACTCCTGATCCCTGCATTCTGAGAGCAACACACTCCTGATCCCTGCATTCTGAACATAACACACTCCTGATCCCTGCATTTTGAGCATAACACACTCCTGATCCCTGCATTCTGAGAGCAACACACACCTGATCCCTGCATTCTGAGCACAACACACTCATGATCCCTACTTTCTGAGCACAATGTACTCCTGATCCCTGCATTCTGAGAGCATCACACCCCTGATCCCTGCATTTTGAGCATAACACGCTCCTGATCTCTGCATTATGAGAGTAACACAATCCTGATCCCTGAATTCTGATCATAACACACTCCGGATACCTGCATCCTGAGCATAACACGCTCCTGATCCCTGGATTTTGAGCATAACACACTCCTGATACCTGCATTCTGAGAGCAACACACTCCTGATCCCTGCATTCTGAGAGCAACACACTAATGATCCCTGCATTCTGAGCATAACACACTCCTGATCCCGGCATTCTGAGAGCAACACACTCCTGATCCCTGCATTCTGAGCGCAACACACTCCTAATCCCTGCATTCTGAGATCAAGCACTCTTGATCCCTGCATTCTGAGATCAAGCACTCCTGATCCCTACATTCTGAGCATAATACGCTCCTGATCCCTGCATTCTGAGCGTAATACACTCCTGATCCCTTCATTCTGAGCGTAAAACACTCCTGATGCCTGCATTTTGAGCATAATACACGCCTGATCCCTGCATTCTGAGCATAACACACTCCTGACCCCTGCTATCTGAGCTCAACACACTCCTGAGTCCTGCATTCTGAGCGTAACACACTCCTGATCCCTGCATTCTGAGAGCAACGCACTCCTGATCCCTGCATTCTGAACATAACACACTCCTGATCCCTGCATTTTGAGCATAACACACTCCTGATCCCTGCATTCTGAGAGCAACACACACCTGATCCCTGCATTCTGAGCATAACACACTTCTGATCCCTGCATTCTGAGTGCAACACACTCCTGATGCCTTCATTCTGAGCATAACACACTCCTAATCACAGCATTCTGAGCACAACACACTCCTGATACCTTTATTCTGAGAGCAACACACTCTGGTGTGAACCGACTCTAACAACAGGACCACTGGCGGCTGGTGAAGTTTTTGGATGGGGGGGCGCCAGGCCCCGCCCTTCCCTTTGACCCCTCTTACTTTTAATAAGCCCCACCCCTTATAGAATCCACCCACTCCGTCCCCAACGTGAGTCTTACGTCCCTAGTCTTCACACAATACGAGTCTTACGTCCCTAGTCCACACACAACGAGAGTCTTACGTCCCTAGTCCTCACACAA
>BLSH010516250.1:186963-198723 GCA_018402905.1 Glandirana rugosa | reverse complement strand
TAAGGTTGCCTACCCCTGCTTTAGAGTCGTTTCAACCCCTCTTCCTCCCTCAGAGCCCCCCTAGATCCCTTTAGTTCCATGCACCAACTCATTCCCAACTGGGAAATATGTTTCCTCAGTCCCTTTCATTGTATCAAAAGTGAGACTTCAGGGGTCTGTTTACACCCCTGATAGCTCATCAAACACAACAGCATTATGAAAAAAATGTAAAGAATGACTATACAAAATGGTTTAAAAAATAGGTCAAAATCAATCTAAAAGTTCTTCTCAGCCTAAAAAGCCACACTAAATATGTAGTATAATTTAGCCATACCCACTGTTTTCCATGGCATGCATAGCACGCCGCAGGTCACCATCTTCATTGTTGGGGCCCCAGTGCATTACTGTGCCCAGGGAACCATGATGCTATTAAGATGGCACTGGGTGAAAACAATCATTCATGAACATTTGCATTTTTGAAAAATCAGCGCACACTGGGTACCAAGACTGTTTGGACTCCTAAAAGGGTTCCTTGGAGGTCAGCATTTCAGTGATGACATTGATGAAAGGTGAAGTAGGCTGTCCTAGGATAGTCCGGTTGTACTGAGAAATCTTTCTATGCTGAAGCTTTCCAGGCATTAGTTAAATGCTGGGATAAGTGTATAAATGTAGCAGGGGAGTATGTCAAAGAATAAATGCAGTCTCCACTCCTTGAAATGTGTTCTTTTATCATATAAACTCAAAAGTCCTGGTTTGACTTGAACGCCCCTTGTAATAGGTGATAATAAAGGACAGGTAAATAGTGACATTTTAAATTATTTAAAGTCCAACTCCAGCCAAAACCTTTTCTTTTAGCCTTAAATATGGGGGGCAATGGATGGAAACTCTGTCAGGTTTTTATTGCTGTTCTTATCCCCATTGAGGAGAGTTTTTCTCCCATTAGCAATAGATTTTTGGCTGCAGCGGGGCTTTAGTGTTGTTATTCAGATGATATATGGCCCTGGTGTCCAACTTGCAGCACTTTGATACCCACTATGTGGCTGTGGTCCCCACCAAGGTGTAGTACTGGCCTAGGTGCTTACAGAAGTACAGTGAATAAAATTTAATTAAAGAGGAGCTCCACCCAAATCGCACCCTCCCTCCTCCACTGCCACATTTGGCCCTTTTTTCGGGGGGTGGGGGGGGGTTTTTGACAGGTACCCGTTCCCACTTCCTGGTAAGCACTGATGGCACTGATCTCTAGCAGTCTCTTGTAACATGTCATCAGTCTTTGACAGTCTCCTACAATATGTTCCTAGTCTCCGTCCACACCTATAGCATGTCCCCAGTCTTTGATAGTCTCCTGTAGCATGCCTACTGTCTCTGTCCTTCCACTGTAGTATGTCCAGTCTGACCATTTTTACAGTATTACATATACAGTACTTTATGCGTAGCCCTTTGGTGATGTCAGGGGCTGCACTTGATGCCCCCTTTATGAAGTAAGTTGGCCACCACTATATGGTCTATGGAGAGTGGCCCTTGGTGTGGCAGCATTATTCCAAAAGGTACACTTAAAGATAAACAGTTATACTAATACCCAGCACCCTGATAATCATTGGGCTGTCTTGGAGCAAGTCACAGTAGTCCATTTTGAAAAATGTGTCTCCACTTTCTTTCTCGGACATCACGGGACACAGAGCAGGCTATATATTCAATACATCTGGGTTATATGCCACCTAGGTGAATGGACGCTGGTGTTTTATAAAAACAGGAAACAGGAAGTACCCTCTCCTATATAACCCCTCCCATATTGGTAGCACGTCAGTTTTTTCGCCAGTGTCTTGAAGGTGTATGGTCACTTCTACAGCTCTGTGGAGCTTTTATGCTGGTTCCCACGCAGATTATTTTAGAATCAGGGACAGCCTTCATACTGGATCCATTTCAAATGGCATTAAGCTAAGATAAATGGTACCCGGGCCTCGCTAAGAAGACAGAAGAAACTGCAAGGTTTTGCTTGTAAGCGACCATATATGGCGCTGGATCCTGCGTGAAGGTAAACCTGGAACACTGAACCAAGGTACGCCTGCAGGGTGCTGTACAGGTCCAAGGGAGAGCACCCTCAGAATGGGTACCCAGTCCTTGAAGGTCCTTGAGACAAAACCCGCCGTGATGGGTGAAGGTTGGGCCTGCAGTCTCCTCCAATGGTGAGTAATCCCCAATGGGGATAATGTTACTGAACCCAGCTGGCTTCCTGCAAACCTAGGAAAAAGTTTGTTTAAATTTTCCCTCCTTTTGCCTGCATCTCTTTTTTTCTCACCACCCGAGGGCTTGGCTAGAAAGTCACAGTCATGATGGTCTTGTCTGCAGTTCCTGTGAAGCTGCCACCAGGGGGGGCCTGTGCCAGTACTAATCTGTCTTTTCACTAGGAAGTGAAGCAGACATGGTGGGGAAGTAGGCTAAAAGATCCTCCTGGTGACACGTGAGTCTAGGGGTGGGAGCTGAGTCAGGCTGGGCAGGAAGCTGGGTTCGGGGAACATGGGTAAAGCAGTGCATGCACTAGCAGCCATGGCTTCCAAGAAGCAAAGGGGGGAGCAAAGCTGCCTGTAATAAGGCTAGAGGCACAGCCCTTGCTGAGGCTAGTCAGATCACTGTTGCCATTGCTTCCCCTGACAGACCAGAAGCAACTGGGCAATCTGAGCCGCTGCGGCTGTCTAGTATGGTAGCTGACCCCTCATCTGTCTCCTCACAGTATGTTACTAAAGATGACCTGAGCTTGGAAACCAGGATTGCTGGTATGATTGCTTCTATCACACAGGGTGAGAAGGGTGACAGGTCTCCTTCCCCTAAACCTCAGATTCTGGAGTGAGAATGGGTTGATGAGGGAGAGGAGTAGCTACAATGGATCTGGCTGATTCTTTTCCAGACACTTCTGCTTCAGAGAGTCCTGAGCCAGAGGGATCCCCAAGGACACCTGCTTCCCAATCTCAGAGGCTACTGATCCAGGCACTTACACATAAGGTACGTGCAGCGGATGTGTATTCCTCCCTTGGGTCATTAAAATACAAGGTGTGCAGGGATTTGCTCTCTCCTTGAGAGGGTGATATATGCTGACGGGGTGCGCCCTGGACAGATGGTTTATTCCTTTTAATATATCCTATGCAGGAAAGCTTTTTGGAAGGGGGGGGTCACATCCCTAAATTAATCCCTGGCCTGCCCTGTTGATAATGCCTAGGTGTTAAGGACCCTGCAGATAAAAAGCTGGAGTCCTTATTAAAGGCTTCTTTTCCTTGGCTGGGCATCAGAGCTTATTTATTCATTTATGTTTACTGTTCTGATGCAGCATAGAGGCCATATTGGATGCATATGTGCCTTGCTCATCCTGCCTGAGCCAGTTACAGTTGAACAGGGGCATGCTTGCAAACTGACTTAAACACATGGTTGATAAAAAAGCACGTCTGCCTAAATGAATGTTTGCAGGAGCACGTGTTTGCCTAAACGCTTGTTTTCTTAAAAACACAGTTGTTAAAATATGGTTGTTAAAACACATGTGGGCTAAAACACAAATTTGTAAAGTGACACATGTCTCATAAAACTTGGGTCGCATGAAACTTGGGTCGCATGTGGACTTTTGTTGCATGGAAGACTTGTGTCGCATTGAGATTTGTGTCTGCATGGGCGCCTTTTTCGGCATAGTTGTCTGCTTTGATTGCATGAGGCATAGCGCACATGGCGCAGAGACACCCGATGCCTTTGAATGCGTGTTGTGCATAAACAGATGCATGCTTACTTACATAAGCACATTTTGATTAACACATGCCTGCTTGCTTACTACTTGAACCTGTTACGGTCCAGAGACAAAGCGGGGAGGTAAGGCCTATTCTAGATCTCAAGGTCCTAAACCAATTTCTTGCAGTAGGGCCATTCCACATTGAGTCAATCTGATCAATGATTGCCTCGCTCCAGGAAGGAGATTTTTTGGCATCAATAGACATCAAAGATGCATATTTGCCTGCACCAAATCTGCTGCCTCATCGGAGTTTTTTTTTGCATTTTTTCGATAGAAGAACAACGCTACCAGTTCTGGCTCTGTCATTCAGGATCGCAATAGCTCCCTGAAGCTTCATAAGGATTCTGGCTCCAGTAATGGGCCTTCGAAGGTCACGGGGGGTCCTAATAATGGGATGCCTGGACAACCTCTTGCTCAGAAATCAGTCTCGGTGCAGACTCGGGCAGAATGTGACCCTAACAATCCTGGGAAACAGGGGTTGGGTCATGTATGTAGGGTATTCTTTACTAGACCCAATTCAGTCTCTGGAATATCTAGGTCTATAGCAAGATACAGTCCAGGCAAGGATACTCTCACCGCTGAGAGGATCAGCGACCTCAAGGCTCTGGTAAGCCAGGTGAGGGCGATGAGACACTCTTCAGTTATCCTCTGTGTGAGGCTGCTAGGGAAGATGGTAGCCTCTTTCAAGGCAGTTCCTTATGCACAGTGTCACTCCAGGGCGCTTCAGCGCAACATCTTGGCAGAGTGGGACAGACAATTGCAGACTTCAGATTCCTGCATATCCTTATCTCCTAGGGCTCAATGGAGTCTCGCCTGGTGGTTAGTAAACCAGAATCTCTCTCAGGGCAGATCTTTTTCTTCCAGTATCTTGGAAGATTGTTACCACTGATGCCAGTCTTATAGCCTGGGGCGTGGTCATGGGGGACTCCACAGTCCAGGGGAGATGGTTCTTGGTGGAGCAGAGATTGCCATAAACCTCCTAGAGCTACAAGCTATTCGGCTAGCTCTGAGGGATTGGACATCCAGGTTGCAGGGCTACCTGATAAGGGTACAGGCCGACAAGATCACGGCAGTGGCAAGTTTGCAAGACTCTCTGCAGTTCACATCCCAGGCGTGGGAAAATTGGAAGGCAGACTTCTCAGCCGCCAACAGATACACCCGGGAGAGTGGTCACTACAGCCCAAAGTGTTTTGGGAAATTTGCCTGCGCTGGGGGATGCCAGAGGTTGATCTACTGGCATCCCGATTCAACAGCAAAGTCCAGCTGTTTGTGTCCCGAGCAGGGGATTCTTGTGCTATAGGAGTAGGGGCTCTGGTGATTCCATGAGCCCAGTTCTCCTTGATTTATGCCTTTTCCCCAATCTCTCTGCTACAACATCCCTTGCGCAAAATTCGGGAGGCGGCGACAGTCATTCTAGTGGCGCCAGATTTGGCCAGGAGGCCTTGCTACCCAGAGATATTGAGGTTAATGGCGGGCGGGCCTTGGCAGCTTCCAGTCCGATCCAATCTACTGTCTCAGGGTCCTATATTCCACCCAAATTTATGTGCGCTAAGCTGACGGCATGGCGATTGAAGCCACGGTATTGAGAGATCCTGGGGTTTTTGGGCCCTGTGTTATCTACAATGGTAAATGCTAAAAAGCTAGTCATCAGGAAGATTATCACAGGATTTGGAAGGCTGATATTGCGTGGTGTGAGGCCAGGAAATGGCAACCCCGCAACTGTGTGATTGGTAAAATGCTAGCCTTTCTTCAAGCAGGAGTAGACTTGAAGCTGGTTTTGACTACAATTAAAGGACAGGTTTATGCTTTGTCCATATGTTTTCTGAAACCTTTGACTTCTGGCTCCTTGATCAGGACCTTTCTTCAAGGGGAAACTCATCTGTTACCACCTTTTTAGGTTTCCTCCCTGTCCATGGGATTGAATCTGGTTTTATCAAAGGACAAGTCCTCTGCCCTGTCCATTTATATCCAGAGGCCTTGGCTTCTCACTCCTTGATCAGGACTTGTCTACAAGGGGTAACTCGGCTGTTACCTCCAGTTAGATTGCCTCCCTATCCAGGGGATTTCAATTGTTCTTTTGACTAGGAAACTAGTCTCTCTTTGCCATCACCCCAGCCAGAGGGGTCTCGGGGTTGGCAGCTCTTTCTTGTAAAGAGCCAGACTTGAGATTGCACCAGGATAAGGTGGTGTTAAGGCCTCTTCCACCCTTTCTACCAAAGGTAGTGTCTGCCTTTCTTCTCAATGAAGATAATATGTAACCTTCTTTTTATTCTCAGCCCTCCTCACAGGAGGAGAGACCATTGCACTCTCTACAGGTGGTGCATACTGTTAAGATCTACCTGAAGGGATCTCTAGACATCAGTAGGACTGATGCCCTTTTTTGTTGCCTGAAGGCCCTAGGTAGGGTCAGGCAGCATCCAAGGCAGCTGTTTTCACTGTGGATAGCCAGCTGATTACTCAAATTTTTGATTAAAGGGGGAGAGCTCCCCCACCAGGAGATGGGACCTCCTGGGCTTCTGCCACCAGATGTCAGTGGCACAGATTATGAGGCCACTATATGGTCCTCAGCACATACATTCACAAGATTCTCTCAGGTGGATGTTAGAACAGTGGAGAATTCTGTTTTTTTTTTTTTACCACAGCATATTAAGGGCTGTGGTTTAATTGGAGTTGTGTCTCCCGCCCCTCAGGTATTGCTCTGAGACGTCCCAGATGTATTGGATATATAGCCTGCTCTGTGTCCCGTGATGTCCGAGAAAGAAAATTGGATTTTTTATACATACTTACCTGTAAATCCATTTCTTTCAAAGGACATCACGGGACACAGAGGTCCCTCCCCTCTCTGTCTTGTGGAGTTCATTGCTTGCTACAAAACTGACGTGCTCCGAGTGTGGGAGGGGTTATATAGGAGAGGGTACTTCCTGTTTTTATAAAACACCAGTGTCCATTCACCTATAGGTGGCATATAACCCAGATGTATTGAATATATAGCCTGCTCTGTGTCCCGTGATGTCCTTAGAAAGAAATGGATTTTACAGGTAAGTATGTATAAAAAATCCAATTTTTACACCCAGCAACCAATGAGGTTCAAACCTTCTTTTTTTGGTTGCTATTTGAGGCTTTGAATCTGCCAGACTGCTAACACATAGCTAACAGTTTTTATGTAAGGCAAGTTGACAAATTAGTCCCAAAATAATTGAAAACTGGGTAGAGGTAAGAATTCCTGAAGGACAGCCTTGGGATTGGTGTTTCCAGAATGGCTGGTTACTAACCTCCATAACCACATAGGTGAGTAACCTAGTTTGTCCAAGAAAAGTAACACAAGTCCTGGTCAGGTAGGTCACATCCCTTGTAAGCATGGGCGTCCGCAGATAGGGGCAAGGGGGGGCAATTGCCCCCCCCCTGGAATCAGGGATCGGATCGGGGGTTGCCAACTAGGTCCTTACACTCTTGGGCTATGTATGAAGTCTCTGATCGTCTTGTGTGCCATGTCCACAGTCTCAGACCATCTCCTGTACTATGTCTGCAGTCTGTAACCATCTCCTGTAGTACGTCTGCAGTCTCTAACCATCTCCTGTAGTATGTCTGCAGTCTCTGACCATCTCCTGTAGTATGTCTGCAGTCTCTGACCATCTCCTGTAGTATGTCTGCAGTGTCTGATCATCTCCTGTTCTATGTCCATAGTCTCTGACTGTCTCTTGTACTATGTCCGCAGTGTATGACCGTCTCCTGTACTATGTCTGCAGTCTCTGACCATCTCCTGTACTATGTCTGCAGTCTCTGACCGTGATAATGTGATAATGTCAAAAAGCGGCATAGCACGGGTGACCTTAAAATGATGCCCCCCCCCCCCTGAAAAAATTTCTGCGGACGCCCATGCTTGTAAGTATTGCTATGATGTCTGAATTTGATTGGAGTGCTCTTTTTACTATATACATTTCGTTTACATTCACAGTGAATCTGGTGAGGGGATCTTTAGGTGATAAACTGACGCTGCCCTGCTCTTACGCCACTGATTCCGGAACACGCTCAATGTGCTGGGGGCGAGGACATTGTGGAATGCTTAGATGCCACGATGAGGTTCTTAAAACAGATGGTGATGCGGTAACCTGGAGAGAAAATGAAAGATACCAGCTAAAAGAAAACATAATGAAGGGGAATGTATCGTTGACTATTAATAACGTTAATGAGAATGATGGTGGAGTGTACTGCTGCCGAGTGAGAGTCCCAGGAGCATTCAATGACATAAAGAAGGAAGTTCGCCTACAGATACACAATGGTAAATCATTATTTTAGTGTTCAAACTAATGGTTGATTTACAGGAGTGGTGTCAGATTGAATACATGGTTTTGGTTATGATTTTAGTTCTCAATATAATGTCAGTAGCAAAAAAGGATACAGCATTCATGCCAGAAACAGGAAACTTTTTTGCAAGCTTTAACACAACTCAGTCTCTAAGCTAAAACTGTACAATAAAAGGCTCAATGCAAAGAAGAGAGGTGTCTCTGAAAGCACTGGGTGAGGATCTGCCACTTCCGGGAGTCCCAGTTTCATGATCCCTCAGTGGGCGCTGTGGTTCCTCCCTCCTCCCCACCTCAGTGGTTTGATCTGCTAGCCTCTACATCACTGCTTTATCTTGTAGAGATGTGGAAGCAGGTAGGTCAAACCACTGAGCACAGTATGGGATCTGGCATCTGACACTCCCTGAAGTGCCAGGCTATGCACAATTAATAGTGGTTAACAGCGTGGGCACAGGATCCTGCTGAGAGGAACATCAAATATGGTGCCGTTAAATGTTATGTGGTATTTTAGGAAGCTTTGACTAATGGTATTGATCTCTGGCAGTCACTTGTAACATGTCATTAATCTTTGACTGTCTCCTACAACATGTTCCTAAACTCAATCCATAAGTGCAGCATGTCCCCAGTCTTTGACAATTTCCTGTAGCATGCCTGCAGTCTCTGTCAGTTTGCTGTAGTATATACAGCCTGACCATTTTTTGTAACTTTACATATACTGTACATTATGCACAGCCATTTGGTGATGTTTGGTGCTGCACTTAATGCCCCCTATATCAAATAATTTGACCTCTGCTATATGGTCTATGGATGGTTGCCCCATAAAGTGGGGAAAATAATTATTTGTTCACCTGCAGATGTTATAAGTTTGACCACTTACAAAGAAATGAAGAGTCTATAATTGTTATCATATGTGTATTTTAAATCATAGAGACAGGATATCAACCAAAAATCCAGAAAAACACATAATACAAATTTAATAAATTGAGTTGCAGTTCAGTGAGTAAAATGAGTGTTTGATCCCCTACCGACCAACAAAATTTCTGGCTTCCACAGACTGGTTACAGTATGGGGTTGATTTACTAAAGCTGGAGAGTGCAAAAAACGGTGCAGCTGTGCATGCTAGCCAATCAGCTTCTAACCTCAGCTTGTTCAATCAAGCTTTGACAATAAAACCTTGAAGCTGATTGGTTTCTGTGTGGAGCTGCACCAAATTTTGCACTTTCAAGCTTTAGTAAATCAATCCCTGTGTTCATGTAGTACACAGATTAGTCCTGTCAATTTAAGAAGGTGCTCCTAATGACAGCTTGACACCTGTCCACAGAATCTTTCTTTCATTCAAACCTCACCATTATGGGCAAGACCAAAGAGCTGTCAAAGCACATCAGGGACAAGATAGACCTGCACAAGGCTGGAATGATCTACAAGACCATCAGCAAAAAGCTTGCTGAGAAGGAGACAACTGTTGGGGCAATTTTTCACAAATGGAAGAAACACAAAATAGCCATCGATCAACATTGGTCTGGACCTCCATGCAAAATTTAATCTCACAGGATAAGGATGATCATGAGAAAAGTGAGGGATCAGCCCAGAACTACATAGGAGGAACCTGTGAATGATCTCAAGGCAGTTGGGGCCACAGTCACCAAACAAACCATTGCTTACACAATAAACCTCCATGGAATGAAATACTGTAGCGCCCGCAAGGTCCCCCTTCTCAAGAAGGCATATGTACAGGCCCATCTGAAGTTTGCCAATGAACATCTAAATGATTCAGAGAAGGATTGGGAGAAAATGATGTGGTCAGATGAGACCAAAATTCTAACTTGACTTGCCGTGTTTGGAGGAAGACAAATGCTGACTATGACCCTAAGAACCCCATCCCTACAGTCAAGCATGGAGGTGGAAACATTATGCTTTGGGGGCTGTTTCTCTGTTAAAGGTACAGGCCGACTTTGCCGCATTGAGGGACCAATGGATGGGCATGTATTGTAAAATCTTGGATGAGAACCTTCTTCCCTCAGCCAGAACCCTGAAGATGGGTCGTTGATGGGTCTTCCAGCATGACAATGACCCAAAGCATACTGCCAATGCAACAAAGGAGTGGCTCAAGAAGAAGCACATTAAGGTCATGGAGTGGCCTAGCAAGTCTCCAGACCCTAATCCTATAGAGAATTTATGGAGGGCACTGAAACTTTGAGTTGCCAAGTGATCGTCAAGAAACCTTAAGGATTTAGAGAAGATCTGTAAAGAAGATTGGACCAAAATCCCTCCTGAGATGTTTGCAAACCTGGTAATTAACTACAAGAAATGTCTTACCTCTGTGCTTGCCAACAAGGGTTTCTCCACCAAGTACTAAGTCATGTTTTGTTTGGGGATCAAATACTTATTTTACTCACTGAACTACAACTCAATTTATAACATTTGTATTATGTGTTTTTTTTTCTGGACTTTTGGTGGATATTCTGTCTCTATCATTTTAGTCTGGGTTCACACTATTGCAAATTGGATGCGGTTTCACCGCATCCAATTCGCAATAGCAGGAGATTGTGACTGGCGCTCTATGGAGCCGGTTCACACATCTCCGGAGCGGCTCCGCTGCAAATTTGCACAGGGGTTCTGTGTGTCTTTTGGTCTGTTTCAGGTCCAAATTCAGCCCAACATTCGTGCTGAAATTGGACCTGAAACAGTGAACGGGGATGCACCGGACCCCTGCTGTGAGCCGGAGTGTGCTGCGGTGTGAACCCAGCCTAAAATACACCTACGATGAAAATTATAGACCCTTCATTTTCTTTTGAAACTTACAAAATCTTCAGGGAATTCAATTATTTTCCCCACTGTATGTATCCTGTAGTGGAGTGGCAGCAATTGGTTCAAACCAGATTATACAGCATCAACTACCACAGAGCTCAGCGGTGTGGTGAGTATTCAGTGTCTTATGTGCAAGTTTATATCAGCAGCAGCAAGTTGCTTTAAAGTGCATGTCAAGCCAAAATTGTTGTTTTCATTTATGAATAAAGTGGCATACAATCAGATTCTTCATAAGGTTTTTACTGCTTTCTTCGGCCCTCTTAAAGAGATTTTAGCTTACTTACTGTTCCAGTGCCAACAGTTTTGCCAGGGAGTAAAGAACAATCTGCAGAGGCTGGCTGGCATATACCCAGGGGCGTTGCTAGGTGGGAAAAAGACCAGGGGCTCTAGCCTGAAAAAATGCGGCACGCGTAGCGCGCCGCGGCAAAAATGGGTGTGGTCAAAATGAAATAAGGGCGTGGTTTAAATGGGACGTGGCTTTGGGGGTGTGGCTCACGCCTGAGATGAATAAGGGATGGGGGAAGGAAGAAAGAAAGAGATAGGGAGGGAAGGAAAGAGAAGAGAAGGAAGGAAAGAAGTCAGGAGTAGAGTCCGCACTCGGTGTGGGGGTTTCGGTGCAGGGTAAATTTGGTGCGGGAATAAAGTAAAACTGGTGTGGGTAAAAACGGCGCCGCGCGATGCGCACGGCGTAAAAAAGTCCGATCTCGGGGACCAGAAAAAGGGTGGATCGTTGCGGGGACCCATATACGGTCGGTCGGAGACGTCTAACAAGAAATGAGGGACCGTTTTGACAACCGTGACCTTGTCATTCATTCGATTTTAGAGAAATTCTCCCGGCTTCTTTCGTCATTTTTGGAATACTTCTTAGACTAACATACGGTGAAATAAGTATTTACTTTTGTTGTT
>BLSH010516250.1:173653-185580 GCA_018402905.1 Glandirana rugosa | reverse complement strand
TCCATTTGACTGACCGAGCTTTGATAGCCGCCATCCGGGCTTTACAACACAGCCGCCAGGATCCCCCTCCTCCCTTATCCACCTCTTTCCAGCAGCCGTGGCGAACTGAACACAGAGCCCTGAGTGCCGGACCTGAGAGGGGGAGGGGGGCTATCAGAGCCGCCGACTACCGTGGTGGCGGGAGGGGGGCGGATGTGCTCTGTCTGCCTGCCTGCATGCTGCTGCTGCCTAGGAGGGGACACTCCACGGACCTGTAATGGCTGGCGGGAAAGGGCTCCTCCGCTCCAGGCAGCTATCATCACTGGAGCCTGGAGGAGTGATGCGCGCCGGCCAATAGACCCCATGCACCAGTGGGTCCTACCGCCTCCGCCTGCCGCTCTGTCAAGTCGCCCGCCCTGCGGGCGGGCAACTTGACACCGCCATTAGGGGCCCCTCGGGAGGCTCGGGCTGAGGGCGTGACATTCGGGGCTCCAGCCCCGATAGCCACCCCTTAGCGACGCCCCTGCATATACCCATCTTTGAGCCCGCAGTGCACTCGCTGCCTGGCAGGTGTCGGAGATTTCCTCCACATGGTCTGGGCATGCCCTCGGCTGAGGGCGTACTGGACGGATGTGGCTGGGACTCTCTCTGATGTGAATGCAGTGGACTTGCCCCTAGACCCTATGATCATGCTACTGAGCCACCTTGAGAATGTAGATGGGGATAGATACGTTAAATTATGCATTGCCTATGCTCTCTTCTACGCTCCAAGGGAGATCCTGCTTAGATGGAAAGTCAGGGAAATCCCCACCAAAGGCTCATGGGTACAAGCGGTTAACAAAGCCCTACCCCTATATAGATTAACTTATGAAAACAGAAATTGCCCCCACAAATTCCATAAAATATGGGATGGATGGATTGAGAAATGCTCCTAGGGGGTCAGAACTCATAACTACTTGATTGCAATAGAGAATAGCTATCTTCCCTTTTTCCCACCTTGATGCTGATTAATCTGTAATGCTGCTGATATCTGTGTATTTGTTGCCTGCTCATCTTGCCATGTAACCTGTGTATTTGGATTCTTGACTGATTTAATTAATAAAAAAACCTTTTACTGTAAAAAAAAAAAAAAAAAAAAGAACAATCTGCAATAGGGACACAGACAGGAATAGAAAACTAGATGGAGGTCTCACTAATGGAGCCTGGATAGCAGTAAAATTTGTTAGGGGTCATACTCCTTCCCCACTTTTTTCAAAGGTGCCCTCTACAGTTTTTTTATTTTTTATGAGTGTTTAATATAGAGTAATATAGTTTAATATAGAGTAAGGGAAATTAAATAACAACATTTATTCAAATTACAGACAAAGGCAAATACGTAGTCATTTGTTGCAACCTTTGGAGAGTACATAGGAAGTATCCAATAAATAAAGTATCACAATGAGTGTGAGAGAAGGCTTAGTCAATAATGGGAGTTAAGGGGATGCTGTATTATAATTTGTCCAATATGTAAATGTAGTTGTTGGTCTCTCAACTCTGGAGATTTTTTTATTTAAAAATGGAGAGAATTTTGACAGCAGAGAAGAACAGAAATAGGCTTATAGTGGGGCTTAGTGAAGAGGAGAAAGGAAAAAAAGGGGGAGGGGTTTGGAAGAGGTGGTTGAGAGAAGAAAAAGTGGGGATTGGGAAGTCTGGTAAAACCTGCAGCAGAAGGGAAAGGGGAATATGGGGCAGTAGTCAGATATTTGGCATCAGGAGCAGACCCAGTAGGATCAATGTAGGTGGGTAGGGTAATTCGATTGGCTTGTGTTAGTAACAGGGATCAGTATTCTTGGGTATTGTAGAAAGAATTTAGCTACATGGTAAACCGCTATATATTTTTTTCTACGCCTTCCAAATTCAAAACATCACAACCATGCAGGTTCATGCTTTCAGGTTACACCCCATATTATCTAGTGGGAACAATAGGCCAAAATAATCTAGACCTGTTAGTAAATTTTCACACCAAAACCCAATTATCAAAGGTTACAGTTAAACTCTGATGTGCTCTAAAGCTGGCCATACATTTTATAATTTTCTTATTCAATTTCGTTTAGATTTACCTTCAACTATGTAGTGCAAGAGCCTTCCGGATTGCATACAAATGGAAAGTGTTTAGGTTTGACCTAATAGTATATGCTTTTGGTAAATCTGAAGGAAAATTGTACAAGAGGATTGTATAATGTATGGCCAGCCATCTAAAATTATGTTTTTTCCAAATATTAATTGGTTACAGCGGCCAATGCATTTTGGGGGCCCAATATCACCCCTTCATTGGGGCTTAATAGGACATTGGGTTGACAATCTGGAACATAGAAGTTGGGAACTATGGGAATTGATTTATGGCGTTTTTATTATTTTTATTCTTTTTTACTAGTAATGGCGGCGATCTGCGATTTTTATCAGGACTGCGATATTGCGGCGGACAGGTCGGACACTTTTGACACTTTCTTGGGACCATTGACATTTATACAGTGATCAGATCTAAAAATAACCACTGATTACTGTATAAATGTCACTGGCAGGGAAGGGGTTAACACTAAGGGGGCGCTCAAGGGGTTAAATGTGTTCCCTTATTGTGTTCTAACTGTGTGGGGGCTGGGCTGGCAGGGTCATAACAGATCTAACTGATCCCGGTGACAGGGATGAGTAGATCTGTCATGTCCCCCCTCACAGAATGGTGAACCACTGTGTTTACATTGGCGGTTACCTGTTCTGCCTCTCTATTATGCAATCACGGGTCACAGGTGGACAATGAGTCCGCCCGACCCACGGCAGCATGCGCCGGGCGCAAGAGTGCGCCGCCGTGGGCTGCGAGTGCTTGTGGGGAGCACGTAAAGGGGAGGACATTCATGGACGCCCTCCTGGCAATTCAGGTCCATGCTGTAGCTGTCTTTCAGCTATAGCGCGGATCTCCAGTGGTTAATGTCTAAACCGCTGGCAACAAAACTGAGTACACCCCTAAGTGAAAATGTCCAAATTGGGCCAACGTGTCAATATTTTGTGTGGCCACCATTATTTTCCAGCAATGCCTTAACCTTCTTGAGCATGGAGTTCACCGGAGCTTCACAGGTTGCCACTGGAGTCCTCTTCTACTCCTCCATGACGACATCACGGAGCTGGTGGATGTTAGAGGCCTTGCACTCTTCCGCCTTCCATTTGAGGATGCCCCACAGATGCTCAATAGGGTTTAGGTCTGGAGACTTGCTTGGCAAGTCCATCACATTTACCCTCAGCTTCTTTAGCAACGCAGTGGTCTTCTTGGAGGTGTGGAACTGAAATTAATATGGCAGATTGGTGCTGCTCCTGTTAAGGAGTCATGTGCAAATTATGCAGAGCCTCAGTAGATTGTGCAAATATGCGTGACCAGAAATGAAAAGAAATTGTGCAATTCTGCAAATGTAAAAAGGAAAAAAATGTGCATATATATGCACATTTTTACCCGGATTTGCATTATTTGCATATGACTCCTCCAAGGGAGTAGCATCCCATATCCCACATTACCTTAACACCTGCACATTTTTGCACACATTAGCACAATTTTTTTTCCTTTTCACATTTGCATAATTGCACAATTCCTTTTCATTTCTGGTCGCGCATATTTGCACAATCTACTGAGGCTCTGCATAATTTGCACATGACTCCTTAACAGGAGCAGCACCACACAATTCATCTCACTGCACACTATTGCACATTTTGCACACATCTGTATATTTGGAAGACAACATTGCTTTTTTTGCAGAGTTTTTTGCAGCGCCAATCTGCCATATTAATTTCAGTTCCATTCATTCACTAACCTGTAGTGTTTTGGCAGGGCAGCAGCCAATGTGCACCATTCAAATTTGAGCTTTTATGGTTTATGTAATATTTTATTTATTACGCCCTGGGTTACACATAATTTTATGATATTTTTTCAAGGGATATAAGGGATTTTTTCCCCCCCTTCCTTTTCCTTTTGGTAATTTGTTGCGCGGTACTTTTCCTTTTCTTTATCTTCTTGGAGGTGTGTTTGGGGTCGTTATCATGTTGGAATACTGCCCTCTGGCCCAGTCTCCGAAAGGAGGGGCTCATGCTCTGCTTCATTGTATCAAAGTACATGGTGACATTCATGGTTCCCTCAATGAACTGTAGCTCCCCAGTGCCAGCAGCACTCATGCAGCCCCAGACCATGACACTCCCACCACCATGCCTGACTGTAGGCAAGACACACTTGCCTTTGTACTCCTTACCTGGTTGCCGCCACACACGCTTGACACCATCTGAACCAAATAAGTTTATCTTGGTCTCATCAGACCACAGGACATGGTTCCAGTAATCCATGTCCTTAGTCTGCTTGTCTACAGCAAACTGTTTGTGGGCTTTCTTGTGCATCATCTTTAGAAGAGGCTTCCTTCTGGGACGACAGCCATGCAGACCAATTTGATGCAGTGTGCAGCGTATGGTCTGAGCACGGACAGGCTGACTCCCCACCCCAGCACTCATACATCTATTTCTCAAAGACAGCCTCTGGATATGAAGCTGAGCACGTGCACTCAACTTCTTTGGTCGACCATGGCGAGGCCTGTTCTGAGTGGAACCTTTCCTGTTAAACCACTGTATGGTCTTGGCCACCATGCTGCAGCTCAGTTTCAGGGTCTTGGCATTCTTCTTATAGCCTAGGCCATCTTTATGTAGAGCAACAATTCTTTTTCTCAGATCCTCAGCGAGTTCTTTGCCACGAGGTGCCATGTTGAACTTCCAGTGACCAGTATGAGAGAGTGAGAGTGATAACACCAAATTTAACACACCTGCTGAACCATTCACACCTGAGACTTTGTAACACTAACGAGTCACATGACACCGGGAGGGAAAATTGCTAATTGGGACCAATTTGAACATTTTCACTTAGGGGTGTACTCACTTTTGTTGCCAGCAGTTTAGACATTAATGGCTGTGTGTTGAGTTATTTTGAGGGGACAGCAAATTTACACTGTTATACAAGCTGTACACTCACTACTTTACATTATAGCAAAGTGTCATTTTGTCAGTGTTGTCACATGAAAAGATATAATAAAATATTTAAAAACATATGAGGGATGTACTCACTTTTGTGAGATACTGTATATGGAGAACTGTATGAAGCTGCAAACTGAACCACAAACAAAGGATGGACAGCAGGCTTTTTAAAGGAGGTCTCTGTAACAATGCATATAACATAGCAATATATAGAAAGCATGCCCTGCCTGGGTCTTTAAGATGCAGCTCAGTTTAGCACAATGTTAGTTTGGGAATCTGTCATAAAGGCATAGAACTACGTCCATATGCAAGCCAATTTCAATAACAGACATATCAAACTAATGTATCTTAGTCTGCTCTTTCTTCTTCCATACAGCCTTTTAAGGACTTAAAGGCTACATTCACCTTTGTGAAAAGAAAAATAATAAATGTACATATTTTTGATGAAAAAAAATGTGCATTTAGTATTTTTTTCATAGGAGCCTGCAAAGCATTGAACCTGCAATCAGTGGGCTGCAGGTGCAAAGTCTGGCTCCTACAGGCACGTCCTCCAGCTTTCTTGGCCATACCCTTTGTATGGGCTTTCTGTTTGAAAGCTGGAGGAAGTGTCAACAGACTACAAGGGCTCTCATCAGCACCCTCGCAGTCCATTGAGAACTACATGCCGCCTGTCACATTGGCAGGTGGCACTAATAGTTTCTTCATTCATAGATTCCTGTGTATGAATGGCATGGTTGTGTGGGTCTGCCTTGTTTTTTTTTCCAATGTACATCAGGTGTTCTCTAATTTGATAAAGTGGAGAATGTGATGACATCTCCGCCCTTTTCTCCACCTCATCCAATCAGAGAACAACTTGTATTGAAAATAAAATTGGGTATATAAACCCAAGAACAAATATGTAAAATATTGCAGATTAAGACTCCATACACACTATCCAACTTTTGTTGTCAGATTTCCTTCAGATTTACCAAAACCATGTTGTGCAAGGACCTGCCTGATTGCATACCAATTGAAACTCCTAAGGTTTGACCTCATATTATATGGTTTTGGTATATCTGAAGGAAAAAATCTACAGAAAATTGGATAGTGTGTATACTGCTTTAGGTGTTTAAAGTGGTTGTCAACTTGACAACCACTTTAACCTACAGGTAAGCCTATGATAAGGCTAACCTGTAGGTGCCCTGCATATCTCCTAAACCTGTACGGCTCAGGAGATATGCAGTGTATTTGCTGTGCCGACGTCATGTCGGCACATGCGCAGTGAAGAAACGGCCTCCGTGCCATTCCTCCACTGCGACCGTGCCGTGACTGGAGGCTCCCGTGCGCGGGAGTGATGTCATGCGACTCTGGCCAGTCACAGCGCCTGAGTCTCGGCCCGGAAAGAAGAGGGGCAGAAGTTGGACGCCATCAGCACAGGGGACAGTGCTTGACATCGCAGGCTTCGTTTACAGGTAAGTGTGATGTATAGTAGCCCATTATTCTTCTACATTACAGGGGAATGTAGAGCAAAAGTAAACCCCATCTGGGTTTATTTCCTCTTTAAGGGCCTGTTCATACTTATACATTGTGTTACTGCATATGCACAGCAACATGTGTGTTGCATTGTGTCAAGAAAAGTATGGCATGCGATATAGTTGGTGCATTGCAGCTCATTTTGAATAATTTGGTTCCTTAACACAACGCACATAAAACACACAATAATGCCAATTTATCGCAACCCATCAGCCTGAGCAAGTCCTAAAGTTCCCATTAGAGAGATTTTTATCACTTGTTTTGGTTACTGCACGGGAAGTTATAATAATCCTCCCCAAGGGGGACACAGGCAGCAGTTCCTGACCTTTTTGCAATCTATTCGCCTCTGATTAAAAGTACTTTTTATATAATTTAGATGCAGCTCTGACTCATGTTAAAACTATGAGAGTTCACTGCAGATTCTGATGAGCTAAAACACTGAACAGCTTTTTAAGGCTCTCAATGATGTTGGCAAAATGATCTCTCTCCATTCTAGTTATCAGCTTGTGTATTTTCACCCTCTATTATCATTTACAATTGATAAAGAACTTTCTGGTTTTTCAAATTTAAGATTTTTTTAATTGTAATATAACATGTTTCTTCTCAATATACACAGCGGATCATGTGAAGGTATTAGCTGGTGACACAGCGAAGTTGCGCTGTACATATGACGTCAGTGAAGGTACCACCAAGATGTGCTGGGGAAAAGGCAGTTGCCCCATTTACAAGTGTACAGATACCCTTGTGTGGACTGACGGTGAAGAGGTAACCTGGACAGAGTCTGGCAGATACCGTCTGAAGGGAAATCTGGAGCATGGAGATGTGTCACTCTCTATCCTTGGTGTCTCTAAGGAAGATGAAGGGACATACTGTTGCAGAGTGGAGACCCCAGGTCTTTTCAATGACATGGTTAAGGAAGTCAGTCTGGAGGTGGAAGATGGTAAGCGTCTTCTATAATCTTTGCTGTTTTCTGTTGGTACCTCTTTGGTATACCGTTGTCTATAGATGTATCCAATTTCCCCTTCAAACTCTTGATAATGAAAATATGAAGGCGCTAGACCCTTTAAGGTTCTGGGGTTTCATGTTTTCACCTACCTTAGATGAGCACTCATCGTGGAAAATACCACTTAAACCAGGCGCATCATGATGCCCGATTGTTCACTTGCCTGCCTCTGTCAGCTTCTGACCTTTCTTGAAAACTTCTAGGTTACCTGAGGGCTTTCACATGTTCTTACACAATAATGATCTGTTAATTTGCTGTATTGAGTAGACTCCCTTATTATTCCTTCTTTCATGCTGCTGGTTCATAATGTATCTGCCAGATTGTCTACACTATATATAAATTGCTGCTCACTTTCAGTGGGATTCATTAATTGTTTGCCTTTTATCACCTGGCAACCCTAATAAAGGTGTCCAGTGGAATGGATGCCCAATTATTAGAGGATTCACTATACATTTGCTACAGACCTCCTGTCTAGCCACATTCCTTATTATACCTGACAGACCTCACACTACCATCTTTCGCTTCAGTGCGATGTTCATCCCTTGCAAGACTGTTTATGAAATTTGCAGATGTGTTAGGCAGTTGGAAGTATAGTATGCTTTCTGATGAAGATAGACAGATGGACTGGACAGTCAGACATACAGACAGGATGAACAGAAAGGACAGACCAGACAGCCAACCAGCCATTGCAACCATGCAGTACAGTTATCCTTTAAAAATCACAAACGCACATCTGTTATAGTAATGCGGCCTTTCTCAAACTTTTGAAAGTGGAGTAACCCTTAAAAAAAATTTCCGGTCTCAGGGAACCCATGCTAAAAGTTCCTATATCTACAACTCATAATACCTTGATGGTCAGTGGGAAGACCACTCTTTATATTTGTGATCATTGTGAATAATTACCCCCTTACAGAGAGGTAAAAAGATCAATGGTGTCAGTGGGAACTTATCTGAGAGGCAGCAAGGAACCCCTCTCAACCTCTGGAGGAACCCTAGTTGAGAAACCTTGTAGTAATGTGTTGTCTATATGAGAGCAGTAACAGAATAATCAATGACATGTTTCTGATGGTAAACTCTCAATAACAAAAGAAGAAGAGGTCCTGTTCTTCTTGAACTGCCCATCCTTCAGCTTGCAGGACAAATATAAACACTGCAGGGGGTCCTGTGCAAAGAGCTGCACTTTACATCAAGTGGGAGTTTTATCTTTTAGGCCCGGTTCACGTTGGTGCGATGAGAGAACCCTGCAAATCCACTGCGGGTTCCTGTATCGCACCCGACTCGCATGGCCGTTCACCCTGCCATATGTGACCTGAAGGGAATGTCAATACAAAGTTAACAACACCCCCATTTCAGCTCACATATCGCACTGCGAATTGACAGTTCGGACATGAATTGGATCGCATAAGTGTGAACACCCATGCAATCCGATTCTGGTTTGATGCAAAAAAAGGTCCTGTGCGAGTTTGGTCTGAATGCGATGCGAAGCCATACTATCGCATGTGATGTGAACTGCAATGTGCTGTGAATCACATGCGATGTCTGTCATCGCACTAGTGTGAACCGACACTCAAAGCGATAGTAATCCACTGCAAAGAAAAAAATCTTTCCCCTGTCAGACAAATGCATCGCATACTCGCACATTATGCAAGATTTGCATTAAAATGAAGCCCTCCAGCGGTGTGCTGTCACTGCTGACAGGGCTTCCATCTTCGTCCAGTCTTCCTTCCAGGTTAGCGCTCTCTGGCTACATGAGTGGCCAGGGCCAAGATGATGTCACTCCCACAAATACGCGTGGAAGCCCCCATTTACGGCACAAGCTCTGAAGGTCCGGCACGGTATGCCAAACCTTCAAAGCGCATGCGTCGATGATGTCCCTGGCTGCATGCAGTGTGAATATCTCCTAAACGTTGCAAGTTTAGTAGATGGTCACTGTACCTGCAAGGTAGGCCTTATTATAGGCTTTCCTGTAGGTTACAAGTAAAAAAAAATGAAGTTTAATAGCACTTTTAATTATCAAGAATTTTAAGAGGGAAATTGACATACTAATATGCAATCTAGAAATATCCTCTGGAATGCTCCAGGCGAACTCCATGCTTCTTCTAGAGAAGCCGAGTTTACAGCTATGTCTGCCTGGATTGTAATTGGCTGCTCATATTGATTTGTGTGGGTCCTGATAAAGCTTAAACAATGATTTGAATTGCTTAATGGTTGTTTTTTTTTTCTACAGATGGGTTCCTGGCTGGTACTAAAGTGAAAGTGAAAGTTTAAATAGGTAAATAAAGTTCGAAAAACAATGTAGCCACCACACAACCACTAATCAGCAGATAACCCACTGTGCACAGCATGGTTCCAAGAAAAAAAAGAAAACCATGGCAGCCTTAACCAAACAATGAGTATAGCATTAACATAGCCCAGCATTGCCCAGAATGACATGTAAGGCTCAGATCACAACTCTCCTCTCCTTTACAGCCAAGGAATCTGCTATCTTAGGCCGGTGTAGCATCATAATAGGATACAAATGGAAACCGGAAGTGACGTTTCTACAAAAACCAACAACTGCGCATGCATCCCTCTATGCATTCCAACATTATCCTATTATTACTACACAGATGACCCGACAAATGTTGTCACGGAAGTGACGTTCCGTTGCTGCCAACTTGCTATACCCAGCACTCGTTTGCCGATGTCCTATTCCTAACCTGTCTTAAGGCTTTTGGATATCTGCACAAGGGAGGCTTGTGCGTCAATAAAATGTGTTAAATGTACATATAATTTAATGGAAAGACTTTCTATTGAAATAACTGGTCTGGTAACAGGGTCTCTTTAAAAAAAAGAAAAAAAAAAGCTCCCACCCTAACATAGACAATTGAAAGTTGTGTGCCTGTAGCTCCATTTTATTTGTCATTTGAGAAAATGAATCTCCAGCTGCGCATGGTAAACTAAGTTTAGTTGTGTGAGTGTTGTTCCAGAGGGGAACAAAGGCGAAACTACAGCCATAGCAAACCAAGAAACTGCTATGGGGCCCCCACACTGTTTTCCTACATAGTAATTTATGCAGGTAGCAATAGGATTTGGCAAAGACATATGGATAACCTGAATTAAAATATCATCTTGAAACCCCTAAAAGTTTGCTATGAATGTAAAAGCATTCTATATTCCTAGCAAAAATGTTTCTGATTAAAAAAGCAATGGACGTTCAGAAAAATGGGGCGTTCTGAAAAATGAGCTGTAAAGCTAGTACGGACGCCAGGAAAGAAGCTGTGTTAAAAACACATTTTATCAGCGTGTCAATGCACGTCTAGCCTTTCAGCAGTGTTTTTCTGCCTGGTTCTTATGGTGATCCGTCTTGCGGTGCAATTTGTGTGCTGAGGATCTTGAAGGGGAACCCCCGCAAAAATGAAAAAAAATGACGTGGGGTCCCACCCAAAATCCATACCAGACCCTTATCTGAGCACGCAGCCCGGCAGGTCAGGAAAGGGGGGGGAGGAGTGAGCGCCCCCCCTCCTGGACCATACCAGGCCGCATGCTGTCAACATGGGGAGTATGGGTGCTTTGGGGCAGGGGGGGCTCTGCATCTCCCACCCAAAGCACCTTGTCCCCATGTTGATGAGGACAAGGGCCTCTTCCCAACAACCTTGGCCCTTGTCGGGGTCTGCGGGTGGGGGCTTATTGGAATCTGGAAGGGGGCCCCCAGATCCCGGCACCCCACCCTATGTGAATGAGTATGGGGTATATTGTACCCCTACCCATTCACCTAAAAAAAAAAAAGTGTAAAAAAAAAAACACACTACACGGGTTTTTAAAGTATTTTACTAAATCAGCTCTGGCGTCTTCTCCCTCTCTGGCTCTTCTCCCTCCTCTGGCATCTTCTTTCTTCTGCTCTTTAGCAGGGTCTTCTGTCTTCTTGTTCTTTTGCCGGGTCTTCTCCGCTGTCTTCTCCCTCTGTTCTTCTTCTCATGTTGGCTTGACGCGATCTCCCGAACTAATGCTGTCTCGGCGCTGTGCTTTGATTTATATTGACATTAGGCGGGGCCATCCACTGACGTCATCCGGAGGCCCCGTCCCCTTATGACATCACCACCCCATCATGCCTCGGGTGCCTTAAAGGCCTACTGCAGTCACCTACCGGGGCGGATTACAGTTATATTTAGTTTCGTGTCGCGGCTCTGTCGTAATCAAGCCCTCTAGCGCAGTTCGGTTGTACTCTTCTTCTTGTCTCCCTCTTCTGTCGCCTCTTCTGGGCCGTTTTCTTGTTCTTCTGTCTTCTGGGACGATTTCTCGTCTTCTTTCTTCTACGGTCTCCTCCCTCTTCTCGGTCTCTCCCTCTTCTGCGGTCTCGACTAAATCATTTTATGAAATTTTTGGGCACATCACACAAAAAAAAAAATGTGAAAAAAAAAAA
>BLSH010516250.1:100180-124530 GCA_018402905.1 Glandirana rugosa | reverse complement strand
GCGACTTTGAAAAAGGTTCCTGTACTACTTTTGTCCGACTTTGATCCTACTTCAGCCCATTGAAAGGCATTGAAGTCGGATCAAAGTCGTATCAGTGTCTTCACTGATCCGACTTTGGCATGCGACTTGTGCTCTGGGGATCTTGAAGGGGAACTCCACACCATATTTTTAAAGAAAAAACTGGCATGGGGTCCCCCTCCAGGAGCATACCAGGCCCTTTGGTCTGGTACGGTTTTAAGGGGAACCCCCACGCTGTTTTTTCGTCACCTGGAGGTCCCGCCCCTTATGAGGTCACAGCTCCGCCCCAGGATGTGACCTCGTATGGGGCGGGACCTCCAGGTGATGTCATCTGGTGGCCACGCCCCATGCCAATATAAGGCACAGCACAGAGCGGCGAGGGCATTCGTGAAGGAGAACGCGTCGTGTCAACATGGGAAGAAGAAGAAGAAAAGAAGAAGAAGAGAGGGAAGAGGACAGCGGAGAAGACCGGCAAAAGAGCAGAAGACGCCGCAGAGGAGAAGAAAAGACCCCTCAGAAGATGAAAGACCCCCGCAAAAGAGCTGAAGAAAAGAAGACACCGGAGAGCGGAGAAGACCACCGGAGCTGATTTAATAAAATATTTTAAAAAGCTGTGTGTTTTTTTTGTGTACATATTTCTTTCCAGGTAAATGTGTAGGGGTACGATGTACCCCATACTCATTTACATAGGGTGGGGGGCCGGCATCTGGGGGCCCCCTTGTTAAAGGGGGCTTCCAGATTCCGATGAGTCCCCGCCCGCAGACCCCGACAACCACCGTCCAGGGTTGTCGGGAAGAGGCCCTTGTCCTCATCAACATGGGGACGAGGTGCTTTGGGGTGGGGGGCGCAGAGCCCCCCCTGCCCCAAAGCACCCATACTCCCCATGTTGAGGGCACGCGGCCTGGTATGGTCCTGGAGGGAGGGGGCCGCTCGCTCGTCCCCACCCCCTTTCCTGGCCTGCCGGGTTGCGTGCTCGGATAAGGGTCTGGTATGGATTTTGGGGGGGACCCCACGCTGTTTTTTTTGGCGTGGGGGTTCCCCTTAAAACCGTACCAGACCAAAGGGCCTGGTATGCTCTTGGAGGGGGACCCCATGCCAGTTTTTTCTTTAAAAATATGGCGTGGAGTTCCCCTTCAAGATCCCCAGAGCACAACGTGCCTGGCATTGTCGGGATCAAAGTCGGATCCCTGTTCACAGACAAACGGTCCGACTTTGACCCCATGTAGGACCGTAAATCGCACAGCAGTGTAGGATCAAAGAAGGACCGTTTTTTTTGTCGGATAGTGTGAACCCAGCCTAAGACCAAACCTTTTTCTGGCGCATGTTGATTTCAAGTTAAAATCAGTATTTTTTTGCTAGAAAACTACTTAGAACCCCAAACATTATATATATTTTTTAGCAGAGACCCTAGATAATAAAATGGCGATCGTTGCAAAATTTTATGTCACACAATATTTTAACAGCAGTCTTTCAAATGCAATTTTTTGGGAGAATAACACTTTCATGAATTAAAAAAAAAACTAAAGAGTGAAGTTAGCCCAATTTTTTTGTATAATATGAAAAATGATGTACGCCACGAGAATTGTGAGATAATCGTGATCTTTATTCTAAGCAAAAAAAATTGTGATTCTCATTTTGGCCAGAATCGTGCAGCTCTAATATATATATATATATATATATATATATATATATATACACACACACACATACACATATACACAGTTGTGCTCATAAGTTTACATACTCTGGCAGAATTTATGATTTCTTGGCCATTTGTCAGAGAATATGAATGATAACACAAAATGTTTTGACTCATGGTTAGTGTTTGGCTGAAGCCATTTATTATCAATCAACTGTGTTTACTCTTTTTAAATCATAATAACAACATAAACTACCCAAATGACCCTGATCAAAAGTTTACATACCCTGGTGATTTTGGCCTGATAACAATCCAAAGCTTTCCTGTAACATTAAGCTTAGACTTGCTACACAATTCTTCTCCTCTAGTTGCATTGTTGCCTAAAAAATGAAAACACCACTCAAGTTCCATCATCACTCCACCCCCTGGCTCACAAATCTCATACAAGAATGCCGCCAACAGTACATAAAGGCTACATCTCAGAATTGGAAGGAAAACACCTGTTTAATGTCCCCCCCCCCCCCAGTTTACTTTAAATTAAAAATGGGGGATCTAAAGTGTATCTAATCTAAAGTGTAGATACCCACTTTCATTTCCCTGTCTGATTTACCTACTTGGGAAATCTAATTTGGCTATTTTAGGGCTGAAAAATATATAAAAAAAACTATATGTTGGACTAACAGAAGAACAGCAAACCTTTCCTTGAGAAAACACAGGAGCAGGAATGAACATCAAACTTTCCTTTCCAAGAGTTTAAATGCGTAGAAACTTGTCAAAGTCCTCCATACCTGGTGATGGACAGCAGAGTCTTAGACATCCGGTGATCAGATCGCAGCTGCAGCACAACAATTGCAACGCTGTAGAACTGAAAGGACTGTAGAATACAAAGTCCATATCCTCCGGATTATTGCAGTTCACAAGTCATAGATGTGCAGGCACATAACCACATGGTAGCTGAAACTTTACAGACAGTTCAGACACTTGACCATCATAGCAGATAAGACAGTTCAGGTGCTTCACCATCAACACAGTTAGAACAATTCAGGTACTTGACAATGATAGCTTATGGAACAGTTCAAGTAATTGACTACCAGAACAGGTGGAACTTGCACCAACAGTTCAGCTGCTGATCAGTGGTAAAGTCTTTATAGACCGTTGCTGCCGTCAAAAGCATTTGTCTTCTTTCTCCAATATGCTTGTGGTTGACATCAAGGCAAGTGTGTTACCAAAGCTGTCAGCCAACATTCCATAACTAACAATTATGCCCATATAGCCCCTCATAGATTTCTGACCAGTTAAATCCACAATCCCTAGTGACCTGGCCTAACACTAAAAGAAAAACTCAGCTTTTTTTTTTCAGAGTTTAATTTTAGTACAGGAACACCACCCACTACTCTGTATTTAAACAAAACTATGTCGAACCATAGGCCCAACTTCAAATTACTTATTGTGTGTATTTCCTCTGTATACTCCGGTCTCCTCCCACACTCTAAAGATATGGTGGTATGCTAACTGGCTTTTGTCTACATTGTCCCCTGTATGTGCATACGTATTGCCCATACATATATGTCACCATACTCTGAATGCCAGTCCCAAACCCAAACAATCAGGGAAAATTGAGGAAAATGAAACCTGGGAACCTATCTCATTCATAATTATTTACTAAAAAGATTTAAACAAGTGTATCATTCGTGGTGGCCAAAGGATCGCTGAGTGTCAGATATGACAATGTATATATCAATATTTAAAGGGCCTTATTTTGAAGGACTTGATTTAAATTTGCAATCATTGCAGTAATCACGATTATCTCTAATAGAAACCAACAATTTTGCATAGACATAAAATGACTTCTTCTTCAATGAATGCCATGATTGGCTTGAATTAAAACTGTCATTCATGTAGAAATATGTATTTTAAAACATACAAATTGGATGTAAAACTCACGTTTAAACCTTTAAACTAGTGTAACCTTTTCCTTCCTGTACTGTGCACATCCTGTGGATTCTGTTTTTTAAAAATGTTTTTGCACGCCAAAAGTGGTTCTGCCTTACTGGCCACTACAATGATTATGGCAAAATATACTGTAGTAAAGTACACTGTGCCATAATCAATCTAAATACACACAGGAAGCCGGACAGCATAGAGAATTATACAATATTACTATTTATCAGACACTAGTATTCTCAGGTTTCAGATTTAACTTAATCAGAGAAAAAACTTGAATACCTTTCACGCAGCATAAAAATTCTTAGCTGCTCTGTTTACAATCGGTTCTAACAAAACTATCATTACATCATTACATTCACATATACAAACAAAATATTAACAATTATGATGATGCAAGTTGTCAATGTATGCAGTCATTTTCATCTTTAGCTCTTGGATGTGGGTTTCCTCCGGGTACTCTGGTTTCCTCCTACACTCCAAAGACATGCTGGTAGGTAAATTAGACCCTGTCTAAATTGGCCCTAGTATATGTATGAATGTGAGTTAGGAACCTTACGATGTAAGCTCCTTGAGGGTAGGGACTGATGTGAAAGTACAATATATATGTAAAGCACTGCGTAAATTGACAGCGCTATATAAGTACCTGAAATAAATAAATAAAATATCAGACAGGTGGACTGATGCTGTTTAGTACTATCTAGAAACTAAACAAAATGAAAGGCCTTAGTGGATTACCATTACATTTCCCTCCTAGAAATAAACAACTGGTTAGCAATTTACACATGTTAAGCACAAAATACAAACCATATTACCATGTTGTTTAATAAGAGTGCACTCTTTTTCTACCCATTTTAAATGAGTTCATATTAATTAATTATCACCACGTGGATTTTCATTAAAGAACGTCCATCAAAAGTTGTCAATAATTCACCATAACTTTTATAGTATGTTCATCACATTTAGCACAAAGATTATACATCACCAAATCCATATTGATCTTTCCTATTTCAATATCTTTTTTAATCCTATACAGATCTTTGAAACTTCTAGGAACAGATCTGGTTCCTTCTGTATTAATAAAAAAACATATAAAATAATCAATAGTGTTGTATTCTATAATATCACACTTCATTACAATCACCAATCAATTCAATGCAAAGTTAGATATACACAGTGATCATTCATCATTGTCCTATCTTAAGCTCTGAGGCCATTGCGGCGTGAATCCCAGCCTGTTTGCTGCTGAGAAGGGGCGGAGCCGCAGTTCGGTGGCTCCTGTCCGTTCTCATAGCGCAGTAGCTGCGGGGGGGGGGGAAGGTACAGTGAGAAGGGGAAAGATGCGCTCCCATTGAACAGAATGGCCTAGGAATTCGCACCGCATTGCACATGTTTTCTGTGCAATGCGGAGTGCGAATGCACCACACCTATGTGACCCTGACACATTGGAAACAATGTGTTTTCAAGTGTCATGCGAATTGGATGCAGTATAAGCTGCATCCAATTGGCATAGGTGTGAACCCAGCCTTACTCTTTGCTTGGTCATACATTTAACATGTTATACAGAACTTGTCTAGTCTAGTCAACTATTTTATTCAGATGGCTTTCATTAACGGGTACGACCAGGTTTTTTATCAGTGGGTGGAGTCTTCTCCCTTTCCATGCCCATGAGGCTTATGATAATCATGGCTACCTTTTAGGAATTTAAAGGGTGTCAACAACAATCAGCCATTTTTTTCTTCGTTTCAAATAATTTTAGAGTTACTTTCTTTGTTTCAAATAATTTTAGAGTTACTTAGCAAAAACTATCCATTTCAACTAGAATTTTATTTCTACAAAAGTGTTTAAAGTATTTAAAAAGGTCCTTACTTTTGAACATCACATGTTATACTAGTCATTTCATAACTTGTCAAAAGTTAACATGTTGCCCTACATTTCACAGACAGTCCCTCACACAGGTGTCTCACAGTATATTTCTATCGAAGGAGGGAGGGATGGCTGGAAGTCTGTCTCATCTTTTTACACAGACACACACAGAACAGGAGGGGTCAAATCCCTCTCTACTACAAATGATCTCTCAGTTAAACATACAAGGTCTTTCTAAAAAAGCTTCTATCTTTCTCATATACAGTACCACTTTACAGAATTTTCACCTTAAATTGATTACTTATCTCTCCCAATATTAAACTTACACAGACCCTCAAACATAAGCAGGGAAACGTATGTTACAAATGAGCCATACTTAGCATTTGCCACATTCACTACAGAAAAAAACAAAATGCGTTCAACATTTCATACAAGCAACATTTCGCATAATTAGTTAGCTAAAACAACACAAAGAGCTCTCCGTATATATACATTTCTTACGTTACTGCAGTTTTACAATCTGAGTGGTCAGCTCGTTGTTTTTGATATTCTAATACATCTCATTGCTCTGAAACTTCTACAATCCAAAAAGCAATGCTTTTTCACTATTACAAACTGAGGATTGCTGAAAATGCAACAGTTTCATATGTATATCAGTCTCCCGCTCAATTTATCAAACAAAAACAAAATTACAAACCGGTGTACAGTCATGGGCACTTTTGCCCAGTCAAACCCTGAGTCTAAGTCATATCCCAAAATTCTGTCAATTATTAATCTCAAGTCCTGTTGTGAGCACTGTCTACCCCGTGTGGCTCTATCTTTAGCGGGAGCTAGGGGTATACGGTATTATAACTAGGTGGGGATGGTCCGGGGCTGAGGGAACATTAGAAAATACCTGTGATTATATGCCTTGGATTTAACCACCTTTTTCTCTACCAAACCCACTCTGTCTCTTTCCCCTATTTCTTTGTAGCTCACCATCTGCCAGCAAGAGTCCTGGTGTATGGTCCCGGGCAGGGCCGACCCTACCATGGGTCCCAGTGGGACCAATGGTCCCAGGCGGCAAGTTGAGAAGGGCAGCAGTGCAGGGCCTCCGTTACCTATATAACCCGCATCTAGTGCAGACTCAATGAGAATGTTGTGGGCTGCTGACACAGCGCTGTCCCACACAGCCACCGCACTCTCACTGAGTCTGCACCCGATACTTCAGTGACAAGCAGAGTTCAGAGATCAGCGGGAGAGCAAGTCTCCTCCTGGCTCCGCCCATATCATAGAGCCGGGAGGAACTTTCACACACAAGGTCCTGAGCTGGGGTGGCGCCAGGTGAGTCTGTATTACCCTAATCCATTTATATACTTCACAAGCCTGTGTATTTAATTCACAAGCCTTTCTGTATACCCTAGTTTGTCTATATACTTCACAAGCCTGTATATTTACTTCACAAGCCTATATATTTACTTCACAAGCCTGTCTATTTACTACACAAGCCTGTCTGTATACCCTAGTCTGTCTATATACTACACAAGCCTGTCTGTATACCCTAGTCTTTCTATATACTACACAAGCCTGTCTCTTTATTTATCATGATATAAAATAATTGATGTGGGGGCCTTTTGGTGGGCATGATTTTTTCTTTTAGGGGGGCAGCATTTCATTCTTGGACTCAGGCAGCACAATGTCTTGGGCCAGCCCTGGTTCTGGGGATGCCACACCCCTACCCCTCAAGCATGGACACATATCATCAGTATGGTCAGATAAGTACTCTGAAAAAGTCTTCATTTATTGTCATGGCTAAGATGCTGTCCCTAAACGTCCAATGGCTAAATTCAAATGAAAAAAGGCATCTGGCACTGCGGCAATTCAGGCAGTCTAGGGCTGAAGTCATCATGATTCAGGAGACACATCTCTCAAAGGGGGGCACTCTTACTTTCACTTCTAGATACTTCCCACAAATATACAAAGCATCTAACTCTCGCAAGCGAGCTGGGGTGGCCATACTCTTTAAAAAGGATCTCAATTTTCCTGTACAGAATCACATTTAGATCCCCAAGGGTGCTATATTATTTTGCGAGGTATCTGGCAGATGCAACAAGTCACCTTTTGTGTAGTATATGCACTGACAGTCCGCAAAATTAGTTTTTGTCAAGGGTTTTTGCCCGCATCTTCCGTACTACACATAATTTATTAATAGTGGGCAGAGATTTTAACTTGACCCATTCGGATACTGGGGATCGTCACACAGTGGACACCCGTACAATACCAGCACGAACACTTTGAGACTCCAAGCTATTCCGTCAGCTCACTAGACACCACGCTTTGTTTGACGCTTGGAAGGTGCTGCATCCAGGGGACCGCCATTTCACATTCTACTCTGCCCCCCACCACATACATACATAAATAGACTATATTTTTGTTAACAATAAGACGCTCCAGGCCACTAGATCTGTACAAATACTGCCGATCTCCTGGTCCAACCATGCACCCGTCATACTCACTTTGGATTTGGGAACCCTAAATCATAGGCCATGCCAGTGGCAGCTAAATAACCTACTCCTTAAACCTCTCCCAGATAAGTCTGAACTAGAAGATACCCTGAGATTGTATTTTGCCGAAAACAACAATCCAGAAACCTAGGTATCTATCCTTTGGAAAGCACATAAGGCGGTACTTAGAGGGCGCTGTAAGGGATCTAGCTTTGGGCCAGGTTGAAAAAGCCCTGATTAGGCTTAAGCGGGTATATTATGATATGGGCAATAAGGAACACTTGCTCCTAGCCAGAAAACTGTCAGAGCGCACCCACTTGGCGACCCCCCATCAGACTAAGGGTAGGGGAGGATCTCTGCTGTCTCACCCATGGGATATAGTGAAACGTTTGAGGAATTTTATGCAGAACTCTACAATAATCCTAATATCTCCCACTCTCCCCAGAGATGACAGAGAAAATGCAGCAGTATTTGGCAATCAGTGGGGTCCCTAAGCTCCAACGTATGGATCCACTTTCTTTTTTTTTTTGTCCACATCAGATGACCCATGGAGATTTATTTATTTCAGCTTGTATGTTATTATGCTGCACTCCAGTATAGTCACATCATCGTGGGTATTCTTCATATATTTTAAAGTGCACCATTAACCACTTGCCGACCGCCGATCGGCATTTGACGGCGGCAAAGTGCCTCTTTAAGGCAAATCGCCGTCATCTGACGGCGGCTGCCAGATCGCGCACAGTGAGCGCGTGTGCGCCGCCGGAGGCGCGCCCGCGCACTCACTGTGTCCGGGGCGGGCCAGGGAGCGGGTGCGGTGGCTTCGATTGCCGCCGGCCACCCGCGATGCCCCCCCCGGAGTAAAAGAACGGAGGTCCGTGTAAGTAAACACGGAGCTCCGTTCTGTGTGAGGGGGAAGGGCTGTGATCACAGCCTTCCTCTACACGGAAGGTGTGATCGCTTCCCTTCTCCTGTTAGGGCAGTCCCCCCACAGTAAGAGCACGCCCAGGGAACACAGTTAACCCTTAGAGCGCCCCCTGCAGGTTAACCCCTTCACTGCCAATGGCATTTACACAGTAATCAGTGCATTTTTATAGCACCGATCGCTGTATAAATGCCAATGGTCCCAAAAAAGTGTCAAAATGTTCCGACATGTCCGCTGAAATATCGCAGTACCGCAAAAAATCGCAGATTGCCGCCATTACTAGTAAAAAAAAATAAAATAAATAAAAACCCCAAAAATGAATTCTCATCATCCGTAAATGCGACCACTTTTGCGCAAACCAATCAATAACCGCCGATTGCGATTTTTTTTATCACAAATATGAGGAAGAATATAAATCGGCCAAAAACTGTGAAAAAAAAATTTTTTTATATTTTTTTTTTGGATTTGTATTTTAGCAAAAAGTAAGAAATTTGGGTTTTTTTGCAAAATTGTCGCTCTTCTTTTGTTTATAGCGGCGATCAGAAATGACACAGCGGTGATCAAATACCACCAAAAGAAAGCTCTATTTGTGGGAAAAAAAGGACGCAAATTTTGTTTGGGTACAACGTCGCACGACCGCGCAATTGTCAGTTAAAGCGACGCAGCGCCGAATCGCAAAAAGGGCTCCGGTCCTAAAGTGTGAAATCCTTCCAGGGCGGAAGTGGTTAAAAAAAAATTTTTTTTTATTCAAGTCATCAAATATTCCCACTTAGATCTACGTCTATCTTTATCTACCCCTTCCTCCTCTAATTCTTTCCATATAAGGGAGCCGCTCTTCTTCTCCTAATCTCCCCAGAATCTTATACATCCTTGATACCCCTCCTTTCTTATTTTTGGTCCAGCACAGTTTCTCTATTGGTGTAAGTTCCTTCTCTGATCTGACTGGCTGGGGAAGTGCCGCTACAAAGTGTTTCAGTTGCAAATACCGCAGTGTATCTATTTTTCTAAACATCCCACTTTGCTGTAATTCCCCTAGTGCTCTGATTTTGCCCTTAAGTGTTACATCCTTTAATTTCAGTGTTTCATCCTTTATCCATTTCCCTCCCCATTTCTCGTGCCCTGGCAAAAAATAATTCGTCCCACAAAGGGGGACAAGCGGTGAATTGTATCCCCATTTCCCCACCGCCATTGTGTCATCCCAAATTCTAAGTGCCTTATGTGTGATCTCGCTTGTGTTACTATTTAAATTCCTGAACTCCGGCGGAATCCATATCATTTTCTCTAATTGTGTCCTGCTAATCCTGTTTTCTAATATAACCCATTTTTTCCGTCCCTCGTTTTGTGCCCATGCTATCACACGTGCAAGAATATTTGCTTTGTACTCATTTTTAATATTTGGTAGTGCCCACCCCCCTCTATTTTTCTCTCTGCTTAGAACCGTCTTTTTTACCCTGAGTTTTTGTCCTTTCCATATGAATCTGGTTATTATTTTATCCATCGTCGAAAAGAATTCTTGTGGGATGTGAATTGGCAACATCTGTACTTTGTATAATATTTTGGGGCATACTATCATTTTTATTGCGTTTATTCGTCCTGTCCATGATAGTGGTTTATATGTCATTCTCCTGACTTCTTCTTTAATTTCGTTTAACAGGAGAATAAAATTTGAGACATAATCTCCCGTTCTTGTTCCCGTTAGCTTGACTCCCAAATAATTTATTTCCTCCTTCTTCCATTGAAATGGTATTATTCTCTGTAGGACCCCTCTTTCCCGTGTCTGTATATTTATAGGTAGAGCCTCCGACTTCGTGTAATTAATTTTAAAATTGGATAATTCTCCATATTTTGCCATTACCTCCATTAGTTTGGGGATAGATTCTCTTGGCCTATTAATATACAGCAGTAAATCGTCTGCATAAGCAGCTACTTTATGTTCTTCCCCCCCCACTTCAAATCCAGATATCTGCCCCTGATTCCTAATTACTGCTAATAACGGTTCTAATGCCATAATAAAGAGTATTGGGGAGAGGGGGCATCCCTGCCTCGTCCCATTTTCCATCTCAAAGGGCCTAGACAATCCTCCATTTATCCTAACCCTCGCCCTTGGCTTATTATATAGGGCCTCAATCCATAGTCTCATCTTATTACCAATTCCTATTGCCTCTAGGGTTTGGAACAGGAAACCCCAGTCTAACCTGTCGAAGGCTTTTTCAGCATCAATCGACAGGATCAGACTGGGGTTGTCCCCTCTCCTCCTCTCCTCCATCAACAGCATCATTCTTATCCCATTATCTTTTCCTTCTCTCCCCGGTACGAAACCTACTTGATCTTCGTTGATCACTTTTTCTATGATTTTTTTTAGTCTCGTAGCTAAAATTTTTGAAAACAGTTTGATATCCGCATTTAATAATGATATCGGTCTATAACTGGCACATACTGTGTTATCCTTCCCCTCTTTTGGTATTACCGTAATGGTCGCCAATAGTGCCTCCCTTCTTATCTCCCAACCATTGCCTATCCCGTTCATGTATCTACTCATTACTGGGGCTAATATGTCTTTAAATTTCTTGTAATACTCTATTGGGAGTCCGTCTGGACCCAGACTTTTCCCTTGTGTCGTATCAGCTATTGCCACCTCTATCTCCTTTATTGTTATTGGGGCTTCCATTTTTTCTACATCCTCCACCTCTAATTTTGGGATGTCTGCTACTTTCAGGAATTCTTTGATCTTCTCTTTCCTCTGCGCTTTTATATGTTCTGTCTCCTCTTTTCTTACTGAGTATAGGTCCCTGTAAAATTCCTGGAAGGTTTCTGCTAGCTCATCTGTTTTGTATTTGACCTCTCCCTTCTCATTCTGTATCTTCTCTATATAGCTCATAGATTTTTTTGTTTTTAGGGTTCTAGCCAGATGTTTTCCTATTTTATTTCCCTGTGTGAACCTTTCTTTCTTAATTTTATTATATATGAAGCGGTTTTCTTGTTCTATGAGGTCTTTTAGTTCCTCTCGCTTCCCAAGTAATGTTTGTAAGACTTCATCTCTGGGCCCTCTTTTATGTTCCTTCTCCAATTCATGGATCCTCTTTATTACTTCTTCCTTCCTCCTCCCTCGTTCTTTCCTTTTCCCTTTTTCTATCGATATCATTACCCCCTTATATAGGCCTTGTGCGCCTCCCATACTATGGGGGTATCTGTCCCTTCTAAGAAGTTTATATCAAAGAAACGTATCAGTTCTTCTTCTAGTTGCCTGTTGGTATCCACGTCTCCCAGTAGTTCCGCATTTAACCTCCAGTTATATTCTTTTATGGGCCCAACTCCTAAGTCCATCTCCATAGTCACAGGGGCATGGTCGGAAATTGTTGTTATCTCTATTTTTATATTCTCAACTTGTTCTAAAACCCTGTGTTCCACCAGGATATAGTCTAGCCTGGAGTATGTCCCGTGTACGGGGGAGAAAAAGGTATAGTCCTTTTCTTTTGGGTGAAAGACCCTCCATGCATCCACCAACTGGAGCTGGGACATCTTCTTTTTAACTCTTCTCCGACTTATATTTGAGGTCCCCCGTACACTGGACGTACTATCCCGGGCCAGATCCTGTCCAAAATTGAAGTCCCCCGCTACTACCAACAGGCCTTCTTTAAACTCTTTCATTTTCTCTAAGACCCCCGCTAAATATCCCGCCGGATCTTTATTGGGGCAGTATATATTTGCCAGTGTGTATTTCTTATTATCTAGTCTGCCTTTCAAAAAGATATATCTTCCTTCTGGATCGGTCAACCTGTCTGATGTTACAAACTGTACCTTCCTGGAAAAACCTATAGCCACCCCTTTTGCTCTTTTTATATTTGAGTCCCCATAGTACCACAGTGGAAATTTCTGCGAGAAGATTTTCATGTTAGAATGGTGGGAAAAATATGTCTCTTGCAAGAAGACTATATCAGCCGAGTACCGTTCCACTTCTTGTATAATGTTATACCTTTTTGCGGGGCTCCTCATCCCCCGCACGTTATACGTCAGGAATCTAACCATCACCCCGTTCTCCTCCCCTTCTCCCTCCTCCGACATCTAATAAGTGGGATTCCAAGACTGAGCTCCTTCTCCCTACTGGAGGACCTGTTCCCTCCCTATCCCTCCCTCCCTCTTCTTTCCCTCCTTGGGCAGATTGGTCTTCCCTGACCCTTCCACCTTGGTGAGCATGGGATTCCTCGAATCCCCTCCTCCAGGTTGCCCTGTGGTCGGGCTCCACTTTGAGGCCCGTGACAGCTCTCCATCCCCTATTGGGTTTCCCCTTCTATCGGTGCCCGGAGTTTCTTATCCGTCCCAGTCCTCTGCCCCCCCTCCCCTACCATCCCCCCCTCCCCCTCCCAACAACCCTACCCCATTATTAGGCTCTTTTCCAGTATTGATCTTCAGTTATCTTCATTTGTTTGTCCTGCTCTCCCCATCCTGGTATGTCCGGGACAGGTATGCTAAGTCTTCTACAGAAACTTTCTGTCTTCTCCGGGAACCTCAATTTCGCTGATCTGCCTTCCCGCTTGCCGATTAAGCAGGCTGGAAAGCCCCATGAATGTTGCCCTCCTTGTTGTCTTAGTTGGTCCACCAAAGGCTTAAGTACTTTCCTCCTATGGCGGGTGTCTCTGGTCAGATCTGCGAAAATCTTTATTTCAGTTTCTTCAAATATTATTTTATGTCCCTCTATCATCTTCTTCCAGATCACCTCTTTGTCCCTGTAATTATGGAAGCGAACTATCACATCTCTTGGAATATCCTTTCCTAGGTTCACCGGTTTGGGCACTCTATGTGCCCTCTCTGTTTTCACCTTTGCCAGTTCCGGTAGCCCCAGTATTGGGCCAAACATTGTGTCTATTGTTTTTTGTAGGTCTTCAGCTGATACGGTTTCCGGGATCCCCCGCACCCTGAGATTCTTCCTCCTATTACGGTTCTCCTGGTCTTCCAGTCTGTACTGGGTCTCCCGTTGTTCCTTCCGAATTCTATGCATCTGCTCTTTGAGCGTTTGAATCTCTTTAGCCTGCATTTCTACTTTTTCCTCTGTTTCCTCTACTCTCCTTAGGATTTGACTTAGATCTTCCCGGATGTTTATCATTTCCCCTTTAAGAGAGCGTTCCAGCCTCATAAACATCTCTGCAATGTCACTTTTTGTGGGCATCAGTTCCCCTGTTTGTTCTACCTCATTTACTGTGTTTAAGGGGTCCTTTCTTCCTGTGCCTCCCAGATATGATCCAGTAGATAGTCTACCTTGTGGCATTTTGGTACTTCCCTCCTTTTGTTTGCTCTTTGTGCCTGATTGTTTCAGTGGGCTTGCTTGATCGCCCTCCTGCACCATGAATTTTTTAATGGTGTTGGGGCTGGCACTAATTTTAGGAGGGTTCCCGCCTCCACTCTTTGTCACTTTACCCATTACAGATGCTTTCTGGCTGTCCGCTTCCTGGCTGCTTACTTGGGAGTCACTGGGGTCCCCCTTCCACATTCCTCTCTTCCCGCTTACTCACTTTAAGCGCCCCCAGGGCTAATACCAGACCCTTGGCCCCCCAACTGTACCAGCCCTGTACTGGCACCCCAGTATTCCGTTTTGATGTGACTCTTATTTCAATACCAGTATGTACCTTTCACACATATAGAGAGCACCTTTTAAAATGGATGTGACGTATGGGTGCCTCTACACCCCGTCTATCAGTTTTCTCTCTTCAGCGGGAAAGAGAGAGAGAAACAAAAAGAGAAAAACACATATCACACTTTACGTATGTGTATCCCAATATTCCAGTTTCCTGCCGCAGTGTTTGTATGTTAGTCTTTATATATATTGTCAAACAAGGGGTATAGGAATCCACAGGGGCCCCGCTCAAAACTAGGGTTAACCCCCCTTTTTTTTTTTTTTTGAGGCTCCTTTTTCACTTTCTTTCTCTCCCTCTTAAGTCTTCTGATCACATCTTCTGAAGACCTTACATTATCTGTCCTTTAAGCCAGCATATGAGGTAGTTTTCCTTACTTACCCCTCCAGCAGCCACTCAATTTTACCTTACCGCTTCCACTGCTCCCCCGCTCCTGTCCTCGGCTCTCCTACCGTCTCATATGCTTGCCGTTTCCTCCTCCACTCCTCCCCACCGATGTCGCGGGGTCGTGCTGCTTGAGTACTGTGCGCCCTCCGTCCGTATCTCCGGACTGCTGCACGCCCAGGGCGGGAGAGATGGCGGGAGATACGGCGTGTGCCATCCTGTCCAAAACGTGGCGGACTGTCCCGGGTTCGGGCTGCTGGACTACGGGGAGGCTATGCGGTAATAGGTGCTAGGTGGGAGGTAGAAGGTGTGCCGCCCGGCATCTAAAGGGAGAGAGGGGCTGAAGGCCGCGCACCCCTGCCTCTAGCAGGGCGACCTCCGTCTAAGGCATGCTCTCTCTGGGACGGCATTCTCCTTGGGCGCCGACAGACAGAGTTTCACGGCGCCATCTTGAGCTCCGCCCCCCCCTTCCACCGGCTACTGAACCTGTCGGATCCACTTTCACTTAATGCTGATATTACAGAGGAAGAAATTACTCTGACCATCAAAAACCTACCGTCTCGCAAGTCCCCTGGTCCTGGCGGTCTGCCATATGAGTACTACAAAACTTTTCTCCCCATGCTGATCCCTCATATGAGCAAATTATTCGATGCTTTATGTGACAAACTCCCGTACCCCCTGATATGCAGAGATCTTGAGATCTTTTCTTACATTGATCCCAAAAACCAGATAAGGACCCCTCCCTGTGTGCTAGCTATCAACCCATAGCCCTCTTGAATTCTGATTTAAATTATTTTTACTAAACTGCTCCCCACCCAGTTAAACATGGTATTGCCCTCTCTGGTGCATAAGGATCAGGTGGGATTTGTCCCTCTACGCCAGGTAGGAGATAACACTAGAAAGGTTATAGATTTAATGGAAGTAGCAAATAGAGATAGTCGGGAGGCTCTTGTACTAAGCTTAGATGCGCAAAAGGCCTTTAATCGCCTAGGATGGCCCTTCTTGTTTGCTAGGCTACAATACATGGGATTCCAGGGACCATTTCTTTGAGCCGTTAAGCATCTCTATAAGAACCCATCTTCCCAAGTTAAGACTCTATTTGTTGTATCCTCTCCATTCCCTATTGCCAATGGTACACGCCAGGGGTGCTTACTATCACCTTCACTATTCACCCTGTGTGTGGAACCCTTGGCGGGTCCATTCGCAACAATCCAGACATCCAAGATATACCGATTAGAGGGAGGGAATTTAAAACATTGCTTTTTGCAGATGACATAATACTCACCCTGACCCAGCCTACGATTTCTTTACCAAACCTGCAAAAGGAACTAGAGACATATGGCCTCCTGTCGGGTTTTAAAGTAAATGCCTCAAAATCTGAGGCTCTCCTGATCAATATTCCAGCGGCCGAAGTGAATCACTTGAGGTCCAATTTTTCCTACAATTGGAAAATGAAAACCTTGAAGTACCTCGGGATATCCCTCACCTCATCCTTCACAACCCTATACCAGGCAAATTTTTCTACACAATACGTGGCAATTAGACAGTTAGTGAGGAAGTGGAAGAATTACCACATTTCTCTCTTGGGGCGCATTACCTCAGTTAAAATGGTTATTCTCCTCAAGTTACTTAATTTATTCCAAACACTTCCCATACCAATCCCATACACGGCCCTGAAAAAACTTCAGGCAGTATTGATTCGATTTGTATGGAACTATAAATGTCATAGGATACCTACCTCAGTGTTAATGGCATCAAAGGGAGATGGTGGCCTTGTGTTCCCTAACTTCATTCGCTATTACCAAGCGGCACAACTGCAAGCCTTAATTTCTTTGTTCCCACAATGCTCATATAATAAATGGATGGGGATTGAAAAGATATGGCTGGTGCTGGTCCATCCAAATAGCCTACCATGGGGTACAAAAGCTGAGATTGAAACGAATAAACTGTTAGGATTAATGTCCCAATTACGGTCCCTATGGCTTAGAGTCTCCCGTCAACATAAGCTTAAATCCGAAAAATCCCTGATGACTTCTTTCCAATATAACTCCAGACTGCCTGCCATCCTCACTCATCAGATAGATATCATCGCCATGGGCAATAAGGAATCTGTTCCATTTTAGTCATTTAGTCGATCCTAGGACCCGTAGACTACTATCGTTCTCTGACATATAGGATACATACGACATCCCCGACAGGAGTTTTATGGATACCTCCAGATAAGGCACCCTGCCCAGGCTTTAACCTCTAATTTACAATTTTCTACTCCCTCTCCATTTGAAAGGATAATACCGGAGGGCCTGGTGGGAAGGGGGCAGATCTTGAATATTTATCAGATACTTAATGCCTTCCCCTTATTTGCACAAAACAAGCATGCATTCATGCGTAGATAGGGGAAGAAATCTCTATAGAGGCATGGAGGGTGATCTTGTACCAGGCTGCCAAGAGCTCACATTTTACCCTGTATAAAGAAAACTCTTATAAAATAATCTACTCTTGGTATGTGACGCTGGACAGACTACATGCCATTTTCCCCTCCTGCTCTGACCGCTGTTGGCCTTGCGGGAGAAATAGAGGTACCCTTCTTCATGTGTTCTGGAACTGCCTCCTACTGGCCCCATACTGGCATTTGGTGAGACAGTTGTTGTTGCACTTATTCAAGACTCCCATTCCTGATACCCAAATTTTTTTCTATTGGGTTTGCCACCATTAAAAATGCCTAAGCATTTTAAAAAACTCCTTAGATATATACTCACGGTGGCCCACTGCCTAGTAGCCCTCCACTGGAAGAGGGGAATTCCCCCCACATCTGAGGCTCTCTATACTAGATTGAAGTATGTCGAGCTTATGGAGCATATGACAGCCATAATACAGGTTAGACTGGAAGCCCATGATGGGGTTTGGGAGGTGTGGCATCGCCAGGAGGACCTATCGTGATTGTAAGGCAGATACGGGTGAGTCGTACCTCTTCCCTCTTTCTCTTCCCCCTTTTCTTTTTCCTCTTTATCTCTCTTCTGCATCTTCTTTATATTCTACTCCATTTTATTTCATCTTTACAAAGTTTCATTTGACTTAAAAGTTTAATCTATTCTATGAGATTAACAAGTCTATACACACGGATGTACCATATTTTCCACATTACTAGAACAGGAAAGAAATTAAGAAAGAAAGAAAGAGGGATGGAGGGAGAAAGAAAGAAAGAAAGAAAGAAAGAAAGAAAGAAAGAAAGAAAGAGGGATAGAAAAAAAGAAAGAAAGAAATGGAGGGATGGAGGTAGAGAGAAAGAGAAAGAAATATGGAGGGAGAAAGAAAGAAAAAATGAGAGGGATGTAGGAAGAAAGAAAGTGGGATGGAGGGAGAAAGAAGGAAAAAAGGGAGAGGGGTGGAGGGAGGAAAAAAGAAAGAAAGAAAAAGAAAGAGGGATGGAGGGAGAAAGAAAGATGGAGGGAGAGAATAAAAGAAATTAAGAGGGATGGAGGGAGAGAGAAAATAGAAAGAAAAAGAAAAAAAAGGGATGGAGGGAGAAAGAAAGAGAGAGATGGAGGGAGGGAGAAAGAGAGGGATGGAGGGAGGGAGAAAGAGAGAGGGAAGGAGGGAGAGAGAAAGAGAGAGGAATGGAGGGAGGGAGAAAGACAGAGGGCTGGAGGGAGGGAGAAAGAGAGAAAGAAAGGAATAAAGGAGAATGGAAGGAGAAAGAGAGAGGGATGGAGGAAGAAAGAAAGGAAGAAAGAGGGATGGCTGGAGAAAAAGGTAAGGAGAAAGAAAGAAAAAGAGGGGGAGGGAGAGAGAGAAAAAGAACAAAAAAAAGAGGTGAGCACGGTATACAGAGTGCAGAATTTAGGAGTAGGTGGTGTGCAGAGTGTACAGATCAGGAGAGCGCTTTGTACAGTGTCAGGAGTGTGCTACATAAAGTGTGTTCGGTTAACGTGCATGCTATGCACAGAAGGCACAGTTCAGGACTGCATTTCTCACTAGCCACTTTACATCAAAAATTAATCCCCCCAAAACCTCATCCTACACAGAATTGACATGCCTTTCCCAGCAAAAGTCCCCCCTCCCCCCATAAACTGTCTTCCCCTGCCATAAATCCTTTTCTTTCTTCTCCCCCCATAAATGTCCCAACACAGACCTCAGATACAGTGCGGGCTCAGGCTCTATGCAGACAGGAGATGTTCTTTCTCCCAGGCTCCTCCTCGTGTGGTCTGTCATGACCCGAGGAGGACAGCAAGTGCAGCGTCTGGACGGATGTCTGGCACTAGCGATGTCAGACCCCTCCCCGCCTCCCATATATTACACCAGTGACCTGCTGTACCCGGGCGGGGAGGGTTCAGTTGTGCTGTCACTTCTGTAGAAGCCGGGCTTCTGTATAGAAATGATAGCGATGACCGGAAAGCACAGGCAACATCAAAGGTGGCGGAACGCCACCCTGGTTATTGATCACAGGCAAATTAGGCGGTCGCAAGGCCCCTGTAAGTGCGAGGCTTTAGGCGGCCGCCTAATTTGCCTAATTAAAGAGATGACACTGCATCTGTCTGTCTGTAGCCAACCTGCCCTCGTTTCTCTATCTGCCAGATCTGGGAAAAATAAGCTTCTCCCACCAAGTATTGCAAGCAATATTTTCAGAAGTTTATTGGTAATATACAGAAGAGAATATAGGTGTTTCTTAAGATTAGGATGACCAATTAAACATTACATTCTTATCAGTACAGCTACGAAACAGAAACTAAAATAATCAAGCAAAAAGTATCCATTTCCAGAGAGCTGAAACGAAAGAACAGGAAACTGAAACTAGAAACTGTTGCACATCTAATATGGAGGCATAATACAATATGGATGCCAATTTCACGATATATATTTCTTTCAACCCCTAAGTGAAAATATCCAAATTGGGCCGAATTAGCCATTTTCTCTCCCCGGTTAATGTTACAAGGTCCCAGGTATGAATGAGGAGCAGGTGTGGCGTGGCATTTCATGGCAAATAAGTCTCTGAGGATCTGAAAAAAAGAATTGTTGCTCTACATAAAGATGGCCTAGGCTATAAAAAGATTGCCAAAACCCTGAAACTGAGCTGCAGCACGGTGGCCAAGACCATACAGCGGTTTAACAGGACAGGTTCCACTCAGAACAGGCCTCACCATGGTCGACCAAAGAAGTGAGTGAGTGTGCTCAGTGCCATATCCAAAGGTTGTCTTTGAGAAATAGATGTATGAGTGCTGCCAGCAATGCTACAGAGGTTGAAGGGGTGGGGGCTCAGCCTGTCAGTACTCAGACCATATGCCGCACACTGCATCAAATTGGTCTGCATATATGGAAAGAACTTACAGTAGAATATAGACGTTTTAGGCGCAGTCACAAAATCAGTTTTCTTAAAAACATATAAAATGTGTTAATTGATATATAAAAGGACAATATGTACAGAAACACTTAATTACTACACATGCAAAATTGTCCCACTGTACATAAGAGTGACAGATAATGCCACTATAGCATACAACACCACAGGTTAACATCATAATAACCCATCAAACTGATCAGGTATAATCCAGCAATGCTTGGTGTTGTTGCAGTAGGTTGGCAAATAATTTCCTTCGAACGCTCTACATGTTGCACGAAAAATGCTTCCTCAGGTGCATAGGACAGCTGGTGTGTGTAGAAAAAACAGTGTATAAACAAACAATATCGTACAACATACAGTATCTCACAAAAGTGAGTACACCCCTCACATTTTTGTAAATATTTTATTATATCTTTCCATGTGACAACACCGAAGAAATTACACTTTGCTACAATGTAAAGTAGTGAGTGTACAGCTTTTATGACAGTGTAAATTTGTTTTCCCCTCAAAATAACTCAACACACCGCCATTAATGTCTAAACCGCTGGCAACAAAAGTGAGTACACCCCTAAGTGAAAATGTCCAAATTTAGCCCAAAATGTCAATATTTTGTGTGGCCGCCATTATTTTCCAGCACTGCCTTAACCCTCTTGGGCATTGAGTTCACCAGAGTTGCCACTGGAGTCCTCTTCCACTCCTTCATGACAACATCACAGAGCTGGTGGATGTTAGAGACGTTGTGCTCCTACACCTTCCGTTTGAGATGCCCCACAGATGCTCAATAGGGTTTAGGTCTGGAGACATGTTTGGCCAGTCCATCACTTTAACCCTCAGCTTCTTTAGCAAGGCAGTGGTCACCTTGGAGGTGTATTTGGGGTCGTTATCATGTTGGAATACTGCCCTGTGGCCCAGTCTCCGAAGGGAGGGGATCATGCTCTGCTTCAGTATGTCACATTACGTGTTGGCATTCACGGTTCCCTCAATGAACTGTAGCTCCCCAGTGCCGGCAGCACTCATGCAGCCCCAGACCATGACAATCCCAGCACCATGCTTGACTGTAGGCAAGACAAACTTGTCTTTGTACTCCTCACCTGGTTGCTGCCACACACGCTAGACACCATCTGAACCAAATAAGTTTATCTTGGTCTCATCGGACCACAGGACATGGTTTCAGTAATCCTTGCCCTTAGTCTGCTTGTCTTCAGCAAACTGTTTGTGGGCTTCTTGTGCATCATCTTTAGAATAGGCTTCCTTCTAGGACGACAGACATGCAGACTAATTTTGTGCAGTGTGCGGCATATGGTCTGAGCACTGACAGGCTGACCCCCCCCACCCCTTCAACCTCTGCAGCAATGCTGGCAGCACTCATATGTCTATTTTCCAAAGACAACCTCTGGATATGATGCTGAGCACGTGCATTCTTTGGTTGACCATGGTGAGGCCTGTTCTGAGTGGGACATGTCCTGTTAAACCACTGTATGGTCTTAGCCAATGGCCATCATGCTGCAGCTCAGTTTCAGGGTCTTGGTAATATTCTTATAGCCTAGGCCATCTTTAGGTAGAGCAACAATTCTTTTTTTCAGATCCTCTGAGATTTCTTTGCCATCAGGTGCCATGTTGAACTTCCACTGACCAGTATGAGAGAGTGAGAGTGATAGCACCAAATTTAACACACCTGCTCCCCATTCACACCCGAAACCTTGTAACACTAACAAGTCACATGACACCGGAGAGGGAAAATGGCTAATTGTGCCCAATTTGGACATTTTTACTTAGGGGTGTACTCACTTTTGTTGCCAGTAGTTTAGACATTAATGGCTGTGTGTTGAGTTATTTTTAGGGGACAGCAAATTTACACTGTTATACAAGCTGTACACTCATTACTTTACATTGTAGCAAAGTGTAATTTCTTCAGTGTTGTCATATGAATTACTGGTCCCACTGCATCAAGGCACAGGAACAAACCACCAAGTATGGGAGCGTGTATAACATAATAACCATATATATTGTACTAAGTATATACAGTATCTCACAAAAATGAGTACACCCCTCACATTTTTGTAAATATTTTATTATATCTTTTCATATGGCAACACTGAAGAAATGACACTTTGCTACAATGTAAAGTAGTGAGTGTACAGCTTGTATAACAGTGTAAATTTGCTGTCCCCTCAAAATAACTCAACACACAGCCATTAATGTCTAAACTGCTGGCAACAAAAGTGAGTACACCCCTAAGTGAAACGTCCAAATTGGGCCCAAATAGCCATTTTCCCTCCCCGGTGTGATGTGATGTGTTAGTGTTACAAGGTCTCAGGTGTGAATGGGGAGCAGGTGTGTTAAATTTGGTGTTATCGCTCTCGTTTTCTCATATTGGTCACTGGAAGTTCAACATGGCACTTCAAGGCAAAGAACTCTCTGAGGATCTGGAAAAAATAAGTGTTGCTCTACATAAAGATGGCCCAGGCTATAAAAAAAAGATTGCCAAGACCCCGAAACTGAGCTGCAGCACAGTGGCCAAGACCATACAGCAGTATAACAATACAGGTTCCACTCAGAACAGGCTTTGCCATGGTTGACCAAAGAAGTTGAGTGCACGTGCTAAGCGTCATATACAGAGGTTGTCTTTGGGAAATAGATGTATGAGTGCAGCCAGCATTGCTGTAGAGGTTGAATGGGTGGAGGGGTTAGCCTGTCAGTGCTCAGACCATATGCTGCACACTGCATAAAATGGGTCTGCATGGCTGTCATCCCAGAAGGAAGCCTCTGATGCACAAGAAAGCCCACAAACAGTTTGCTGAAGACAAGCAGACTAAGGGCATGGATTACTGGAACCATGTCCTGTGGTCTGATGAGACCAAGATAAACTTATTTGGATCAGATGGTATCAAGAGTGTGTGGCGGCAACCAGGTGAGGAGTACAAAGACAAGCGTGTCTTGCCTACAGTCAAGCATGATGGTGGGAGTGTCATGGTCTGGGGCAGTATTCTAACATGATAAGGACCCTAAACCCACCTCCAAGATGACCACTGCCTTGCTAAAGAAGCTGAGGGTAAAAGTGATGGACTGGTCAAGCATGTCTCCAGACCTAAACCCCATTGAGCATCTGTGGGGCACCTTCAAATAGAAGGTGGAGCAGCGCAAGGTCTCTAACATCCACCAGCTCCGTGATGTCATCATGGAGGAGTGGAAGAGGACTCCAGTGACAACCTGTGAAGCTCTGGTGAACTTCATGCCAAAGAGGGTTAAGGCAGTACTGGAAAATAATGGTGACCACACAAAATATTGACACTTTGGGCCCAATTTGGACATTTTCACTTAGGGGTGTGCTCACTTTTGTTGCCAGTGGTTTAGACATTAATGGCTGTGTGTTGAGTTATTTTGAGGGAACAGCAACTTTACACTGTTATACAAGCTGTACACTCACTATTTTACATTGTGGCAAAGTGTCATATCTTCAGCGTTGTCTCATGAAAAGATGTAATAAAATATTTACAAAAATGCAAGGGTGTACTCACTTTTGTGAGATACTGTATATTTAGCTATTTGGAGTACTTTATCAATGGTTGCTAATTTAACTATTTTAGAACGTTACAGTAAAACTCCAGGCTAACTTAGAGGCTAAATTCACCTTTCCTGGTGCATCATGGCAGCATACACATGGGTTGTGGCTCCGCCCCCACAACATGATAGGACTGGTTAACTATAAATCAAAGACAGACCCGGCTCACCGCATTCTCGACCCCGCTGTTCGCCATTCCCTATGGAGCGCTGAGGTCAGGACTAGTCCACTCCTTTTTTTCCTCTTACGCCACTCGGCCCAGACAGAAACTAAATATCAATTGGTCAGGATAGTACAACACCCCCGCCTCGGTGTTGGGTACACATACGACGGTACTACGTGGTCCTTTCCACTTAAATCGGAGATTCAATCGGACCTCAAAATGACATTGCAAGATTTTATCAATTTAATCGTTGGTAACTATTTCATGAGGTTTATCGATTTATATGTCATAGAGTGTTTTCACTCATGTGGGAACGTAAAAACATTTATAAAATAATGTAGAAAAGTACTCTGTTGCGACTTCTATACTGTGAAACGGTGTTACATTTTATCACTCACATGTCGAAC
>BLSH010516250.1:55649-77857 GCA_018402905.1 Glandirana rugosa | reverse complement strand
TTTTGCTAGCCACTAAGCTATTGAGCAGTGAGCAAATATGCTGTCCATCTCTGTGGTGTGAACCAGCCCTAAGTCCATAGCCATGCTCAGTATCACAAGTAATATACAATAGATTGTCCTAAGTAGTGGGAAATGTGCCTTTACACACACATGAACTATAACGGCAGCCCAGGGTTCAGTATAGAGTTGGGCCACCATTTGCAGCTATAACAGCTTCAACTCTTCTGGGAAGGCTGCCCATAAGATTTAGGAGTGTGTCTATGGGAATGTTTGTTCATTTTTCCAGAAGTGCATTTGTGAGGTCAGGCACTGATGTTGGATGAGAAGGCCTGGCTCGCAGTCTCTGCTCTAATTCAGCCAAAAGGTGTTCTATCAGGTTGAGGTCAGGACTCTGTGCAGGCCAGTCATGTTCCTCCATACCAACCTCCCTCATCCATGTCTTTATGGACCTTGTTTGTGCACTGGTGTGCAGTCATGTTGGAACAGGAAGGGGCCATCCCCAAACTGTTCCCACAAAGTTGGGTGCATGAAATTGCCCAAAATGTCTTGCTGATGCCTTAAGAGCTCCCTTCACTGGAACTAAAGGGCCAAACCAACCCCTGAAAAACAACCCCACACCATAATCCCCCCTCCACCAAATGATTTGGACCAGTGCACAAAGCAAGATCCATAAAGACATGGATGAGTGAGTCCTGACCTCAACCAGATAGGACACCTTTTGTCTGAATTAGAGCGGATATTGTGAGCTAGGCCTTCTCACCCAACATCAGTGCCTGACTTCATAAATGCACTGCTGGAAGAATGACCAAATACTCCCATAGACAAACATCCTAAACCTTATGGACAGCCTTCCCAGAAGAGTTGAAGATGTTATGGCTGCAAAGGGTGGGCCAACTCAATATTGAACTCTACGGACTAATACTGGGATGCCACTAAAGATCATGCGCGTGTAAAGGCAGGCATCCCCATTGCTTAGCTTGTATATCTGGCAAGATTTGCAATGGTGTTGGAACCCTCCTACACATAAATACTACATTTAGACATAATTTAGGTAAGGCCCTGAGTCATGTTAACAACATCGAGAGGACAAACAACATCTCTACATAAAGCAACGTGCTTGGGAATCAAACTCAGGACCTCTCCAATGGTTGGCAGAGTTGTTACCTTTTAAACCACAGGGCTTACACACTGCAAGTTCTCCTACACATAATACAGAGATACTGCATGTCTAGGAATATATAGGACTTACATTAGTCAGGAGTAAATCTTCTAAATTTAATCTGAGATTTTTGGTGGTTCTTGCTGCGTGAGCATAGAATATATTAATTATTATATAATAAAAAAAAAATAGTTATATTAAAGTTATGCTCAGATTTTTGGTAATGACATTTTTATTTCTGATGTTGGTACATATATCACATTTTTGGGGCTCAAATTAGGATCATTTGAACAGAATGAAAAAAAAATGGCACTAATTTTAAATTTCCATAAGCAATGGTATTGTTTGTGGTTTGTAAAGACATCTGTGTGAGTTTAGGGAAATATTTTTGTGACAAGGACAGCAGCAAAGTGAAATTGACCAAGAAAAAATATATATATTTACAAAACATGAAGATATTTCACATTCTAGCATTACTAAAAACAAAATAGATTCTCAAAATTCTTTGAGCGAAAGATACATTTATTTTCAACATGAAATGGATTTCCTAGATAAAGTAACAATTGTACCATTAGAATGAATGGCAGAAACTTGCACTTGGCAAAATAACTCTCCTCTTCACAGTGTTATTTTACACTTCACACAGTGTAAAATAACACTGATTTTGGTATTTACTAACAACTCAAGGAATTACTCCATGAGAGTTATTTTGAGAGATGTTTTGTGTCTGAGCATGCTCAGTTGTGCTCAGCTGTGCTCTGTTCCTAGGAGTAAAAAGACGGGTTATTTGTCTCTTCTCAGACTTTTTAAGATATTTCAGTGTAGAAATCACTTTTTCACACAGTTTAAAAGCAGATTATCTTTAAACAATATACCGCATATTTTAGCGCAATTTAGGGGATCAGATTATGCTCCAAACATTATTTCCATGTGCACAACTCCAGGTCTGGGCTGGAGTAAGGAGTTGGGAGTTATCTGTGACCTTGGAGCTTTAGTGAATTCCATTTTGGCAGTTATTTACCGCCCAGCGCTATTGTGAATACCGTTTTAGCGCTATTTACCGCGAATCGCTATTTTGCGGCAATTTTGCCGCTATTTTGCGGGAGCGCTATAGTAAATGACCCCCACTGTGTCACTTACAGCAACAGCTGGCCCTATAGGAGTAGGCAATGGTTTTTGAACAAGAATCTGTCCCTCTAAGCAGAAGCCTCTACCTAGTACAGTCAGATCGCTCAAAGCAGCAGTATGTGAAATCTCAAATTACTCCCACAATCTGATCGTTGTGTACGATCGTAACGATCGTTGCGTTAGGCAGAGTTTAATCTGCAACTCTAAGCAGCAGTATTTGAAATCTCAAATTCCTCCAACAATCTGATCGTTGAGCACGATCGTAGCGATTGTTGTTTTGTGCAGAGTTTGATCTGCAACTCAAAGCAGCGGTATGTGAAATCTCAAATTTCTGTCCTCAGAGCAACAGCACAGCAGTAGTAATCTATCCCAGGATGCAGGATCAGATGTTGTTAAAATGTCTCTAATCTCTCCGACACCGTCAGCATCCTCTCCCTACAGCTAACCCAAGAGCATGTGACTGCAGCATCAAGTGACTCCAGCTTATAAAGAGGCTGGGTCACATGATGCACTGGCCAATCACAGCCATGCCATTAGTAGGCATGGCTGTGATGGCTTCTAAGGGCAAACCAGTGAAACGCTTGTTGATTGGCTGCCCTGCAGCTTCTCAACACGTGGAGTAAAATAGCAGAGCCCCGGACCCGAACCCGAACGTTTTTTGAAATGTCCGTGTTCGGGTCCGGGTCCCGGACACCCGAAAGTTCGGTACGGACCCGAACGTTACAGTCCGGGTTCGCTCAACACTATTGCTGACTACTTTCTCCCTGGTCCGAAAGGAAATTTATCAGACCTCCATGATACTTCCTCTTCACCACAGCTAGAACATGGAGATGCCTACTGCAGATGCTAGCAAGGCCTCAGGACCACCCCTTGTGGGTAAGAGTCGCAGGTTTCCATCCGTGAAACCATGGGCCCTCTCTTGTGTAACTAAGTAGATTGGTGCTAGCTGGGCCTTGAATGAACTACAAATTCCAGCCCATCAATTTTCCAGACCCATCCGGCCTGTCCTGCGGTCAAATGGCTCTCCTTCCCCTTGGTTGGCTCCTCTCAGCCTCTACAGACTGCTTGCTCTCGTCCCAGACTGTCTCAGCCTTCTCATCCAGCTCCCAAGGGCCGCCACTCACTGACTATTTGGTGGATACTTTAAAGAGTCTCGTTCCATGTAGACCTCAGCTGCTCTCCTGCTTCCCTGTGCCACCCCAGGAGCCGACTTCCGTTCCTGGCTGCTCCCAAGCCCCAGGCCTCAGGTTCACCCCTCCAGACTGGGGGATCCCCTCCTGGGCGATGCCTGATCCGCAGCTCCAGTTATATCCTCATCTCTTCCATCTGAACTCTCCTGACACCTGCTGGCAGATAGCTGTATTTAAGGAGGCCTGCCCCCAGACAATCCAAACTGAGGATTGGTTCAGGGCTCCTTGTCATACATCAGGAAGTGACACCTCCTCATCCACCCCCTTCTAAAGCTTTCCCAGCTCAAGGGGAGGAATCTCCAAGGAATGTACCTTCCCTTCATCTCCAGCCCTTCTCCTGAGCCACTCCCCAGCCCAGATCAAAACATTCATGCCTGCACTTACAGTCAGGCCTGGCTAGATTTTTCCTCTCCTACCAAAAATCTACAAAAGTAAACACCTACACTATGGGGACATCTACACTTATATTGATGAGAAAAGTCCCAAGAAAATCCTTTTCAATTCTAATGTAAAAACTCAAAAATGGATTTAATAATAAAATAGCAAAATATTACAAGAACAATATTAAAATACAAAATGTAAAAATAATATCAATAATGTAGTTATATTCTTGATTGTGTATGTAATCAGGTGTGCCTATGTGCGTGTATGTGTGAGAAGCTATAGGCAGCTTCCATGTGTCTGCAGCAGTCTGCCTAAATTCCTTTTGTTCACTGCTTATACTCTGAAATTCAGACCCTTATAGTGGGAGTTGAACAGCAAGCTTGCTCCCGAAATTCTATCCTGAGGAATGTCTCTGCTAATGGAGGAGGAGTATCTTTCAACTGAACAAATAATGCCCCGTACACACGGGACGACGATCGTACGTACTATCGTCGCAAATCGTATGTTGCATAATGTAAATAGCATACTGACGTGCACCCGACGGTCGTACATACAACTTGCGGCCGGCCGAACGTGATGATGCGAACTAGCGTATAAAGAAGAAGTGCTGGTATCGTAGCGTCACCCTTTGGGCTCCTTCATCTTATTTTGTGTTAGTTGAAGTGGACTTGGCGCATGCGTATTTAGCACAATACAACTTGTTGTACCCAACTGCTCTACACACGATACAACGGTCGTATGCGAGCTTGTTGGTACGACCAAGTTTTGTAGTCTGCTCATACAAATCCCATGTACGACCGTCGTATGTTCGACTGTAGAAAGCGTGCGCACACAAACGATCGATTTTGCATACAACGGTCGTGAGTACGACGTGTTGAATGCGATCGTTGTCCCGTGTGTACGAGGCTTAAGTCTATACAAAAGCAATTCTAACTATATGTCATCTAAATCAAATAATGTAACATAAATCAATATATGTATATATTCAGTAAAAAGCCCTTGTTCTTATTAATACCATAATCAAGAAATATTACAGTATAAAGAATTTATATTCTTAAATCAAACATACTCAACGTCTGTATCTTAAGAAATGTGAGGGGTGAAGGATTGTATAAGGGGTTGTATGGTTATATATAATTTTTCTGTTTGATTTTATTTATTTATTATTTTTTTTGTTGAACTAGATGGACTTGTGTATTTTTTCAACCTGACTAACTATGTAACTATGAGACCTTCTCTCATTGGAATTGGGGGTGGGTAAGAGAACCAGCTCAAGACTAATTACTTTCATATGTAAGGTCTCCAAAGAAATTCACAGACTATAATCAAATGTTTATATATATTTTAACACAGACTGTAAAATCTATTTGTTACTTTTCCAAATATAGAAGAGATAAATATATACAACTCAATCATACTATAAAGACCCAAACCATTTACAGGGCTGTCTTATCAAGCAGGCACACCTGGGCACAGCCCAGGGGCCCCAGGTGCACATAGGGCCATCAGATCTAGGCGGAGGCTGCTGACCAGGGCCGGACTGGCCTACCACCGAACCGAGGCTGCTTTGAGCTGTGGCTGCAGGGTTCCACTGCTCCCCTCCCTCCTCCTCATTTGTCACACACAGCAGTCTTCCGCTGTGTCACAGAGGCGGGTTTGAAGTGTTTGGCGGCCGACACTGTAACAAAGCCCTACCTTCTACTGGCTTGTGTGATAGATGGAACACTGATTCAATATCAGTAAAATTGAATCAATGTTCCTTCTATCATACAAGTCAGTAGTAGGTAGGGCTTTGTTACAGTGGCCGCCGCCGAACACTTCAAACCCGGTTCTGTGACACAGCGGGAGATGCCTGCCCATGTGTGATCCAGCACTGGTAAGTCTGAATTAATGGGCAGTGAGACTGCATTAATGGGTGCAGCGAGGTTTCAATAATGGGCGCAGGGAGGCTGCATTAATGGGCACAGTAAGGCTGCATTAATGGGCATAGCGAGGCTGCATTCATGGGCGCAGTGAGGCTGCATTCATGGGTGCAGCAAGGCTACATTTATGGGCGCAGTGAGGCTGCAACAATGGGCGCAGAGAGGCTGCAATTATGGGCACAGTGAGGCTGCAATAATGGGCGCAGTGAGGCTGCAATAATGGGTGCAGGGAGGCTGCATTAATCGACACAGCGAGGCTGCATTCATGGGCGCAGCAAGGCTGCATTCATGGACGCAGCAAGGCTGCATTCATGGGCGCAGTGAGGCTGCATTGATGGGAACAGTAAAGCTGCATTTTTTGGGCACAATGAGGCTGCATTGTTCTCCTGTATCATGTCCGCAGTCTCTGACCATCTCCTGTACTCTGTCTCCACCAAGCTGGAGCTGACTGAATGAACCCCTGTTTCTGCACTACTTTTGGTGGCGATTTGAAAGACTTGAAAGGTTCATTGTGCATGAACCTGCACATATGCCAATCGCCCCTGAAGTCAGGCTGAAATGCCGGTTTGAAATCATGCGGGTTTTAGCTCAACTCGCACGATTTCAAACCCGCCCTCAGTGCAAACGTGGGCTTATTCTGAAGAGTAGGTGCGAAAATTGGGGCAGGCTTGTAGGGGCCCCAGTGCATTACTTTGTCCAGGGGCCCATAATCCAATTAAGATGGCCCTGCCCATTTATACTGGTTAGTATTGTTAATACAGAAATATTAGATCAAGGAAGTCTTTTAACAATGAGATAGTGGGTTATCTGTCAACATCCTTCCGCTTATCTCACATTAACCACCAAAATAAACTTCCTTTTATACACAAAAAAAATGTGTGTGAAATGAGTCCAGTAAATATTGTTAAAGGGGTTATGGCACCTTAGACTGTGCATATGCAGAATATAATATACTGTATATACAAAATACAAAAAGTGGCTTCTCCATGAAATTGATTAAATCTTTAATATCAGTTCCTGTATGGCCCTTCACACGGACGGATAGAATCCAGCTTTTAGCTGCGGATAGATGAAGTTATCTACCACAGCTATACCGTGACAATGCTTTCCTATGGCCCCTTTCACACTCTGCATTCAGCAAAGGTTTCGTTACAGACGATTTAGAACGATTAGAAAAAATGGATTTGCACGCACTGGGGCTCCGACCGGACCCTTTATGTGGGCGGTGCCAAATGGCTGTAGGTGACTTAATACATCTGATATGGAGGTGCCCCAAGCTCCATAGGTACTGGAGCTCAGTGATCTCCACGATCAATTTCCATCCCTCTAGACCCAAAACAGTGTATCCTGGGCATTCTGGATGCAGTGATTAAGGACAGATATGCGAGGGAGGCAACTGCCCGGGCCTTGTTGCAGGCTCGGAAACTCATCCTACAGCACTGGGTTTCCTCTGTGCCCCCCTCGCTTCATATGTGGATAGAGACGATGGGAAATGTATTTACCAACATAGGGGCAGCCATTTAAAGTTTGAAAAACTTTGGGGAAATTGGCTAGCCATTCCGGGACTGGCCCCCTGGTTAATTGTGTAAAGAAAGATGGGCACTGATTTCCTGTGTTAAGAGTCGGTGGGAGGGGAGGACTATAAGGGGGGTAGGATTGCTCGGAATATATAATTATATAATACTCATTAGTCAAGAGGTGTTGAAAAACTGTTTTGCGGGCACTGTATTATGGGGGTATTGCGCCATTTGACAATATGTTGTGTCTGGGGGATTGGTCCGGAATGTATATTATGGCATTGTAACACGATCGATATGTACATTGAACTTGGAATGTGTATAAGATGACATAGTGTTTGCTCTTGTGAAATCTAAATAAACTTCAACCTGATTTAAAAAAAAAAAAGAAAAAATGGATTTGAATGCGTCCAGGAACGATGTTATGCAGCTATCTGCACATATCTGCAGCTATCTGCAGGTAAAAGCAATGCACGTTGTCACTGACGGATAGCAACAGCAACAAGCAGAGAAAATCAATAGGAAGCACTTCAGAAATGTCAAGAATGTTAAGAATGTTTCCACTGCAGCTAAACGTAGCTGCATGTAATTGTGGCTAATCGGAATGTACAAATGCAAGTAATCGTTGTGCTTTGGAGTCTGGTATCTGGCTTGCATTTAGCAACGACAGAACAGCCACCCGTGTGAAAGGAGCTTAACTAATGATATGTATAGTAGACTGTGCAGTCTGTGCTCCCCTCCTATGTGCCCGCTCACTCACCAGCTGCTATAGACTCCCATAACAGAAGTCATATGCACTTTGCAAATAATTTTAGATGCTGGGATTAGTAGTCCTCCAACAAGGCTCCTTCTTTGTAGATTAAAATTTTCCTTATGTGTAGTATAATGGCAGAAAAAAGGAAAAGTATATACAGTAGCGGGTGGTGATGTCAGCTCCGGCCGGTGACACCCAAGTGGCGGTGGACTTCCGGTTTCTGTTTTTTTTATGCTTGTTTTATCTTAAGTGAGTGGAATACTGTGTTTAATACTACCATTTTAATATACGGAATTACGCTATATACTTTCCCTTTTTTCTGCCATTATACTACACATGAGGAAAACTTTATATACAAAGAAGGAGCCTCGTTGGAGGATTACTAATCCCAGCATCTAAGATGATTTGCGAAACGCATATGATTTCTGTTATGGGAGTCTATAGCAGCTGGTGAGTGAGTGGGCACATAGGAAGGGAGCACAGACTGCACCGACTTTGTTTACAGCACTTGGCACTACAGCGCTTTAATATTTGATTAAGAATATTACTGATGATGGACTTTTTTAAATTGATTTTTGATTTTTTAATTTTGAATTTCAAATTTTGGACATTTGAACAATTGTATATATATGAGTTTAGTGCAATTGTTTATATGTGTTGATATCAGGATTTACAGTGAGAGCACCTTTTTCACACATACACATGATTTAAAGGAACTATACCTTTAAAGGAGCAGCAATCTCACATCCACATTTATTATATGTTCACATCATTTATTTATGTACTACACCCATTAGCGTGGGTATATATATATATATATATATATATATATATATATATATATATATATATATATATATATATATATATACACACACACACACACACAGTATCTCACAAAAGTGAGTACACCCCTCACATTTTTGTAAATATTTTATTCTATCTTTTCATGTGACAACACTGAAGAAATTACACTTTGCTACAATGTTAAGTAGTAAGTGTACAGCTTGTATAACAGTGTAAATTTGCTGTCCCCTCAAAATGTCTAAACCTCTGGCAACAAAAGACGTCAGTAGTGTTCATTGACTTTTTCAGCTTTTTTGAGCGTTTTTGCACGTTTTTCAGCGCTAACTGTAAGCCGTGATTTCTCTCTATTTAACTCAATGGTTCCCTATGGCCCATTGATTTGAATAGTAGAAATCACACCAGATTGTATGGTGAGCATCTTGAAAGGAATCCCCGCAAAAAAAAAAAAAAAGAAGTTGCGTGGGGGCCCCCCCCCCCAAGAGCATGCCAGACCCTTCAGTCTGATATGGATAATAAATAAAAATGGCGTGGGGTCCCCCCAAAATCCATGCCAGACCCTTATCCGAGCACGCAGCCTGGCAGACCAGGAAAGGGGGTGGTGACGAGCGACCACCCCCCCCCCCGGACCTTACCAGGCCACATGCCCTTAACATGGGGAGTATGGGTGCTTTGGGGCAGGGGGGCCTGCGCCCCCCATCCTAAAGCACCTTGTCCCAATGTTGATGAGACAACCCTTGCCGGTGGTTGTTGGGATCTGCGGGTGGGGGGCTTATCGGAATCTGGAAGCGGCCCCCAGATCCCGGCCCCCCACCCTATGTGAATGAGTATGGGGTACATTGTACACCTACCCATTCACCTGAAAGAAAATTGTAAAAAAAAAAAACACACTGCATAGGTTTTTAAAATATTTTATTAAATCAGCTCCGGCGTCTTCCCCCTCTCCGACGTCTTCTATCTTCTGCTCTTTTGCCGCTGCCTTCTCCGCTGTCTTCTCCCTCTGCTGTTCTTGAGATGTTGACTCTTGTCGCTCTCTCCCACTCGAATGCTGTTTCCGCAGCTCTGCATTGCCTTATATTGGCAAGGGGCGTGGTCACCGGGTGACGTCATCCGGAGGCCCTGCCCCTTATGACGTCACCACCCAATGCATGATGGGACGTGACATCATAAGGGGCGGGCCTCTGGATGACGTTACCTGGTGGCCACGCCACATGCCAGTATAAGGCAATTCAGCATTCGAGTGGGAGAGAACAACGAGTTAACATCTCAAGTAGAGCAGAAGGAGAAGACAGCAGAGAAGAGAGCGGCAAAAGAGCAGAAGACAGAAGACCCAGCAGAAGATAGAAGACCCAGCAAAAGAGCAGAAGAAAGAACACGCCAGAGAGGGAGAAGAGCCGGAGAGGGGGAAGACGTCGGAGCTGATTTGTTAAAATAGTTTAAAAACCTGTGTAGTGTGTTTTTTTTTACACTTTTTTCCAGGTGAATGGGTAGGGGTACAATGTACCCCATACTCATTCACATAGGGTGGGGGGCCGGGATCTGGGGGCCGCTTCCAGATTACGATAAGCCCCCCCACGATAAGTTAACTCCTCAGTCTGACCTGTCTGCAGTGTATGTGATTTGCTTGTATATATATATATATCAAACTCCTCTGTGGGTGTGCATTAACTCCTCAGTGACCTATCTCCAAGACTCCAACGTGTAAGCATTAACACCTTAACACCCAGTCTTAACCAGTTCAGATCCACGGTATAGCTGAAAGATGGCTACAGCGCAGCTCTGAAATGCCAGGAGGACGTCCATGGACGTCCTCCCTTGTGCACGCTCCCCACGCACACTCGCAGCCTGCAGCCTGCGTCGCTCTTTGTTTGTTTATAGCGCAAAAAATAAAAACCGCAGAGGTGATCAAATACCACCAAAAGAAAGCCCTATTTGTGGGAAAAAATTTATAAAAACGTTGTTTGGGTACAACGTTGCACGGCTGCGCAATTGTCATTCAAAATGCGACAGCACTGAAAGCCTAAAATTGGTTTGGGCAGGAGGGGGGTTTAAGTGCCCAGTAAGCAAGTGGTTAACTTTGGTACAATAACAAATCTGCCCATTCCTCTGTAAATATGTGATAACACCTCAATTGCCAGTTCTGAGCCCATGTGCATTATTTTCTTCAGTGATCAGTCCCCAGGAATGTTTGTTAATTTCTCAGCATCCATTATCCAGCTCATGTAGCTCATCCCCTCAGCACTCAGTACCCACTGTATGTGCTGTAAACTTTCAGCACCTACTGTACATACTGCCCTCTATCATACCCTCCGCACTGCTCTCCTGCTCTGCTGTCCACTGTAATACCCAACACCACTCTTCTCCCAGGCATACTGCCCACCAGAGGCGTAACTAGATCCTTCAGGGCCCTGGTGCAAGAAATTATGAAGGGTCCCCCTGACCCCGGGCCCTTTACTCCCATCGCGGGTCTCTTTATTACGGTCCCGCAGCAGCACCCTTTCACAAGTTCAGCAGCAGGCCCCCTTTCTGCCATCTTCAGGCCTCCCCATGGTGGTGAAATGCCAGGGCCTGGCCCCAATTGCAACCTTTGCAATTCTGATAGTTCCCTCACTAGTGTAAGTAGTTTTTAATTTTTATTTTTATTTTATTATTTTTTACCATTTCATTTTATTTCTTTTACAATTTTATTTTTATAATTTTTTACAATTTATTTTAGGAGCTCTGTTGGGGGGTTTTGATGAGATATCAGGGGTCTAAACAAACCTCAGCCGTCACTCTCCATCTGTTTAGCCTCAGCTGCACAGAATGATTGGACAGGAATAGTTGTGTACCAAGCCTCCCATTCATTCAGAAATGGAAGTATAGTAAAAACAGTTTACTATGCTTCGGTTATGAATGAACCAATTGGTACCAATCACTGACTGTCCATTCAGAAAAGAAAGGAGTCGGTAAATGACAAATTTACCAACCCATTCCCATCTCTCCATCATGACACACCTTCTACAGCAGCTGGCAGGAGAGAGGAGGGGGGAAGACAACAGCTCTGCGGGGGGACCAGGGAAGCACACAGGGACCCTGGGAATAGCAGAAGACAAGTAAACTGCATAGGAGGGGCAGTGGGGGGCAGCATATAGAGGAACCAATCTCCTCCATTAGGAGGAAAATGGTTCCTCTAAATGCCGCCCCCGCCATCCCTCCTATCCAGGTGTACAAGGAAGGCACATGGGCCCCCTGGAGCATGGGGCCCAGTTGCAATTGGAAACCCTGCAACCCCTAAAGTTACGCCCCTGCTGCCCACTGTCAGACCTTCTGCACTCCTATCCTGCACATATTGGCCACTGTCATACCCTCCACACTCCACTCCTGTACATGGGGCTCACTCAAACTCCACACTCCTCTTCCATGAATATTGCCCACTTTCATGGCCTTCATGGTTCTCTCCTGTTTATACTGCCAGCTCTCATACCCTCTATACTCCTGTCCTGCAAATACTGCCCACTGTCATAACCTCCACAATCCACTCCTGTACATGCTGCTCCCTGTCATACCCCCACACTCTTCTGCTGCACATACTGCCCCTTATACAGCCTGCTAAGACCCTTTAGCTTTTTTTGTTACAACCCTTTCTTGTTCTGGAACAGGCACACTTTTATTTGGTTTAACAGAAAAGGAGAGGCCCAACAGAACATTCAAGAGCCAAAATAAACCGGGGACACCCTTTTCTTAGAGATCCCCTTGAAATGTGATCTAAGAAGTCATATCTGTGCAGGAAACCAACTATCTAATTTTTCTTAAAGATGACAGACTAATTAGTCATAATGGAAATTCAGTGATGATGAGAATACAAAGTCAGTGGTCTCTTATGTTTCAGTTTCTTCGTATTTTGTGGTCCACTAGCAGAAGAAATCTGGAACACTTTGTCATGCAATGTTTGTAGGAGGGAGGACCTGTCCACAGAAAGTATCAGACCTGCAGACACTGAAAAGTGAACTCAGACTACACAAGTTATTTACAGTGATAAGTATCTCTGGGGTCATCTGAGAAACTTGCAATGATTGTTTATGTCATTTGCTTCTATCTCCTTCGTGTAAATGGCAGGGACGTGCAGTCAGGGGAGGCAGGGCATAAAAGAAAAAAAAAATTAAGAAAAAAAAAAACGATCGAGCTTTGAGGGTCATAGCTTGGCGAAGGGTAGGTGGGAGAGTAGGTAGCCGATGTCCTACCCCACCAATGGTCAAAATTTGGGGCTCCTATCACATATGGTTCTGGAGATAAGGGGCTCCTTGCGCACCCTGTCAGAAGCTACATACAGAGTGGCCAGTTTAAATACAAACTGGCACGCTTTGTTTGCAGCAGATTGAGAGAATAAGCTCACTTCTTGACAGAGGCACTGAGCTCAATGGACAGCTTGGAGCCTTGGACCAATGGTAAAGTACCATTGTTCCAAGCTGTCCAATAAAAATACTGCAGTGGAGGCTGTCCTCTCACTGCAGTGTCATAGAAGGGGGCATGTGTCTAAAAGACAAATGCTACCTTCCAGCCCAGCCCTCTTAATTACAAGGGAAAAACATGAGTTTATGTGTATAAGATTTACCCAGAATCCCATGTTTTTCTCACACAGTTAATTAAGAGGGAAAATCTTCTGCTGCTGAAAAGTTTCTGTTATAACATAATAATGTATTACTTATCTATTTACTGTGAAATTACTGGTTTGACATCATAACGTCAAACCTCAGCAGGTTACACCACCTGCTTGAGTACAGTTTTTGAAAATATAGTAAATTGCCTTAAAAACAATATATAATAATTATTTGTATATTACTTACTTATGGTATTTAACCCCTTGCCACCCAGGCCAATTCTGACACTTCTCTCCTACATGTAAAAATCATCCTTTTTTTGCTAGAAAATTACTCAGAACCCCCAAACATTATATATATATTTTTATCAGAAACCCTAGGGAATAAAATGGTGGTTGTTGCAACTCTTTATATTATACGGTATTTGCGCAGCAATTTTTCAAACTTTTTTTTTTTTCATGAGTAGAAAAAAAACCCACAAAAGTTAGCCCGATTTTTTTGCGCCGAGTAAATAGATACCCAACATGTCACGCTTTAAAATTGCGCACACTTGTGGAATGGCGCCGAACTTCAGTACTTAAAAATCTCCATAGGCGACGCTTTAAATTTTTTTACAGGTTACCTGTTTAGAGTTACAGAGGAGGTCTAGCGCTAGAATTATTGTTCTCACTCTAACGTTCACAGCGTATGTAACCTGTGCTTATCTGACTCTGATACAAGCCAGTGCCTCGCCAGCCACTGACCTCAACACACGTCCCTGGTAAATGGTGAGTACTGGATTTGACTAATCAACTAACGTTATATATAGGCCTATAATAATATTACTAATATTTACATTTCCTGATGACGATTTGTATAAATTTTTTATTCTCTGTGTAAGGCCCCTTTCTTTCGATCCGATCCCCAGACCGATGGAAAATAGGGATTTACAGTACAGGATCAGATCGGAGAGCGGCGGGTGTCATTGGACATGTCACCGCTGACATACGTCGCTCCATAGAGGAGAATGGAGCGTCCGTTCAGGTCCGCCTGAAAAACTGACAGGCGGACCTGAACGGAATGGCCATGTGAAAGGGGCCTAAATGCACTTAGTTATATGCTTCTTGATCAAAGTTTTAACCCTTTTTCCTAAATGGAGAAAGGAAACGTCAACACCAGGCTTCATCAAATTTTTAATATCTTAACCTGACCTAAAGTACAGCATGCTTCAGTATCACTTCACCTAGTTTATTTTTTCCATTGTAGTGAAGCAGAAATAATTGTCCATTCTTTTTTCCAGCAACAATATACGAAGGGTTTAAAAAGGAGTGAAGACTGAATGAACATAGGAGCATTTTTAAACACAATAATGGAATCAATAATGGATAGCTTGCAGCAATTATGGACTGTACCCCCTTCCCCCTGCATACCCCATCTAACCCCTAGCCTACACCCCTTGGACTCTGCACTCACACCTCCTCTTGTCACCATGCCTGTGTACCTCCCACCCCCTGCACTCGATGCACCTGTATGTTAGCATTCTGTTTATACTGACACAGGTGCAACATCCATTCTCATCTTATACTGTTATATAATAGTTCTGCTGCCACTAGTTATTGCTTGTGTAATGTAATGTTCTTTGTAGTGAAAACTCATGGTTATGAGCAAGCTCTTAACTGGTAAGAGTCATATCTGCAGGAGCTTTCCAACACTGCATAACTCTCCACCATTTCTGCATGCCTCGTCCAGCTCTCTATAACATGTCTGATTCCTATTCTCCCTCCCCTCACCAGCTCACACCACCATGCCTACACTCCCACCTCTCCTTGTGTTCTCGCCATATATTCTGCAACTCTATCCTCCCCATTTTCACTTATCACCTCTTCTGCTCATAAATCTACCTTCACTGATACACTGACACTGAACTGACATGTGCATCTGCCGCCACTATTCCAACATGTGTATCTATATTCACCCACACTTTTGCTAGTTGTTTGGTAAAGGGTCTATATTAACAGTGATCTCTGGCAGTCTTCTGTAACATTTCCCCAATCTCTGACAATGCTCTGCAGCCTTTTTACTATTCTGCCACTGACACAATCACTGACTGATCGTTCTCCTGCACTCCAGTAGATTGTCCTAAGCCCTGATGAAGGGGATCTTTTCTGGCCCCCGGAATGCATTGAAATGCACAGTGATCAGCCACCATGAAGCCCACCCCATGTTTTCTCGCTGTCAATGGAGGAGAGATACATTGCATCTCTCTATCTCTCTCTCTTTGCAGAGTAGAAAAAAAACAGAATGTGTAAAAAAAAATAAAAATAATAATAAAAAAGTAAAATAAAAAAAAATACCTAGATCAAGAATTGATCTAGGTCGGTTACAGGGTTAGTGTGTGGGTCAAGGTCAGGTTCAATGGTCATGGTCAGTATTTTTTTTGGACAGGATATATATTTTTTAAATATTATCAGTGAGAGTTATCAGTGGTCAGTGTGTTTTATATAGGATAAAAAGAAAAAGCAAAATGTGCATTGCTGTTTTTGGTCTGTGCTACGGGTACAAACAACAACTAACATATGTGGTATGGCTGCGATCGTTAGGAAAATTTAGTTTGGGTTGTTCTTTGGTGGAAGGTTATATTAGTAGGAAGAAATATACAACTAAATATATAGATTTTTTTACTATTTTGATTTTCCTTTGATAAAAAAAAATCAGGAGATATTCATTACCATGTACCACCAAATGAAATCCCAATTTGTCCTGAAAAAAATAAAGGTATAATCCACCTGGATGCACAAAGCAGTTGTGGGGATTTGTTTAGTTTTACTAACACATGTCAAAGTTGCAAAATTGCTCTTAGGCATTAAGATTTATTTACCAAGACATTGGTTTGGTGCTCTCATTGGTTCAATTACAAATGCCCTGCAGCTGGTCTCCTCCCCTTTGGCCTCATTCTCGTCGACTTTCCTCGCTGTGAAGCCTTTAGGGAGGGACCTATATGCTGTCTTGCTTGCATCAGGAAAGGAAAATTACCGTCAGGTAAGTATAACATTTTCCATTTTCCTGACTCAGCATGACAGCATATATGTATGGGATGTACCAAGCACCAGACGATAAGGGTGGGTAATGCTGCCGTGTTTTAATCTTGGATTAGATCTATCCCAGTGAACGACCAATGTGTATTGTATTTAATGCCCCTGGGTCCACTTAACAATGGGCCCAAACCTGCTGAATGTAGACTAGGTCGCATTATCCTTAATTATGGGTATATTCCCTTGAGTTCCCTTTGTGTATGCGCAATCTGTCTGTTAAAGCACTCTCTGCACTCAAATCGATAGATTTGCACTAGCCATCTAAACTCTGAGTTACCTTGCCCAGTAACCATGCTATTGACTAAATGGATAGTGAGTGTCCCCTTCTGATCCTGAAAAGCACCTCCTTTGTTCTGAGGAGGAGATCCCTTCATATATATTCCTTTCCTTTTTTTTTTTTTTTTTAACATCGCATCCCAGTTTTAATGCTTGCGACTAGTCGGACATTTTGCTTTGGACATGCTGGAGGGTAATGTCCCAACCCAGCTTCCACCTTTACATAGCTAGTCTCTCTAAAATGGTAGTAACAAGGTAGCTTACAGCTTGAAGCTTGGATATCGGAGATCCTTCCTTTGTGCATATTAGCCGTACGAAACACTGCCTTAGTGTTGCTGCCCACATTGAGTAAGTCCTATCCAGAAGGATGGCCAATGAGACAACATGTTCTTCACTATTTGGAAGGCCCCAGGGAAAGAACTGCAGACTTTTTTTTTTTTTTTTCGGACTTGGTCTACCAAGACATGCGCGAGTACGGACCGACTGCACCTCCTCTGCTTATTCCCCCTCTAGGTCTACTTATATCCAGTTCAATACTTACAGTAGGGGACAGAGGATCCAATCCTTCAACTCTGGAACGTTTCTTATGATCTAGGAGTAGGTGCCCTGGCTTCAACAGGGTTTTAAAAGGTGAGACCTCCATGTGAACCCTCACTTCTTGGTCTCCCGCATCTAGATACAACTTAACTAAATTTTGGCTGCTACCGATGGCCACGCTGTGCGTGGTTTTTAACCTCAGGAGATGAATAGGAGGATCCTGCATCCGGGAATGTACCTGGGGATATCCTGGCCTGCAGGCCACTGGGTAATTAATTGTCCCTTTCACTACTGGACGAATGTGGATCCTGATAAGGAACCTGGAGACTCCTGAGTTTGCTGGATATACTTCTTGGCTAATCTGTAGCCCCAGTTGGGCGTCGATAGCGCTACTGTTTCCATCTCTAGGAAGCCTTCGAGGTTACTGTCAGGTTGATATCCTGTTAGCCGTATTTGTTGTAGACAACTTGGCCCGCTTGTCGATTTAGAGATCATCTTTGACATCCAAGCAACCTTGTATGTCACGGTATTTGACCGGAACTCTAGGACCAAACCCCAAGGGGGGTTGGCAATCCGAACTTGAGCTGCCTCTGATGGAAGTTGCCTAGTTTGCCTTCCCTCTTGACAGCAGAGATAGGATCTTACTATCTTGCTGACTGTTTAGCTCATAGCTGAGGCTCTATTTGCTGCGACTTCAGCACACTTCCACTTGAGATCCATTATAACTCCTCCCTTGGCATGATTACCCAACAACTAGATTGGTATGCCAGGTAGCTGATAAGCTGAAAGATTTACTGGCTTGTCCACCATCAAGGTCTCCCCTGTGGAGCCACTTGCCCCTGGTGTGGGAAGCAAGCCTTCCCATGTTACCCAACCTTTTAATACCGCTCTCAACCTTCCAGTGATGAATAGGTCACCTCCGCCTCCAGCAACGGAGGTCACCCTAATCCCACTGGAAGTGGAAGTGGGGACCTAAAACCACTTGGGGACACCAATCAGAGGGGGTATAGCACAAACCGCAAACCTCAAATACATGAAGGTAACGTAATTATGGCAACATAAAGAGACATTCAAGATGTCTCAGCTCATGGTAATATAACCTCTCTAATATCGCACAAATTGGGCCTCCCAAAAAAATACTAACACTGCTTTACTGGCGCCTTTGAGGCAGAGGTACCCTTTAAACAAACGTTAGTTGTTTGATTGACTTCGTAACTGAGGCTTAGCAAACAGCAATCCACACAGTCCTTTTGGACATAGTCAAAGCATCCATTTTCTGAGGCTGGCATGTCTGGCTAGTCTGATACAGACTCCTTAGCCAACTGCTTCTGAAGTAGAGGTCGCCTTCAAATAACACAGCTGTTTGATTCAGCTTAATATGGACCATTAGAGACTTTAGATCTTCACCGTCTTTGCCCCGCCATTTGCTTAGGTATCGCATCTTGACAGACACACAGCCACCACAAGCCCAATATCGCTCACGATGATTGTTGTAGTGAGCTCTCCATAGTTTGCCTCTTCTGGCAGTTAACTCCCTAGTGCCTCCTTCGGGCTAAAGAGGGCCTGTCCCTGTGAAGGATCAGGTTGCTTCTTCTTTTATTGGAAAGTGGTGCTGGTGTTGAGGGCTGGGGAACTTTGTAATCCCTTATGCTCATATTGTGCACTCTTTTTTTTTTTTAAGATGTACTTACCTGCCCTCACCTTAGTGGACATGGCTGGTCTCTATGCAAGTAGATTGTTCCTGGCTCACACACTAGCTAAAAGACTGGATATATAATATCTGGAAGTATTGCTAAACATTAGCAGTAAACCACTACAATTCATTAAATCACACCTGCAGTGTATCCTACAACACCTGATATTCCTAGGCAGTCTCCTATCCAAGTACTAACCAGGCACAACCCTGCTTAGCCTCACAGACCGGCTGCGATCGGGTGCATTCAGGGTGATGTAGCTGTAGGCCCCAAGTAGCCCCCCAGACCATATTTTCATCTGCAGCCCATTGCAGGGTCAGATCACCATTCACCACTGTGGACGTTGCCATCTGCCATCAAGATCCAAGAGCCCGCCATCCAGCCAGTCGCAGCGCCCAAGGAGTCCCTGATGACCAGCAGAAAACAGACCCCCATGCAAGTGTGAGGTGTTACAGGCCACAGCCACACAGATTGATCCTAACCGTAAAAGGAACTTAGGCATAAGAACTAACATGCACTTGGATAGCGTCAATAAAAATCACATGCAAAGCAGTAAGAGTTAACAGAACTCAGACAATTAGCACTAGTAGGTTACCATACCTAGACAATCCCCTGCAAAGGTTATACTCACAACCAAGGATGGGCTCGGGCGTGTTCGCAAGTGCATGTGCCCGAGCACGCCAGGAAGTGAACCCGGCGCTGCGCTAATCACAAGCAGGGAGACATTCCCCGGTCGCTGCAGCCGCACATCGGGGAAATGTCTCCCTGCCTGTGATAAGCGCAGTGCCGGGTTCACTTCCTGGCGGGCTCGGGCACATGCACTTGCGAACACGCCCGAGCCATCCTTACTCACAACCAAGTATTAGATCATAGTACACAGTAATTAAGCCTGCAGAGCTAGGCTTGCTTTAGTTCCTAGGAAAGATTCAGCTCAGTTATCACAGCAACACCTGCTATCAACTTAATCTTAGCAGTACTGTGGACACAAACTACAGCCTGTGAAGCCTTAGCAATAGACTGACACACAATGGAGAAACCAGCAGTCTCCCACTGTGATCTCTGCTTAGTGGTGTAGATTAATCGCATATAACTGCCAAAACTCCTAACCACATACCAGTAGCTGCATACTATAGATTTGTGCACCATGTGGTGCCTTACCAACTCCACACCTTATGGCCAACAGGAAGTCCACTGAATGTCCATCCATGGAGACTTTGATGAAGGAGCCATTCCTAGAGACCAGCCGCCTGCACTCCCCAATACCTGGACTATAGGGGGTGCGGCCTCCTCCATAAGGAAGATCTTTCAACCTGTACAGCGGGGAGTGTCGCCACAGGAAAGAGGCTGAACCTGCGTGCATGGGCCAGATGAATCGGGCCAGGTGAGGGAAAAAAAATGTCTGCTCCTAGCAGTAGTATTACCAGCTGAACAGTGAGGGAAAAAAAAGAGAATGAGGCCAAAGGGGAGGAGACCTGCTTTTATAGTGTAACCGGCCCTGGAAAAGGGGCAGGGGGCAGAGCCTACCCATACATATATGCTGTCATGTGGTGTCAGGAAATTCCCTTAAGGGCTCATTTAGACAGGCGCTGAGACAGGTTCTGTATGCTGAGACACTTTTTGCTGCATCTGCATCCACCAGAGAGCTTCACCTATAGAAGTGAGTGCACAGATCCGAATGCAGACACTGTGCGTTCAGATACATGCATCCCTTCCTGTCTGCATATTAAATTTTGACATTTGACAATGTCCATGCAGCTGCTGCATCCCAATTGACTTTGACTGGACTGCCTGCACAAGGATGCACTGAACACCAAGCATCCCCAAGCGGTACACAGCCATCACACTGGGCATGGATGCATATGCTCCATGTGAATGAGGCCTAATTGTCATGTGGGTCAGATAGCAGGAAAGAGGAGATGCTGGGTAATTAAATAGAAGCAGGGAAATGTTATTTATGAATCAGACTTACCTAGGTAGATGCTGCATCTGTCCCCCGCCAGCTCTAAAGCTGAGAACCGAGTAATCAAACAGCTGATCACTCAGTTCCCAGTGCTCCCTGAGCAGAGAGCTGATAGCTGTCAGTCTCTGGCTCTGCTCTGCCCCCAACCCCCCCCCCCCAGTTCTCACTGAAACACTGAGCTGTGGAGGGGGTGGAAGTGGCTGGCTCAGGCTCTCAGCGGCTTGCTGAGAGGCTGAGCTGGGTGCCGGTCCAGGCATGCTAGCAGATCCCAACTATATGGTTGTGATCTTTCCCCAGCCTGGACCAACTCTGTGACATTAGCCGAGAGCGGGCTTAAGCCCGCTCTCAGCTGAACATGGGTAAAAGGAGTGCAAAACAATGTGCATTGATGTGATCAACAGGAGAAGTACAACCAAACAGGCTTTGGCTGTACTTCTCCTTTAATAAATCTATCACACGACCTGTCTCTCTGCTCCTGTTTGGCATTACTTGTGACAATTGATAAATGTCCCCATTTACGTTGTGAACTCACCCTCCAGGGCCCAGGCAGGCTCTTCCTCAGCCCAGGCTTTAAATTCAGGCTTTTCTCCTTGAAGCTGGAAGGCACCCTCTTTCCAACTCCAGGGGGCCTCCACGACCCCCCTCTCATAGTCCAGGGCCTCCAGACACCTGCAAACCTGGCCAGGGCCTCCAGACACCCCCTCTCCTAATCTGGGACCTCCAGGCACCCCTTCACCTAGTCCAGTATCTCCCTTGTATCCCTATCCAGGGACCTTTGCCACACAAACCACCATTTCCTAGACAATGGTCTCCTCTGCACCGACCCCCCCTAGTCCAGGGCCTCCTCCGCACCCACACCTCTAGTCCAGGGCTTCCTCTGCACTCCTCTCCTAGTACAAGGCCTCCTTTACAGCCCACCCCAAGTTAAGAGCCTCCTCAGCACCCTGCTCTCCGAATCCAGGTCCTTTATCAACCCCAATTTTCAAGTCCAGGGCCTCCTCTAAACCCCCCAGTCCAGGACCTTCAGTGTACTCCCCACCTAGTCCAGGACCTCCTCTGCATCCCCCAGTCCAGGGCCTCCTATGCACCCCCAGTCAAGGGCCTCCTGTGTACTACCCTCCTAGTCCAGGGACTCCTCTGCACCCCCCCCTCCGGAACATGATCCTCTCCTCACGTCTCCTTCGGGACCTGATCTCCACACCCACGCCTCCTCCGGGACCTGATCCCCCCCA
>BLSH010516250.1:44310-55639 GCA_018402905.1 Glandirana rugosa | reverse complement strand
CCCAGCCCAGGACCTCCTCTGCATCCCCCAAGTTCAGGGTCTCCTCTGCACCCCCCCAGATCAGGGCCTCCTTTGCACCTCCCCAGCCCAGGAGCTCTTCTGCATCCCCCAAGTCCAGGGTCCCTTCTGCACCCCCACCAGGTCAGGGCCTCCTCTGCACCCCCAGCCCAGGGCCTCCTCCGCAATTCCCAGACCAAGGCCTCCTCCGCAATCCTCAGCCCAAGGCCTCCTCCACACCCCCTATCAGCCTGGGGCCTCCACTGCACTCTCTAGTCCAGGGCCTCCTCTAACCCTGCCAGTCCAGGGGCCTCTTCTGCGGCCCCCCTCAGCCCAGGGTCTTCACTGCACCCCCCAGTCCAGGGCCTCCTCTGCACCCCCCCCCCCGCAGCCCAGGGTCTCCTCCGCACCCCCGAGTCCAAGGCCTCCTCTATACCCCCCCAGTCCAGGGCCTTCTTTGAAGCCTCCCCTTCTCTGGGATGGCTCACGCAGAAAAGACATAAGCTGTTGGACACTGGACAAGACTAGGAGGGAGACCTGCCTGTCCATTACACTTGCTCAGGTGGCAGTGACACCCTTAGAGCAGCGGTTCCCAGTGCGGGTGTGGGTGGAACCCCTGGCGGCGCCCCCCCTAGATGTTTCACCCAGGGCAGCCCCCCCCCTAGTTTTTGCCCTGCTCTGAAGTGTGGTTATTATGTCCATCACTGCCGTCAACTACCGCTTTGTGTCACCCTGATACAATAAGGTGTCATCAGCATACAATGAGACAACATCAGTTTTATGACGTCTCTTAAACCAAACTATTGCAAGTGAAGCCTGAATGTGAGCAGCCAATGGTTTCCACGGCAGGGCAAAGAGCAGGGGTGACAAAGGGCACCCCTGTCTGGTGCCCCTATGTAACGCAAAGGGTTTGGAAAGCTCCCTATTGACTCTAATACAAGCGGAAGGGGTAGCATAAAGCACCTTTATATGAATATGGATAAAAATACCTCCACAAACTGGGATGTGCATTGCCATCATCCCTTTTATTAATCATCACAGATACCCCTACACATTTTTGGGATTTTTAAGGCAATTGCAACAATTTTCTTTAAAAATATACAAATTTATTAGAAACCCTTACACAATTTGACATTAGAAAGTGCAAATTACATAGAATCAGGAAAAAGGAAAAAAATCCAATCATATTTTCTGTTTCAGTAAAGGTATGACAGTTGTGCATTATATATCGGTGATATCACCCGGCCTAGATGGTCCCATGGTTTGTTAAGGTGACCGTTCTTGAGGCAGGGTTGTTTCCAACGCATTTCAGATTAACTGTAATGATTCCTTCTTCAGGGAAAGATATCACCATTAATTAATATCTTGCATACATATATCTTGAGCAGGCTTATACACAATGCATAAACTGTTACACTTACAGAGCAGCACATCTTTTACTTTCTCGAAGGTCCTATTTCCTGGGGACACAACACTCCACCAGAGGTCCATTTCCCATTGTGTCAGGATGATAGGCAAAAATTGCCAACAGCCAGTGCATAAATCATGTGCATTTACAAGTTTCTAAATAAAAGGGGGAAAGTCATAAGACAAGAGTTTTTTGAAGAGGAAAAAGAACAGGCTCCAATTCAAAAATGGCCATATAGGTTTCCAATATTGACTCACCCTTTCATGAAGAAAATGCACATAAGTGTCCGGTACCCAGCCCTCAAGCGGATCCAAGAGGAGAAAGTAACCACCTCGGGGTAGAACAATCCCGAAGTGGGAAAGGGGAATCTCCCCTATGCGTCCGCTCATTTCCACGGGGTCTCCAGGCTGTTTTCAACCTATGGTCTCATTTGACCGAAATGGGAAAATGGCGCCGGCTAGCATCCCCGGTGTCCTTATAAGCCGCACATGCGCCGCCGCACTGCAGGAAGTGCGTCACTGCATGCTCCGTCATTTCCACCCTCCCGAACGTACGTTTGGGAGGAAGGTAGACAGAAGGCCATGGACTGTAACCGACAGCACAAGAAAAGACAGCCCCATCTCATGGAGGGGAACCAAGTTACCCCTCCATGAAGCGCTGTCAAAGTAAGCCCCAGGGCAGCACAAAGCCAAACCACAGGGGCCTATCTTGCGCTGGACACAAAGGGGACCAAAGAGTGGATAGTGGGTCTAGAACCAGGAATCGACCGTCCAGAGTATTGTTGTGCTTAAATTGAAAATTAACTTGCCCATTGGGCTAATCTATAAATCACAACAAAAACAGCAATACAAAACCAAACAATGCAAAATATCTAAATATTACAATATTTATTTGAATCATCTTGGAAATCTCCAGGTTAAATGTTGGTATGTTTGAAGCTGGGTCTCCCAAAGAGAGCTGTTGATGTGGAGTCTCTCTACAGCAGCATCCCCCATCATCTTGGGGTTGCTGCCGTGGAGAGAGTCCTGCATCAGCACTCTACCCACGAGTGGAAATTTAACTCCTTTATTCTAACTATGTTAGATTTTGTCTTGCGAAATAATGTCTTTATGTTCAAGGGTTCCCACTACCTCCAGGTACAGGGTGTGGCAATGGGGACTTCATGTGCCCCCTCATATGCAAACCTGTACCTGGGGGAGTGGGAAAAAGAACTCCTCTCATGTGATGACCTAACCCAATACACTGAGCACGTTGTAATATGGCAAAGATACATCGACGACGTGTTCATAGTATGGGATGGGTCGGTAGATTTACATAAAAAATATTTGGAAGAAATGAATAGGAATGTGCTTAATTTATTTTTTACCATGACCTACCATGAAAATAGGATTAGCTTTTTGGATATTTATATCCAAAAAGATAGTGGGGGTAAATTGAGTAGCACCCTGTATAGAAAGGAGACTGCAGGCAATACCTTGTTGCATGCAAACAGCTTCCATCCAGAACCCCTGAAAAAATCCATACCCTATAGCCAATTTCTACAACTTAAACAAAATTGTACCACTTTTGAGGATTTCAAAACAGAGGCTTACTCTCTATATGAAAGATTACGTGATAGAGGCTATACCAAGACAACACTGAGGAAGGCATTCAATAGGGTCAAAGACCTTGATAGACACCAACTAATCTTTAAATCAAAAAGTAATAAGAAAAAAACCTCAGACTGAGACTATAAGACTGATTACATTTTTTTCCCGAGAACATGAATGTATACGTAAAATATTGAGTAAACATTGGTCTCTATTAAAGGAAGATCCCATTTTGGGTAAATTAGTGGGAACACATCCCCAGATTACCTACAAGAGGGCAGTCTCATTACGAGACCTCTTGGTCAACAGTGAATATAGAGGCAGCAATTGAGGTGATCCATGTAGGGCTAAGGGTACCTTCCCTTGTGGGTCATGCTCCTGCTGCCCCTTTATTGGCGGAAAGGGATCTACTATTTTACCAAATGGAGAGAGGCTGATTCCCAGACATTTTGCCAACTGTCACACTAGGGGAGTGGTCTACTTGGCATATTGCCAATGTGGCTCTTTCTACGTAGGCAAAACCAAACAAGAATTCTAAGCACGGGTAAACAAGCACCTACAGGGAATGCGAATGGGTAACTTATATCTCCCGTTGGGGAGACATGTAGCCAAATTTCATCATTATCGTATGCCCAGAATTCTATTTACTGCATTGGATAGGGTGCACGTTCCGGCCAGGGGGGGGTCATTGGAACAAGACTCTCCTCCAGCGCGAGATGCGCTGGATCAGACGTCTTAGGGCCACTGCTCCCCCTGGCCTGAATGAGGCTGAAAGCTTTAGGCCCTTTTTGGAGGGCTACAGTTCGGGTAAAACTGACTGAATTCAAAATTATGCTTGGCTTTCTCCCCTCTTTTCTTTCTCCTTCTTCTTCCTCTTCCTATTCTGTTTTCCCCTTTCCTTGGCACATACTATGGATCATGGGGTTCACCATAGGAGCAATTCTTCCTCCAATCCGCCTTGGCCTAGGGTCTCCCATCTTTGGGAGACCCGGCTTCAGACATACCAACATTTAACCTGGAGATTTCTAAGATGATTCAAATAAATATTGTAATATTTAGATATTTTGCATTGTTTGGTTTTGTATTGCTGTTTTTGTTGTGATTTATAGATTAGCCCAATGGGCAAGTTAATTTTCAATTTAAGCACAAAAATACTCTGGACGGTCGATTCCTGGTTCTAGACCCACTATCCACTCTTTGGTCCCCTTTGTGTCCAGCGCAAGATAGGCCCCTGTGGTTTGGCTTTGTGCCGCCCTGGGGCTTACTTTGACAGCACTTCATGGAGGGGTAACTTGGTTCCCCTCCATGAGATGGCGCTGTCTTTTCTTGTGCTGTTGGTTACAGTCCATGGCCTTCTGTCTACCTTCCTCCCGAACGTACGTTCGGGAGGGTGGAAATGACGGAGCACGCGGTGACGCACTTCCTGCGGTGCAGCGGCGCATGTGCGGCTTATAAGGACGCCGGGGATGCTAGCCGGCGCCATTTTCCCATCTCGGTCAAATGAGACTGTAGTTTGAAAACAGCCTGGAGACCCCGCGGAAACGAGCGGACGCATAGGGGAGATTCCCCTTTCCCCCTTCGGGATTGTTCTACCCCGAGGTGGTTACTTTCTCCTCTTGGATCCGCTTGAGGGCTGGGTACCGGACACTTATGTGCATTTTCTTCATGAAAGGGTGAGTCAATATTGGAAACCTATATGGCAATTTTTGAATTGGAGCCTCTTCTTTTTCCTCTTAAAAAACTCTTGTCTTATGACTTTCCCCCTTTTATTTAGAAACTTGTAAATGCACATGATTTATGCACTGGCTGTTGGCATTTTTTGCCTATCATCCTGACACAATGGGAAATGGACCTCTGGTGGAGTGTTGTGTCCCCAGGAAATAGGACCTTCGAGAAAGTAAAAGATGTGCTGCTCTGTAAGTGTAACAGTTTATGCATTGTGTATAAGCCTGTTCAAGATATATGTATGCAAGATATTAATTTGTATATTATCTATTCTGTAGATGGTGATATCTTTCCCTGAAGAAAGAATCATTACAGTTAATCTGAAACGCGTTGGAAATAACCCTGCCTCAAGAACGGTCACCTTAACAAACCATGGGACCATCTAGGCCGGGTGATATCACCGATATATAATGCACAACTGTCATACCTTTACTGAAACAGAAAATATGATTGGATTTTTTTCCTTTTTCCTGATTCTATGTAGTTTGCACTTTCTAATGTCAAATTGTGTAAGGTTTTCTAATAAATGTGTATATTTTTAAAGAAAATAGTTGCAATTGCCTTAAAAATCCCAAAAATGAGTAGGGGTATCTGTGATGAGCATAAAGCACCTTAACCCACTCAATAAATGTGGTGCCCATTCCAAAACGCTCCAAGATCTCCCATAGATAGGGCCATTCCACACTGTGGAAGGCCTTGGCAGCGTCCAATGAAAACACAGCCCTATTACCAGAGTTTTCTACAGGTATTTGCAGATTCAAGAAAAGGCGTCTAAGATTTTGTGCTGTGGAGTGGGAAGGAATAAAGCCGCACTGATCCCTATGGAAGATATTATGTATGACCTTCGTCAATCTGGAAGCCAAAACCTTGGTAGGCAGCTTGACGTCCGAAGTTAGCAGGGAAATGGTCCTATACAAATCAGCTAATAAAGCATCTTTACCCGGTTTTAATAGCACAACAATAATTGCTTCATTCATGGATTGAGGCAAAGTCCCTGACTGAAGTGCAGCATTGTATACTTTAAGCAGTAAAGGAATCTGTTGTTCAGCATATCGCCCATAGACCTCGGATAGGAGGCCATCCGCTTCAGGAGATTTTCCATTGGGAGCTTGTTTCAAAGCCAAAAGGAGTTCCTCCTCTGTCAACGGGGCATTAACCATCTGCGCATCAGAGGCCGATAGCCAAGGCAACGAACACTCATCTAGAAAAGCAGTGATTTCCCCCTTGGTAGGGTGTGAGATGATATCACGCGTGAGACACACACGAAGTAATGATATCACGCACAAAGCAAGACTGACTCCATCTTGGAAGGGGAGCTACTTAAATGGCTGCTAAGCTTTGTTTTTTTTTCTCCTTTTAACACTGCCAGTCCTCGGGACAAGACTCCTCATTTCCACCCCTCTCTTTCTGGCCAGATCAACTTCAAAGGGGGCCATCTGATCTGTTCAGGAAGAAGGGGCCTGTTCGCTTATCTTAAACAAACATAAAACAAACTGATGTTTGGACATGCGAGCCCATAAATTACCCAGGCAACTCTAACCTTGGGATGACCCTCTCCCTGTCTTAAAACTTACCCAAAAATTATATAAGTTCATAATTTCTGTTAGAAGTATGCCATAGTGATAAAACACACATATTTGAATGTAGAATTTCGGCCCGGATAATTTAAGTATAAACATTCACCCATTGTTACCCAAGGAGGGATAGAACTAGTCTATTCCCTCCCCAGGGTCCTAGAAGGTCTCAGCACTCTCATGTTTGAAGTCATTTGAAAGCTTTATGCATGCTGAGATTGAATTTCTTACGGGGAGATTTGGCAGACGGCCCAATCTTGAGATATGCTTTTCATGCACAATGCATGAATTATGAAGCAGGTATCGCAACGGCCAGCCCTGGACATTGTCTAAGAAAATGCCCACTCATGCGAATAGCCAGAGGTATATGGCTCCACTCCTTGTCACCCAGAGAAAAAGGATTGCCAAGATCAATTGTCAGTTCTCAATTACCATCAATGAAGCAACATCAGAGAACCAGGAAATTATCTTAGAAACACTGATTAGTCACGGACATTTCAAATGCAAGTATTATTTCCATTTCATTCGGTTCTTTGCCGCTGTAATTTTGTCTCATTATTTTGTACCTTTATTTTTCTGTAAATATTTTACTGCACCTAAAACTTGACCTTTTCATTATTAAACCTCATTTTGAAAAGTGTTAATGTTGTCCCTAAAGCTCTTAATGCAACTATTACGAATCTGTTCCTTTGAAGAGCACTACTGTTTTTAAAATAAAGCATCTGGATATACCTGTCTGTGGTGACAACGTGTGTTACAGGTGGTTATTCTGAAATACTGGTATTGCTAACATACGGGTCTTCTGGCCGGCATCCAGAAGTGGTGGCAGAGAAAGGGTTAATTGTTTGAATTAGCCCGGTAACAATCACTCTCAGGCAGCTGGCATTTAGACGGTGGTCCCGCAAACTGGGAAATATTTGTGCTGAAAGCAGCTGAGAGTGGCATCGTTACGTTAGTGACAAGTGCAGTATTAGATCAGGGGGGTCTTCGGTCGCAGGTCGGTGAGGAGGGCAGCGATCTGATACCCGAGTTCGTCACAGGGTGGATTTTAACTGAATAAAGGTCAGTATAGAATGAACAAATCACATGTAAAATATCTTGTGTGGAGCTCCTAAGAAGACCTTGAGAGTCTTGTAGTCTGGCAAAATAAGCTGAGGATTGTTGGCTACGTATCAACATTGCTAGCATATGCCCCGTGTTTTCTCCCTCCTCATAATGCTTTTGTTGCAGAAAAAAGCATTTGTTTTCTGCTAGCTGAAGTTCTACCTTTTCGGACATTGACTGGGTAGCCAGCCATGCCCGTTTAGTGTTATCAGAGAGGTTAGCAACATAAGCTTCCTCCATTCCCCCAGCCTCCACAATAATAAATGTTTCCCAGGCTTTTTTAGAGGTTTTAATATTATTAATGAGGAATATGAATCGACCCCGCAGGAAGGCCTTAGCTGCATCCCTAACCACTCCCACATCCGCTAAGTCAATGTTAAAACATAAAAAAGAGGTTAATAACTCAGGGATGGGGTCCGGATCAGGAAACAGAGTCATCCAAAATGGGTTTAATTTCCAGTTAAAGTGCCTAGGAGAGGATGGAAAGGCTAATTCCACCCAGAAGGGGGAGTGATCTGAAATATGTCTGGGCTCTGTGGAGAGGCGACCCTGTGTCACTGGGTATATTAGCATTTTCAGCCTGGTTTTTACAGATAGGCATGCTGATTACATACTTGTGGGCTAGGTTTATATTCTTCCCAGGAAGTCTTGCTGAGGAGCCAGGAGGATTCTGCCCTACAGACACAACAACTGTGTATGAGTGCCAGGAGGACACCCATGTTCTTTAGGAGAGAGGCTGCAGGTGGCAGTTTAAACCCCGGGTAAGCTAGCAGAGAGCTTGACCCAAGCATACAGGTCTGAGGAATAGATCTAAGGCTTAGGTGTGAGGCCTGAAGCAGCTGTGTCATCAGTAAGTAAGCCAGGAGGCTGAATAGCCATGATGCAATAATAGTGGAACCCCCTGAGAGTGAAATTTCTGTTTGATTTGAACTTTTTGCTTCCTTTAAATTAAAGGGGGCTGTCATGCCCTTAAAATACAGTCTGGACTGACATGTGTTCTTCAAACCGCATGCACCACTTGAGTATCTTACAGCTCATATTGTGAGGAGGCTAAGAGAGAGAGAGGAGCGAGCAATTATCTAAACCAAGATCTATTCTGGACAAACCATCATAGGTTGCAGAATAACAGGAGAACATTTTACTACCTGAGTGGTGCAATCTCCATACATCAATTAGACCGAGCTCTCCTACCAGGAGGGAAAGGGGAGTGGGTCCTCCTATAGAGGAGGAATTTTGAATAATAGAGGGTAATTTGTCCCGTTGGGATTCCAGTAAGTTGTTATAGTCTCCCACCACTAATAATAGAGTATCTGGCAAACGGGCCATGAAGCTCGCCAATATTTTGAGCACCTCAGCTGAGAATGGAGGTGGAATGTACACACTCACAATTATACAAGACAAGCCATATATACTGCAAAGTAAAAAAACATGACGACCATTAGAGTTGGCAATCACTTGCTTGCATGAAAATTGGGTCCCTTGATGAAATACAAATATACTCACACCTCTGGCATAGTTAGAATACGTTGAATGATACTGATATCCAAACAAACGTGGTGACAAGCAAGGAGGTGGAGTAGAAGATAAATGAGTGTCCTGAAGACAAACAAGGTCAGCTTTCAATCATTTTACATTTCTGAAGACAGCTAGGTGTTTCACAGGAGTACTGAAACATAGAACATTCCAGGATAGCATACGGATTGTATTAGCCATATATCAACAAAAAGAGAAAGAGGCAACCACCAGACAAGGAAGCATTCCCGGAGCCTCCTCTTTTTGGGACGATGGACGAATATCCCTGAAATTACTCTATTGTTCCCAGTTAGGCATCCATGAGGGGGTAAGTACAAAAAGGTTAAAAGAAAAAAGAAAAGAAAAAAGATCAAAAAACTCAATGGGGACCGACCACATCATAACTTATAGAGCCTTCCATCCACATGGGACTTCCATGGGGGCTAACAGTGGAAGTTCAGCAATGTAAAAGCGAACTTCACAACAGCAGGAAATTCAAGCGAAGGACGAATCAAAAAGATTGCCATCTATATTCCGCCTGAATATAGGGTAATGATAGGTAACAGCAGCTTAACCATTGTAAGAGGGTTTGTAGAAATCATGGCCGTGAAGCAATCTTTCTTCCCTGTCGAACCATTGGGATGCAGCAGAAGGTTTTCCAAAAAAATGTGTTTCCCCTTTAGCCACCACCCGGAGTTTGGTGGGAAAGAGCATGGCATACAGCAGGTTAAGTTCCTGGAGACATTGTTTAACGTACATTAATTTTTCCCTTTGTTTTTGCACTGCTACAGAATAATCCGGAAATAAAGAGATTTTAGTATGATCGATAGCCAGCTCTCTCCCCATACCTCTGGCTTTAGCAAGAATTGTGTCTCTGTAGTTTAAGAGTTTAAACAAGAAGGTGCGAGGAGGGTTACCTGGAGGCAGGGGGCACAATGGCACTCTGTTTGCCCTCTCCACAGAGAACATGGGAATAAATTACTCCTTTCCAAATGCTGTGAGCAACCAGTTCTCAATGAAAGCAACAAGATTTTTCCCCTTGGTGCGCTCCAGAATGCCAATTGTACATACATTATTGCGCCTCATTATATTCTCCAAATCGTCAAGACTTGCAGCGTATTGGGTAGCCAGTAATGTAGTGTGTTTGACATCTCGTAATAAGGGGTCCATGCCGTCCTCCACCGTACTAATTCATCCTTCCAGGGCAAATGTTCTTTCACGTAGTTTTTGCATATCATGCCTAAGAAAACAGACCTCAGCCTTCACCCCTTTTATCTAATTTGTAAGAACTGTAATCGATGTGGTACATTTAGTAACCGCCGCCATAATATCTCTAAAGGTGGGCTCCGGGCTTTCCCCAGGGGGCAAGGATGGCATAGTAGAGGGATATTTCGGTGCACCTACTGTATCTCAGTTAGTTAGCGGGCCTAATGGGTCCTCCAGTGGCATAGTGTCGCCCGCCTCCGATTGGGCACCTGAAGCGGATGATTCCTATGGGAGGACCGCAAGAAAAAAGTACTTCTCCCTCGTGGAGTGTTATGACTGGGTGTCATCTTGACTCAACAGGTCAGGTAAGGAACGGGTTTCTTTCAGCTTTTTAGCCATGAAGAAGAGCGATCTGAGCCCCCACAGATACAGTACAGGTCTGTACATGTCTTCGGGTATGCAGATTAGACAGAACGAGTGTAGTAGTGGGTCTCCCACAGGATAAAACACAGGATCTTCGGCGGAGAGAGCAGTGAACATGTCTGCCTACATCCACTGCTCAGTCACGCCCCCAGCATTCTTACTTTACAACTTTTCTTCACACCTGCCTAAAACTTTAGCACAGTACTGTATATTTTGATTACGATTGATCATTTTTAATGATATTACATAAATGCATTTTATTTGCATTGTTCTTGAAATGTTTGTAGGTAGTTAGTTATAGAAAAACTATGGTGTGGGACCAGTGGCAGCCCGTAATGCAGGGCGCAGGGCCCATCCATGCATCTGGCCCCCTAATTTACATGTGGGGCACCAAACGCATGGATTCCAAAGAGTTTTTTTTTAAGCACATGATTAGAGCCTGAGGCTCTAATTGGCTTCAAAAAAGGGTGGGCTCGGGGCGCAGAGCACGCTCACCTACTTGTAGGACACTAGCGAAATAATATTCGCTATTGTCTTCCTCATTCTTCTCCCGGCCAATCAGGAAGCCCCGATTGGCCAGGGAGTCGGACACACTTCCTGTTCCTGTTTGGCCGGGAGGAGAATGTCTCTCTGTGTGCTGTCGCCGGGAGAATAGGTAAGGCATTTGTTTTATCTGGCACATTCACATTCCCGCGTGGGGGGTGTGGGTCCCGGGGAATCGCCGCCGTCTGTCTCTCTCCTACGGGGGAAGGTGGTAGGGGTGATTGCCACCATCCGTTAGTTTGTCATTT
>BLSH010516250.1:19985-44300 GCA_018402905.1 Glandirana rugosa | reverse complement strand
GTTTGTCACCCCCCCCCCCCCCCCCAGCCGCCACTGGTGCTCAGTCTATATTTTTTTGGTAAATCAACCTCAATATCTTCTACATTGCCCTGGGACTTTAAATTGAGGTACATCACACATATTGTAGTTGGTCTACATGATTGCAGGTTAATTAATACATAGATACAAGTTACATCACAGTAAAATCCAGTTAAAATAATATTAAGCTGATTTATAATATATAAATTCATACACATGTAGCACCCTTGTCCTAAACAGGGCTGCTAGCAAATTTAGTTGTGCTAGGTGGTAACTAGCCTGGCTAATTTGTAGCCTTTGATCCACCGATTTCTGTCCTAAGCCTGAGTATAATGTGTAGTCTCTCTCTTCTGTCAATAGGTGGCACTGCTGCCTTTGGCATTAGGATGATTGATTACAGAGAATTCAGGTTATGAGAAGATATGTTGTCTCAGCCAATCAGCAGGAGTTTTCTTTGGCCTCTGAGCATGCTGGGATAGTCTACTTATTTGGAAGGGGTCAGGTGGTTCTTTCCTGCGGCCTGGGTGGAGGCGTGTGGAGCAGCAGCAGTGGGTTAGGCCTGAAGCCTGAGGCCTAACCACGTGTGTAGAGCTCAGCCCGAGGGGAGCCTGATCGTTGCCAGAGGTAAAGGAGAAGCAGTTGCCAGAAGGATGACCACTCCTGTTAACGGAGGCAAGTGCAGAAGGGATGGAGTTCTTAAGGAATACCAGAGCAGACGCTTCACCAGCCAGGGATGAGTAAGTAAAGCATGAAGATAAGTACAGCGGGTAGTTGCGAGTCAAGCCAGAAAGATCCAGAGGGTAGCGTTGGTGCAGCTTGAAGAATACAGCGGGTAACTGTGAGAAGAACTTGGGGGATCCAGCAGGTATCTGGGAGTCCAAGAAGTCTAGTGAGAGACTGCAAGCTAAGCCTGAAGAATACAGCAGTTTACTGTGAGTGACGCTTGAGAAGTCCAGCAGGTTCTGTAGCTCGGAGCTAAGCTTGAAGATCTATAGTGGGATACTGTGAGTAAAGTGTTGCTATAGGAGACAGCAGTTGCTACAAAATACAGATTGCTGCATTCAGCTTAACCACTTCAGCTCCAGCCGCCGTCATTATACTGCGGCAAGGTGGCTCCTTCCTGGCTCCTTCCTGTGAATTGCCGTAGCTGTACGGAGGCACGGGAACCCACTTGAACCCACTCGATGTCCGCCGGCCACCCACGATTGTTTCCCGCAGTGACAGAACGGGGATCTGCCTGTGTAAACAACGCAGATCCCCGTTCTGACAGGGGAGATCATGCAGATCCTGTCTTTCTGCTATGCAAAAAGACGGATCTGTGTGTTTCCCCAGTCACACAGTCCCCCATACAGTTAGAAACACCTCCCAGGGAACACATTTAACCCCTTGATCGCCCCTGTTAACCCCTTTCCTGCCAGTTGCATTAGTACAATAACCGTGCATATTTTTAGCACTGCTTACTGTAATAATGTCACTGGTTCCCAAAAAAGTGTCAAAAATGTCAATTAGGTGTCTGATCTGTCCGCCGCAATGTCGCAGTCCCGCTGAAAATTGCTGATTGCTACCATTACTAGTAAAAATAAATAAAAATGCCATAAATCTATCCCCTATTTTGTAGACGCGATAACTTTTGCGCAAACCAATCAATATACGCTTATTGCGATTTTGTTACCAAAAATATGTAAAAGAATACATATCGGCCTAAACTGATGAATACATTTGTTTTTTACATTTTTTTGGGAAATATTTTATAGCAGAAAGTAAAAAATGTATGTAGTAAAAAAAATTGTCGCACTTTTTTGTTTATAGCACAATAAATAAAAACCGCAGAGGTGATCAAATACTACCAAAAGAAAGCTATATTTGAGGGAAAAAAGTATATCAATTTTGTTTGGGTACAACGTTGCACGACTGCACAATTGCCAGTTAAAGCGACGCAGTGTTGTACCGCAAAAAAATGGCCTGGTCGTTAAGGGGGAAATCCTTCCGGACCTTAAGTGGTTAAAGACCCTTTTTCTGTTTGTCTGTCTGCCTAGTTCTATTTTTGTCTGCAGAGTCTGCCAATTTGCTATTGCATTTGCCTAAGGATGTCCTGTGCCCTAACCCTCTCTCCCCTGTTCCTGTTAAGAGAAATAAAACTCTTTGTTCATTTTTAAAAGTGACTGACGCCCATCATTCCATCTTGCACTACACCCATTATATAAAATAAGATCACAACGAATCTCAGACCTAAATATATCCTTCACACCGCACTATAAGTAAAAGTTTAAAACACTGTATAGCAGCCACTATAATGTCAAAGCATGTAGAAAACCAATTATAAAATGGCAATAATTAGCAGCGCTTGTGCAAAATGGGAATTCCAAGGCTTAACTTAGAGCACCACCCAGTGAAAAGCAAGTTGCTGAGAGTAAAGTCCCCAAACCCTGTTAAGTTCAATCCTTTGACGGCATAACACATTTCTATATCTTCACCAAGGTAAATGAGACTGATCTCCACCACACCACGTGAGTTGACAGGACAATCACCTCTCCCCACATAGATGTTCACTCCCCAGCTAAAATTGCGTTACACTCTCGTGTTTGGCAGTAGCGCAATTTGTCTTAACCTGAAGACACCAGGGGATGTTCCATCTGCAAGACGTACGTGGCAAGTCGCTCCATGCTGGATTATGTATCCATGGCTGCAGAATGCAAAAAAAACAGACCCTTAATGACTCTCGAGGAGACCCATAGGGACCAGAGGGGCAAATGGAAGGCAGGTACAGTGCTGGAAGAGTATGAGTCCATATACTAGGATCCATGGTGGAACCCGCAGTAAATGCCAATGAGTTACTATGAAAAATATATGTGTACATTACCATTGATAATGGTAATATGTAACATGTGACTGTTGTGTCATCTATAGAGTAAAAGAAAAAAAAAAGGGAAACAGGGAAATTATTATTATTCTTATTATACAGGATTTATATAGAGCCAACAGTTTGTGCTTTACAATATAAAGAGAGACAATACAGAAACATTACAATTCAAAACAAGAGTGTTAGAGGGGCCCTGCTCCTGCAAGCTTACAATCTAAGAGGGAGGGGCTGGGGAAACAAAAGGTAGGGACTGTGAGGGATGAACTGATGAGGGGAGTAGAAGATTCTGTTGTTAGCTGGAGGCAGGATATGCCTCCCTGAAGAGATGAATTTTCAGGGATTGCCTAAAAGTGGACAGAGTAGGAGATAGGCACGGCGGACAGATTGGGGTAGAGAGTTCCAGAGGATGGGAGAGGCTCTGGAGAAGTCCTGGAGATGAGCATGGGAGGAGGAGACAAGGGAGCTAGAGAGCAAAATGTCTTGGGAGGAGCGAAGAGGGCGGTTCTGGTAATATTTGGAGATAAGATTGGTGATGTAGCTTGGGGCAGAATTGTAAATGGCTTTGTATGTTATGGTTATGGGTTTGAATTTTATTCTTTGGGAAATGGGAAGCCAGTGGAGGGATTGGCAGAGAGGAGTGGCGGGCACTAAACGGTTGGTAAGATGGATGAGTCTGGCAGCAGCATTCATAATAGACTGAAGAGGGGATAGATTGCAGAGAGGTAGGCCAATTAAGAGGGAGTTACAATAGTCAAGGTGAGTGATAAGAAGGGAATGAATAAGTTACTTAGTGGTGTCAACAGTCAGGAAGGGGTGTATTTTGGAGATGCTTCAGAGGTGAAGTCTGCATGATTTGGACAGTGATAGGATTTGGGGCTGAAAGGACAGGTCAGAGTCTAGGATTTACAACTAGTACATTGGTACCTGAGGGGAGGGACTGATAGTTGTATTATTGATCTTGATGGAGAAGTCAGGGGGAGAGGCACGGGTTGGAAGAAAGATTATGAGCTCAGTTTTAGAAAGATTGAATTTGAGGAAGTGGTGTGACATCCATGCTGATATGTCAGTTAGTACGTTATTAATGCGAGAGGAGACTGAAGGAGTGAGGTGAGGAGTAGAGAGATAAATTTGTGTTTCGTCAGCATAGAGGTGGTATTGGAAGCCATGGGAGTTTATTAACAGACCAAGGGAGGACATGTAAATGGAGAAGAGAAGGGGTCCGATGACAGAATCTTGAGGTACCCCTACAGAAAGAGGGAGTGGAGAGGAGGAAACAGAGTTATAGGTCACACTGAAGAAGCGCTCTGACAGGTAGGAGGAGAGCCAGGAGAGAGCAGAGTAGGACTGAGCAGAGTCTTGAAGGCCAAGAGAGTGAAGTTTTTTGAGGAGGAGGGGATAGTCAATAGTATGAAAGGCTGCAGAGAGGTCAAGTAGTATGAGTATGGAGTAGTGGCCATTGGTTTTAGCAGTTAGTAGGTCATTAGTGAGCTTCAGTAGGGCAGATTCAGTGGAGTGTAGCAAGTGAAAGCCAGACTGTAAGGGCTCAAGAAGGTTGTTGTCAGTGAGGTAGGAGCCAAGACGGTTGTAGACTAAGCGTTCTAAAAGTTTTGATGCAAACAGGAGCAAGGAGATGGGTCTTAAGTTGTTCAGGCTGGTGGGATTCAGTGAGGGCTTTTTAAGTATGGGGGTGATCAGGGCGTGTTTTAGAGGGGAGGGGAAGGTGCCAGTAGAGAGGGGGAGATTGAAGATGTGGGTGAGGGAACATAAGATAGAAGAAGAGAGTAACCGTAGTAGATGTGAGGGAACAGGATCCAGGGGACAGGTGGTAAGGTGGGCTTCTGAGAAAACTTTAGAGACCTCTTTGGTAGTAGCAAGGTCAAAAGTGCAGAATGTTGAGAGTGGATTTGTATAGGGTATGTTATGAGGGTTAGGTTTCTGGGAAGTGGAGATGTCCCCACAAATTACATCAATCTTGTTTTTAAAGTGGTTTGCAATCTCGTGAGCAGTGAGCGAGTTACTGGATGGAGGTGGTGGTGGAGAAAGTAGAGAGTTAAAAGTAGAAAAGAGACGATGAGGACTGGAGGACAGAGTATTAATGAGGGTGACGAAGTAGGTTTGTTTAGCAGCATGGAGGGAGGAAGTGTATTTTAAGAAGGCTGATTTATATTGGGTGAACGCATGCTGGGATTTGGTTTTACGCCACATACACTCCAGTGCATGGCTTTGTCTCTTGTTTTTTCTAGTGTTGTTGGTCTGCCAAGGTTGTAATGGTCGGGGGCCTGACATTTTGTGAAGTGAGAGGAGCAAGAGAATCCAGTGAGGATGAAAGTTGTAGATAGAAGTGGCCAGGTTAGGGCACGATAGGGCTGAGATTTTGTCATGGAAGTGGTCAGTTGCAGGGTAGAAAAGAGAAGGAATAAAGTTGCGAAGGTTTCTGCGGGTAATTGTTTTCTGCTTGGTGGGATTGTTTGAAGATGAGCACATTGTGAAAGTGATGAGGTTGTGGTCAGAGAGAGGAAAGGGGGTGTTGGTGAGGTTTTAGGGGGTGCAAAGGCGGGAGAAGACAAGGTCAAGGGTGTTACCATCAGAGTGAGTAGGAGACTGTGTCCATTGTGTAAGGTCAAAGGATGAGGTTAAGTTGAAAAGTTGGGAAACTTTTATATCCTTTGGGGCTGAAGTGGTTAAAGGCACTTTAACATTTATGAGTATGTAAATACGTGTTTGTGATGATGTATGGTTTAGGACTTTCACAGTCATTGAATGTTTTAATTTTTAGCATCATTTTAACAGTGCCTCTGTTGATTATAATTTTGGTACCATATTATTATTATTATTTATTTATTTATTATTTTGGATAGTCAGTTTACCAGGTAAATAATCATATTTGCTTTTATGGGCTTTGCTGCTGTGGGATTCACTAATTTTGTATTTTTACATTCAATATTATTTTTTGGGCGCGAGGAGTATAAGTTTAATGTCAAAATGGAAAACTTTGCCATTAGCTACTTAGGGTCCAGAATGCTTTCATGGCCTTATATGCACAAAATATAGGCAAAATAGTCATGCTCAAAAGTTTGTATACCCTGGCAGAAATGTTTTTTTATCGGGATATCGCGGCGATCTGCGATTTTTAGTGGTACTGCGATATTGGGGCGGACATGTCGGACCATTTTGACACTTTTTTGGGACCAATGACATTTATACAGCGATCAGAAATTTAAATGTCCACTGATTACTGTATAAATTTCACTGGCATTGAAGGGGTTAACCTGCAGGGTGTAGTGAAGGGGTTAACTGTGTTCCCTGGGTGTGTTCTAACTGTGGGGGGGCTGGGCTACCATGGGCATAAGAGATTTAACTGATCCCAGTGACAGGGATCAGTAGATCTCCTATGCCCCCACTAACAGAGCGGGGAACCGCCGTGTTTACATTGGTGGTTCCCCGTTCTTTTGCTGTGGCCGCTCATCGCGGCTCACTGGCGGACATCGGGTCCGCCCGAGCTGCGGGCACATTCCTCAGGAGTACAGCGGGCACGCGTGATCGCCGCTTATTTACGGCGATTTGCGGGACGCAGCCACACTGCCACCGTGAATATACGGTAGGCAGTGTGGAAGTAGTTAAGAATAGTGATCATATGAAGCCATTTATTATCAAATAGTTGTTTGGCTCCTTTTTAAATCATAATGATAACAGAAATCACCCAAATGGCCCTGATGAAAAGTTTAGATATCCTGGAATGTTTGGTCAGGCAATGACTTTCCCATTAAAATATAATCCTTCCCCAAGTTTACCTATGTTAGTATCCACAAGATGCTCCAAACAGGGACTTATTGGTGACATATACTCCTCCTTACAAACTAGCGCTAGTACACAAGGTGGTAGTTTTGAGCGGTGGCGTAGGGATCTGGAGACCTTTAGTTATGAGGAGTGGGAGCAAGCTCTGCTGAATTTGATCAGAGTCTCCTTATCCTCCTCACAGTGTCTGACCCAGTTATTTATTATTCACAGGTCTCACTATACTCCTCAAAAACTTGGGGTAAAGCAGCCACACCAAACTCTCCAAGATGTACTATAGAAATGGGTACACTTATACACAGTGGTGGCTGGACAGTGGCAGACGGCAGCTTCCCCTGCATCATGGCAGCAGTGCGTCTCCTCCCTTCTCCTCAGCCAATAGGATTGCTTCTCCTTTTGGGCCAATCAGGGAACGGGTCTCAGGACCCGCTTCCTGTTTGGCTGGGAGGAGAGTCAGTGTGACAATAGCAAATATCAATTCGCTATTGTCACTGGGTGGGCTCGGGCGCAGCGCTCTTCGATAATATCTCCGATAATATCGGAACATATCCCACCTGAAATGCATGTGATGTGGCTGCGGTCTATGTATATGGCCCGTAAACTTATATTGCAGAAATGGATATCAAACTCCCCACCAACAATTGCTCAATGAGCTGATGCGATTCATTTTAATTTAAGAAGGGAGAAATTGACATATAAACACAGGAAATGCCCCAAAAAATTCAGGAAAATGTGGTCTCGATGGCTAGACTCTAATCTGTTTATGCAAATAGGTTGAGCCTACCGATCAGTTTGTTGAAAGTTAGCAGTGCAATAGATCCCTGGTATGAGATAACTGTACATATGAGCTGTTAGGGTGTAGTCGCTAAATTGAATATATTGGTCTATCTTATATTGTTGCTAATTTTATATATGAAGAATGCATCAATGTTATGTTAAAAGGTCTTACATAACAAGGATTGTATAATCTGGAAGTTGCATAATCTATTTGAGTTTTTTTTTTTTTTTTTCCTGTTGTTGTTATATTAATGCTATATGTTTACTGGGCTTGTTTTGTATGTAGTAGTCTGATAAATTGTAAAAAAAAAAAATTTCAATAAAAAGATTTAAAGAAAAAAATGGCAATTAACTTCTTCACGTCCACGCCATAGCCGAATGATGGCTACAGCGCGGCTCTAAAATGCCGGGAGACCCTATGTCCACCATAGGCCCACAATCTCCTCACAGAGAGCAGGAACGGGGAACTGCCGATGTAAACACGGCGGTTCCCCGTTCTGTGAGGGGGGGGCATGCCAGATCTATTGATCCCTGTCACTGGAATCAGTTAGATCTGTCATGCCCCTGCCAGCCCCGCCCCCCCCCCCCACAGTTAGAACACACCCAGGGAACACTTTTAACCCCTTCACTGCCCCCTTAGTGTTAGCCCCTTCCCTGCCAATGACATTTATACAGTAATCAGTGTCTATTTTTAGATCTGATCGCTTTATATATGTCATTGGTCCCAAAAAAGTGTCAAAAACGTCCGACATGTCCGCCGCAATATCGCAGCCCTGATAAAAATCGCAGATCGCCGCCATTACCAGTAAAAAAATAAAAATGCCATAAATCAATGCCCATAGCTTGTAGACATTATAACTTTTGCGCAACCCAAATAATATACGTCGATTGTGATTTTTTTTATCAAAAATATGTAAAAGAATATATCTCGGCCTAAACTGATGAATAAATTAGTTTTTTTATTTTTTATTTTTGGATTTTTGTCATAGCAAAAAGTAAAAAATATTGTTCTTTTTTCAAAATCGTCGCCCTTTATTTGACCAGTATGAGAGAGTGAGAGCGATAACATCAAATTTAACACACCTGCTCCCCATTCACACCTGAGACCTTGTAACACTAAGGAGTCACATGACACCAGGGAGAGAAAATGGCTAATTGGACCCAATTTGGGCATTTTCACTTAGGGATGTACTCATTTATTTTGCCAGCGGTTTAGACATTAATGGCTGTGTGTTGAGTTATTTTGAGGGGACAGACAATTTAAACTGTTATACAAGCTGTACACTCACTACTTTACATTGTAGCAAAGTGTAATTTATTCAGTGTTGTCACATGAAAAGATAGAATAGAATATTTACAAAAATGTGAGGGGTGTACTCATTTTTGTGAGACACTGTAAAAATAAATCCAAGGCCTTTAATATGCTGGTCAGTACTGTTCAATCATTTATGAAGAAGTGGAAAATTCAGTCATCTCTTGATATCAAGCAAAGGTCAGGTAGACCAAGAAAGATTGCAGCCGCAACTGCCAGAAGAATTGTCCGGGATACAAAGAAAAACCCAGACATAACCTCAGGAGAAATACAGGCTGCTCTGGAAAAAGACGGTGTGGTTGTTTCAAGGCGTGCAATACGACAGTACTTGAACTAAAATGAGCTGATTGGTCGAGGTGCACAAAGATCCTGGTCAGGGTTGCCAACCGCCAGTAAATTTACTGACAGTTTGTAAAAATCAGTGATTTTTACAACTGTCTATAAATATCAGGGTCTGATAATTTGTCATGCTGTGCTGACTTTTTAAGTGTAAACCGGGCAGACTACTTGATATGGGTATGGTCAGTGTTTCCATGTTGTTTTTAAATATAAATTGTCTTAGTTTTTAATAGGAGTTCTGTTATTTTCAGGTTGCCAGTAAAAAATGTGCTCCGCCAGTAAATTTTCCATGTTTTGCCAGTAAAAAACGCTGCGGGAGGTTGGCAACACTGATCCTGGTATCCCAGATTGTCATGGACACCCCTAAGGATGCATCATCCACGCTGACCTGGACTGACAGAGAATGCTGCAGAGAAGACGGCTCATGTCATTATGTGTCCATTGTTCCCTTCAGCATGATGTCTCTGTTTACCTTTTTAGATAAATAAATTAAATCTGGAGCTGTCTTCCACAGTATTTCTTTTCTGCCATGCGATGCCCTTGGCCTTCTGGGTTGAATGATTGCCAGCATCATTCAACCCACTTCCTCTGAGCCCAGGCTGTCATGGACTCAGCCCTAGGTTATGAATAGACAGCAAATCAGAAGCTGTACAGTGTGAAGTCCATCTCTCTGTCACTCTGCCTTCTCCTCCTACTAGCATGCTCTGTGTCAGCACAATAACTGAGTTGCTCTGTGTGCTGATTTTTGCTCTCCTACACTGGGCTCTAGTGTACAGGGACTGCAAGGGATTGATATCAGGTCACATTCAGGTAATTGCACTGCTTGAATTATATCCTATATATATGCCTAGAGTTTCAGTGTATCCAAACCCACAAGCAAAAATGTAATATGTAATGTAGCTTAGATGTGATGGCTGCATTTGTTTCCCTTTTCATCTTTTTTTCCCCTGTAATTTCACCTGTTGACACTTCCTGTCCAGAGGAGTCAACGCTAAGTCACTGCACTGTGCCTATGAAGAAGCAATGTTGTTACCCTAGGCTGCTCGATTTATCTGGACTACAAGCACCTCTCCTAGGCTCTACATAGTCGGCGCTGCTTTATAGTTCTCAGAGCTATAAAATGTAGACTACATTGTTTGAGGTTTCAGTTCAGTGCACAGGAAGTTACAAGGACGCACATTTTTTAACTTTATCAACAGGCTATTTTTCATTATTTGCAGAAAATGTACTTAGTCTTAAAAAGAAAGCTAGAGCAGTCACCATATCTATTGAATTGTAAGTTGAAATATATAATATTTTTGTTTTTGGGTTTAGATATATTTTAACGTGGTATTAACCACTTCAGCCCCGGAAGGATTTGCTGCTTTAGGACCGGAGCCCTTTTTGCGATTCGGCACTGCGTCGCTTTAACTGACAATTGCGCGGTCGTGCGACGTTGTACCCAAACGAAATTTGCGTCCTTTTTTTCCCACAAATAGAGCTTTCTTTTGGTGGTATTTGATCCCCTCTGCGTCATTTCTGATCGCCGCTATAAACAAAAGAAGAGCGACCATTTTGCAAAAAAAACCCAAATTTCTTACTTTTTGCTAAAATACAAATCCAAAAAAAAAAATATAAAAAAACATTTTTTTTCACCGTTTTTGGCCGATTTATATTCTTCCTCATATTTGCGATAAAAAAAATTGCAATTGGCGTTTATTGATTGGTTTGCGCAAAAGTGGTCGCGTTTACGGATGATGAGAATTCATTTTTGGGGTTTTTAGTATTTTTTTTTTTTTTTACTAGTAATGGCGGCGATCTGCGATTTTTATCGGTACTGCGATATTTCATCGGACATGTCGGACTATTTTGACACTTTTTTGGGACCATTGGCATTTATACAGCGATCAGTGCTATAAAAATGCACTGATTACTGTGTAAATGTCATTGGCAGTGAAGGGGTTAACCTGCAGGGGGCGCTCTAAGGGTTAACTGTGTTCCCTGAGCGTGTTCTAACTGTAGGGGGACTGCCCTAGCTGGGGAAGGGAAGTGGTCACAGCCTTCGTATACAGGAAGGCTGTGATCACATCCCTTCCCCCTCACACAGAGCGGAGGTCCGTGTTTACATACACGGACCTCCGCTCCTTCGCTCCGGGGGGGCCATCGCGGGTAGCCGGCGGCATTTGAAGCCGCCACACCCGCTCCCTGGCCCTCCCCGAACACAGTGAGCGCGCGGGCGCGCCTCTGGCGGCGCGCTAACGAGCCTAGTGAGCGCGGCCGCCGTCGTATGACGGCGATTTGCGCTCACGAGCCACCTCGTTGCCGTCAATTGCCGATCAGCGGTCGGCAAGCGGTTAAACTGAAAACCAAACTAATATATTGCGACTTACCAATTATTTGATGTGGCTGCATTAGTTGTATATTTAGCCTTCCTTAACCCTGGTAATCTGGCTAGTGATACACTTTCTGTATTAGAGTGCCCTACCCTACTCAGTGAGCACCTTTGGATAGCGGCATTGTCAATCTGAGGGTTGGGGAGTATTTGATGTACTAGCACATTTAAATACACAAGTTGCAGCTGAACCCCAGCTAATACTTTATACATTGTAAACACCCCTGCTAATGTTAACTGGTTTGTCTCATCCCTGTAACTGCAAGAGAGCTTTTCTGTTGAAAAACAGACTTTCTGGCTGAAAAGAAAAGAAAGAAAGGCAAAAAAAAAGGAAACCAATGCAGCCATCATATCTAAGAATTGGTAAGATAAAATATAATACGTGCTTGCTTTTGGGTTTAATACTGCTTTAATTTAAACTCCTACCCCCCGGAACTTCAGTAATTTTTTCATCTTTCCATCTATTAAATCATCTGCCTTTTTGTTGTTTTAACTTTGGATAGTAAAACTTTTTTTTCTGCCAGCAAATACCTTATACAGCCCACTTCCGGTTTCTTGGCTGAAAAAATGCCACAGTGTTTGACATCATGTACAGCTCTCTCTCTCAATCTCGTGATAGCTTGCCAGGAAGGGAGGGAGGGTGAGTTATAAGAAGGCCAATGAGAGCTGCAGAGCTGGAGGTGTGCCTCTGTGTGTCTGTGTAAATCCAGGAAGTGAACAGGCAGCAGCTTCAGCTGCCCACAGTTAAAATGATTGCAGCCAGACTTAGTAGGGGGAGATTTCTGCAGCATATTTGGCAAGTACAGAATCACACTATATATAAAATAATATGCAAAGTGGTTGGAGGGAAGCTTCAGAACGGCAAAGATGTTTTTATTACAAATTATGTGAGCAGACTGTAGTTCCTATTTAAAGCAGAGTTCCACCCTGTTAAAAGTCAGCAGCTACCAAAAGGGTAGCTGATGACTTTTAACAATCGGCCACTCACCTGTCCCTCAGTCCAGTGATGCGGCCGCCCGAGGGCTCGCTTGTCTCCCCCTCCCCTAGGCGGCGCCCGCATCACAAGTGTGGGCACCCGGCTTTGGCTTTAAAGCCGGGCGCTCACTGCGCATGCGCAAGCCATGCTGCGGCTTGTGAATGGCTTGGCGTATCTTCTGGGACCTGTGACGTGTCCCAGAAGATCGCCGAGAGGGAAGCGGGAAGGTGGACTTCCTTTCCGGAGCCGCAGCTCCAGGGAAGGAAGTGGACCTGGGACCCTGTGAAAACAGGGTCCCTGGTCACCCACCCCCCAAAAAAAGACATGCCGATTGTGGCATGTCGGGGGGGTCACCTTCCATTAAAGCGGAAGTTCCACTTTTGGGTGGAACTCCGCTTTAACTTAAAGAAGTTGTAAAGGCAGAAAGAAGGTTTTTTATCTTGATGCATTTTATGCAACAAGATAAAAAACCTTCTGTGTGTAGGAGCTGCCCCAGCAACCCCCAATACTTACCTGAGCCTATTCAGCGATATCCACGAATCCCTCGGCTGTCTGGGACTCTACCTCCTGATTGGATGAGACATGGCAGCAGTACCATCGCCTCCCCTGCTATCAATTAAAGTCAGTTAGCCAATCAGGAGGGAGAGGGGGTGGGGCCGAAAGGCAGGTAAGTGTGATATGTTTTTTTTTTTTTAAAACGTGACTTTACAATCACTTTAAAGAGGAACTCCACTCTACCTACCTTTACTTTTTAACCACTTCCCATCCGGCCTATAACAAAATGACAGCCAGTCGGGACTTTCGTCTATCTGGGTGGACAGCATATGATGTCCTCCTGGATGGCACCTCCTGCATGGGGCAACACTGCGTCACGATCTGTCACACACAGCCAATGACTGATCAGTGTACTGGCCCGCTGCTGGTACCATGTGATTGCTGTGACCAATCACAGCAGATCACATGACAATTGTAGACAATGGATGGCTTCCTTTCCTGCCATCCATTGTGTACCCTTGTGTTGCTAGCTGTAATTGGTCACATGGTACAGAAAGGGCCAATTACATTAGTGCCATGTGATTAGCTGTGGCCAATCACAGGTAATCACAACAAAACATACAGAATGAATCTGTTTCAGCAAAAATGGTTGTAATGAATAAGAAAAAAATATTAAAATGTTTTGTTTTTTTACATCCTGTCACCAGTCAGTGCCCCTGATTACTGCGACACCTGTTATATGATTAATCTGCACTAGTGACAGTATTTAAAATGTAATTTTTTTTTTTAATTTCTTCATTTTCCAAAAAATTGTGACAAAAAATTGCAACTTCAAAAAACTCTCCATGCCTCTTAAATACCTTGGACTGTCTAGTTTCCAAAAATAGGTCATTTGGGGGATATTTGCACTGCCCTGGCGTTTTCGGGTCTCAAGAATTGAGATTGATTTTCACATATATACCATAGTTTATGGACTTCACATATATACCATAGTTTATGGACTTCACATATATACCATAGTTTATGGACTTCACATATATACCATAATTTATGGACTTCACATATACACCATAGTTAATGGACTAAATAATATACACTGATTTGGGTTATTTTCAAAATGTTCAGTCTTTTGTTGTTTCTTTATCAAAAAATAAAAAAACAGTGGTGATTAAATACCAAGAGAAAGCTCTATTTGTGTGAAGAAAATTATAAAAAATTTAAAATTTCATATGGGCACAGTTCTGCATGACCACACAATTGTCATTCAAATTGCAACAGTGTTGAAAATTGGCCTGGGCAGGAAGGGAGTGCAAGTGCCTGGTATTGAAGTACTTAAAGTGGTTGTAAAACCCATTACAACCACTTTAACCTATAATAAGGCTTACCTGTAGGTACTGTGACTATCTCCTAAACGTGCGCAATTTAGGAGATATTCATTGGATACACATCATCAGCGCATGCGCAGTAAAGAAATGCCCCAACGTGCCGTTTCTTCACTAGCATTGTGCCGTGACTGGCGGCTCCCACACACATGCGCAAGAGTGACTTCACGCCACTCCGGCCTGTCACAGAGTTGGAATCCACGGCCCCGGAAGATAGAGGGATGAATATGGACACGGCCTGCATGGGGGACAGTGCAGGCTTTGATTGCAGGTAAGGTACTAGCCCAATATGCTCTTACTTTGCAGGGGAAAAAAGAGGAAGTAAAACCCAACAGGGTTTATTTCCTCTTTAAAAAAATATGTTTTTTTTTTTTGCTATTGTGCATGGGGCGGGGGGGGTAAAGGGCAGAATGTTGAAAAAATGGTTGAAATTCAATTAACCCACCACATTTAACCTCAGTACATTAAGGCACCCGTTATTCTGTACCTAATCCTGAACCTGTAGTCACAGTGGCAAAAGCCAGCAGTTGCACACTAAGAAATAGCAGCACTGAGAACAGCTGATCTATATTTGGAACTTTGTGTAGGGACTGCTGGTAGTTGTGGTCCGTCTCTCACCCTGCACAGCCAGGCAAACAATCTTCTGACACTCAGGAATCAAGAAGCAGTCTTTTTACTTTGTCTTTATGTTTTATTGAGGGGAATTAAACTTGGATGGGGTAAGGGTAAGTATGGGATGCCCACTTGATTGAAGAAATAAAGAATTGAGATTCCAACTACTGTATATACACTCCTTGTATATCCACTTCCATACCGCCGGACGTCATACGACGTCCTTGTGTTTGAGTGGTGATATCTGAATGGTGCCTGCAGCTGCAGACGATTCTGCGTCTGATAAAAGTGGTCTTAGCGGCGCATTCGCCGCGAGATCACTTTTATCAGCGGTGGGAGAGGTGCCCCCCCCTCCCGCCACTTTCCGGTCATCTCTCCCGGATCCTCTCCCCCCAGTGTCCGGGATCCAACTGAGCAGCTGAAGCCGCTCACTCGGCTCCATAACACGGCGGGGTGGAAATGATGTCAGAAGTCACGTCCGCCCAACGGTCTTTAAGAGCCCGTTTTTTTTTTTTGGGCTGTCATTTTTTTTCAGATTTTTTTTTTTTTTGCATTTCAGTGTAAATATGAGATGTCAGGACTTTTTGACCCCAGATCTCATATTTAAGAGGACCTGTCATGCTTTTTTCTATTACAAGGAATGTGTACATTTCTTGTAATAGGAATAAAAGTGATCAATTTTTTAAAAAAAAAAGAACAGTGTAAAACTAAAAAGTAAAAAGCAAAATAAATAATTAAAAAAAAAAAAAGAAATTTAAAGTGCTCCATCCCGCCGAGCTCACGCGCAGAAGCGAACGCATACGTAAGTCCCGCCCACATATAAAAACGGTGTTCAAACTCCTCTGTAACGCAAAACTGCTAACCTGTAGAATTTTTTAAACGTCGCCAATGGAGATTTTTAAGTTGCAAAGTTTGTCGCCATTCCACGAGCGGACGCAGTTTTGAAGCATGACATGTTGGGTATCATTTTACTCGGCGTAACATTATCTTTCCCAATCTGGAAAAAAATTGGCCTAATTTTACTGTTTTCTTATTTTTGAACTAAAAAAACTGAATTTATTAAAAAAAAGCACGCTTGGAAGACCGCTGCGCAAATACGGTGTGACATAAAGTTTTGCAATGACCGCCATTTTATTCTCTAGGGTGTTAGAAAAAAAAGATATAATGTTTGGGGGTTCTAAGTAATTTTATAGCAAAAAAAAAAATGGTTTTAACTCGTAAGCACATTATTCAAGAAACAGGCTTAGTCTTGAAGTGGATATACACCTCCTCACTTCCAGCTCCAGCACATTACTTGGTTACACTTTCTCACTTCCAGGACCCGCTATCACTGAAGTTTAGGCCTGACACAGCCAGGCCTTAACAAATGCCCTTTGCAGGCAGGGACCGCGTGCCCCTTTGGTGTAGCAAAAATGGTGGTAGTCCTAGTGGTAGCTGTCCACATGGCTACTGATCCCAGCACCACATCTTGAGGCCCTGCCAGCCCTCTTGGCTGCAGCTGCCTCTCTCCACTACCCATGCCACCACAGTCCACTCCACTGGCTCTGCACCCATCCAAGACTGCATTCTCCCAGTCCTCTCAGGCATGCCTCCCCAGTCCTCCTGACTGTGTAAACACTCACCAGCCCTCTTGGCTGCCTCTGTGGAACTCCTGGGAACTTGCCCGGCAGTGTTCTCCTGCTGCCCTCTCTTGCTCCTCCTGTGCCTCCAGGTCAGGACACCTCTGTGGGTTGTAAGAGGGTCCTGTGTGCACCTGAGCCCAGGCCCAAGGTCTGGGAGCTCCTTCAGGCCCCAACAGCCTAACACTCCATCTCCATCTTCCACCTGATCACAACTCTTCCCCAGGTGGGCTTACCCTGAGTATATGAGGAGGCCTGCCCCCTGTCAATCCTAGTTAGGGATTGGAGAGGGCCCTCAGAAAACTCCAGGTAGCTTCACCTCTCCTCTCCTCCTTCCTTTCCAGAAACATCTAGCACATTCTGGAAGAAGAGGGAAGGTCACAGTGATGTTGCCTGTGAGTCACCCAGACCTGCCTGGCTTCCTGCCAACCCAGAATCAAACACACAGGCCTGGCAGCCTGCCAAGCCTGCTTAAATTTTCCTACACTACAGAAAAAGCTAACTGTACACATCCTAGTACCACTAAAGGGTGCTACATTTGTATTCTCTGACAATCTGAGTATATCCAGACATTTTCCAATAAAAGTTAGCATGGTTTTACATAAAAAAAACTCTAAAAAAGAGAATGACTGAATCACTGAATCTGTACTCATTATGGAGCAAGCCTAGGACTGTTCAGGCACAGAAATATTTGGACTGACAATGGTAAATGTTATTTCTTGTTATATGTGAACAATGATAACATACATAAGACACAACCTTAAAAGATAACTGCACACAAAAATTACCTTTCCTTCCTTAGTGTTCCAACAAGATTTATTACATGTTAGTTTTACAGTGAGGGAAAAAAGTATTTGATTCCCTGCTGATTTTGAATGTTTACCCACTGACAAAGAAATGATCAGTCTATCATTTTAATGGTAGATTTATTTTAACCACTTGCCAACCAGCCACCATTATGATACATTGGCAGGTTGGCTCTCCTGCACAAATCGCCATAGCTGTACTGCGTCTCATGCAGGTGCAGTTGCGGGCGGGAGCGTGCAGCCGCTGGCGCGCGATCGTGCCTGGTGCCCGCTCCGTGAGTGTGCTCGCGGGTCAGGCGGACTCGATGTCCACTGGCGACCCGCGATCGCCTTTTACAGAGGCAGAACAGGGATCTGCCAATGTAAACAAGGCAGATCCCTGTTCTGTCAGGGGACATGACAGTGATCCACTGTTCCCAGTGATCGGGAACAGTGAGATCTGTGATGTCCCTACCAGTCCATCCCCCTATAGTTAGAGCACACCTAGGGAACACACTTAACCCCTACAATTAACCCCTTCCCTGCCAGTGTAATTTGTACATTGATCACTGCATTTTAATAGGACAGATCAATGTAATATTGTCATTGGTCCCAAAAAAGTGTCAAAAGTGTCCAATTTGTCCGCTGCATTGTCACAGTCCTGATAAAAATCACAGATCGCCGCCATTACTAGTAAAAAAATAATAATAATAAAAATGATATAAATCTATCCCCTATTTTGTAGACGTGATAACTTTTGCGCAAACCAATCAATATACGCCTATTGTGATTTTATTTACTACAAATACAGTATCTCACAAAAGTGAGTACACCCCTCACGTTTTTGTAAATATTTTATTATATCTTTTCATGTGACAACACTAAAGAAATTACACTTTGCTACAATGTAAAGTAGTGAGTGTACAGCTTGTATAACAGTGTAAATTTGCTGTCCCCTCAAAATAACTCACAGCCATTAATGTCTAAACCGCTGGCAACAAAAGTGAGTACACCCCTAAGTGAAAATGTCCAAACAGACAGACAGACAGACAGAATAACTAGACAAACATACAGAAAAACGCATGAATTGATTTGCATTTTAATGAGTGAAATAAGTATTTGGCCCCTTCACAAAACATGACAGTACTTGGTGGCAAAACTCTTGTTGGAAATCACAGAGGTCAGACGTTACTTGTAGTTGGCCAACTGATTTTCACACATCTCAGGAGGGATTTTATCCCATTTCTCTTTGCAGATCCTCTCCGAATCATTAAGGTTTTGAGGCTGACGTTTTGTAACTCGAACCTTCAGCTCCCTTCATATATTTTCTATTGGATTAAAGTGGTTGTCAACTCGTGACAACCACTTTAACCTACAGGTAAGCCTATAATAAGGCTTACCTGTAGGTGCCTTGCATATCTCCTATTATGTTGCGGCGTAGTGTGTTACCAATTGTTTTTTGGTGACTTTTTTCCCAGTTGCCTTGAGATCATTGACAAGATTCTCCCACGAGGTGAGCCCCCGACCAAGGGAGATTGACAGTTATTTTGTGTTTCTTCCATTTGCGAATAATAGCACCAATGGTTGTCACCCTCTCACCAAGCTGCTTGGCGATGGTCTTGTAGCCCATTCCAGCCTTGTGTAGGTCTACAATCTTGTCCCTGACATCCTTGGACAGCTCTTTGGTCTTGGCCAGGGTGGAGAGATTGGAATATGATTGATTGCTTCTGTGGACAGGTGTCTTTTATACAGGTAACAAGCTGAGATTAGGAGTACCCCCTTTAAGAGAATGCTCCTGATCTCAGCTCATTACCTATATAGAAGACACCTGGGAGCCAGAAATCTTGCAGATTGATAGGGGATCAAATACTTATTTCGCTCATTAAGATGCAAATCAATTTATAACTTTTTTGAATTGCGTTTTTATGGATATTTTTGTTGTTATTCTGTCTCTCACTGTTAAAATAAACCTACCATTAAAATTATAGCCTGATCATTTTTTGTCAGTGGGCAAACGTACAAAATCAGCTGGGGATCAAATACTTTTTTCACTCACTGTACCTGAGTAGGCCTGATGAGATCTTAGATCATGTCCTGAGACCTTATGATTTTACAGCATTTAACTCATAGTTTTACAGAAGAGAAAGTGAATTCTTCCTCTTTTTGCCATGTATATGGTACAGTGATAACAGAGATAAGTGTGCAGCACACAGCAGAGTAAGATATCACTCATATACACCATGTCTCTACACATGCTCCGGATGTCTCTATTTCTGCTCCTCATCTCAGGTAAGAGCAAGGTTTTTTTTTTAGTTTTTAGTTTTATATATATATGCAAAGGTTTGATGAAACTTTGCAAATATTAGTTAAAGGATTCAGTTTTGAAAACATAAAGATTTAGTGATGATGCTGTAACATATTATTGAGTCTCAATGTCCCAACAGCAGCATTCAGTAAATGTCTGTGTAGCGTTACCCCCATTGGAGCCGATTCAACAATGCCCAGGGTTCTTTTCCCAATAGTTGCCCTGTAGCCAGGCACACAGTCACAGCCACTCTTTGACTCAATGAACAGTCAAGGGGTATTCTTCTTGGTGTTTTTATTTTTGGGTAACTTGGATAGGAATTGGGTGAGATACTCTAGAACAGTGATGGCAAAACCATGGCACACATGCCACTGCTGGCACGCAGAGCCCTCTCTGTGGGCATACAAGGAAGATAGCACCAGTATTAAACCACTGGCACTTAAATTAAATAAAATATGTTGTTTTTTTGTTGCAGTTTGGGCACTGCTCTAGAACTATGTACAAATAGGAGGACACTTTCTCTTCTGTAGAACTATGAGCCAAGTCCTTGCAAAAGTAAAGAAATTTACAAAGTGTTGTAGCAGTTACTTGAGGAGCTTAATTTTCCTCTGTGGACAGTCCAAGTAAAGTCCTTTCACAGAGAATTAAATAGACTGAGTTATTCAGGGCACTGAACACTTTGTCTCCTTTAAACACACAGCTGACTCTCTATCACCAGAGGGGTGGCCAACAGCATACAGTCTCTAGGATATCTCCAAACTGTCTGTACTCACAAATGTCTTCAGACAAGTGGCTGCTTCCTTCAAATGCCTTACATACACATGTGATGCCAGACTAGATCCACAGAAGACAGGCCCCCCCAGGCAGCTCCAGTAACTTCCAGCAAAACCCAGCCCCCCAGCTCGCCCAGTTGGGACTGTGATGATCAGCAAACATGTGGCAGGTGTCCTGGGGGGCAATTAGACTTTGATTTCAGGGTTCAAGTCTAAACTATTTATACAGTTTGCCAGCACCCATCTGTGCAATCTTCCCACAGGGATTGGCTGAGACAGTATATTCATGCTGCCCATTTGTCTTACTCCACACCTATGTTCCAGTTAGTGGTGGCCCGTCCATTAGGGGCGCAAGGGCGCCCCCCCCATCCATGCATCCGGCCCCCTGATATACATACACTGTGCCCTAAACCCACCCAGTTGTGTGACAATAGTGAATGAATATTTGCTATTTTCAAACGAAATCTCCTCCCTGCCAATCAGGAAGTGGGTCGTAAGACCCGTTACCCAATTGGCCAAAACGTCAGACGATCCTATTGGACATCTAGTGCCTAGGAGGAGGAGAGAGGAGACCAGAGCTGCTGCCCACCACCTAGATGGGGTAAGTGTTGAACCGACCGGGAGACAGCGAGCGGGGAGGATGGTGGGGGATAGTGCTGCTGCCAGCCGTCACTGGCTCCAGTACCATCCAAAAAGTTCTAGAAAACAGGAGGAGTAATCAAACCTGCAGCCTGTGGAACACAGAACTAAACAATCATAAACAGCCACACTAATTACAGTGAGCCAAACTAAATTTGCCTAAAAACAAATGCAGCTCGGCTGGATACAGTGTGCCAAAACTAAATTTAGCTAATCCTAGCACCTATCTAGCAGGGTGCTACATCTGCAAAATGTTAAAAGCAAAATGGTGTGTAGCGCTCCCATAGTATAGGTGAGTTGTTCTAGCAGGGTTTTGCTAGGTGAGGTAAACTTTAGTCAGGCCTGACTGTAGGTGAATGTTTTTATCTGGGCTGGGAGGAGTGGCTCAGGTAGGATTGCGTTGATTCAACAGATCAGGTCACCAGAATCTTCCCCTTCTTTTCCAGAAACCTAGAGGTAGGTTTCTGGTCAGAAAGATGGGAGATAGGTGGAGCCATCTGGAGTGTTCTAGGGAGCTCTGACCAATCCCCAGGCTGGATTGGCAGGGGGCAGGCCTCCTTAAATATTCTGAGTCAGCCCAGTCGGGCAGGAGAGTGCTGGGTGGAAGTCTGGAGATGTAGCAGGGGCGCTATGGAGGCCAATACCCAGGAGGTCGCCCCAGTCTGGGGTGGATGACCTTGGGGCCTGGAGGTTCGGGTGCAGCCAGGAGTGGTGGTGATTCCTGGAATGGGAGAACAGCGGAGGTGCTACACAGTGAGAGACTTTAAAGTGATCCACCGGTTTGGTGAGTGACGGCCCCTGTGAGCTGGAGGAGAAATTTTTAATTTTGTTTTACCCACTGGTTGAATGAAATATAATGACTATTTTATGGGCAGTCTATGTCTCCTGGCCACAAAGGGAATCTTATGCCCAGTCCAGAGAAGTAAATGTGGTATCCAGACTGTGTAAACCATTTAGTGACCCTATGAGGAATAGGAACATTAAACCCAAGAACAAAAATGTCATATTTATTGCAGCTTCCTTAGATGTGGTGGCTGCTCTTGTTTCTTTTTCAAGCTTAGTTTCCTTTATTTTTATCTGGTGGTCCTGCCAGTAACACCTGGGTGACAGTGCTAACTTACTGTACGGAGGAGCAACATTGTCACCCAAAGACATGGCTAATGAACACCTCTCCACCATAACATAGAGAGGAGAGGATCTCTTGGCCCCAGAAAAAGCTAAGAACAATGTAACTGATAAAAGTGCAGCACAGACAGAGAAAACAGGATGTTAGAAACAAGATTTCTGGCAGGATCAAAATGTATTTTTGTTGTAGAAAATGTCCAAAATTGGGCCCAAATTGTCAATATTTTGTTTGGCCACCATGATTTCCCAGCACTACCTTAGCCCTCTTGGGTATGGAGTTCACCAGAGCTTCACAGGTTGCCACTGGAGTCCTCTTCCACTCCTTCATGACGTCATCACAGAGCTGGTGGATGTTAGAGACCTTGCGCTCCTCCACCTTATGTTTGAGGATGCCCCACAGCTGTTCAATAGGGTTTAGGTCTGGAGACATGCTTGGCCAGTCCATCACCTTTACCCTAGGCTTCTTTAGCAAAGCAGTGGTTGTCTTGGAGGTGTGTTTGGGGTCATTATCATGTTGGAATCCTGCTCTGCGGCCCAGTCTCCAAAGGGAGGAGATCATGCTCTGCTTCAGCATGTCATAATATATGTTGGCATTCATGGTTCCCTCAATGAACTGTAGCTTTTCAGTGCCGGCAGCACTCATGCAGCCTCAGACCATGACACTCCCACCACTATGCTTGACTGTAGGCAAGACACACTTGTCTTTGTACTCCTCACCTGGTTGCCACCACACGCTTGACACTATCTGAACCAAATGAGTTTATCTTGGTCTCATCAGACACAGGACATGGTTCCAGTAATCCATGTCCTTAGTCTGCTTGTCTTCAGCAAACTGTTTTCAGGCTTTCTTGTGCATCATCTTTAGAAGAGGCTTCCTTCTGGGATGACAGCCATGCAGACCAATTTGATGCAGTGTGCGGTGTATGGTCTGAGCACTGACAGGCTGATCCCCCATCCCTTCAACCTCTGCAGCAATGCTGGCAGCACTCATACATCTATTTCCCAAAGACAACCTCTGGATATGACGCTGAGCATGTGCACTCAACTTCTTTGGTCGACCATGATGAGGACTGTTCTGAGTGGAACCTGTCCTGTTAAGCCGCTGTATGGTTTTGGCCACTGTGCTACAGCTCAGTTTCAGGGTCTTGGAAATCTTCTTATAGCCTAGGCCATCTTTATGTAGAGCAACACTTCTTTTTTTCAGATCCTCAGAGAGTTCTTTGCCATGAGGTGCCATGTTGAACTTCCAGTGACCAGTATGAGAGAGTGAGAGAGATAACACCAAATTTAACACACCTGCTCCCCATTCACACCTGAGACCTTGTAACACTAACAAGACACATGACACCAGTGAGGGTAAATGGCTAATTGGGCCTAATTTGGACATATTCACGTTGGGGTGTACTCACTTTTATTACCAGCAATTTAGCCATTAACGGCTGTGTGTTGAGTTATTTTGAGGGGACAGCAAATTTACACTGTTATACAAGCTGTACACTCACTACTTGACATTGTAGCAAAGTGTCATTTCTTCAGTGTTGTCACATGAAAAGATATAAAATATTTACAAAAATGTGAGGGGTGTACTCACTTTTGTGAGATACTGTATGTGAACCGAGGCTTAACCACTTCCTTACTGGGCACTTAAACCCCCCTCCTGCCCGAACCAATTTTCAGTTTTCGGCGCTGTCGCTCTTTGAATGACAATTGCGTGGTCGTGCGACGTTGTACCCAAATAAAATTTGCGTCCTTTTTTCCCCACAAATAGAGCTTTCTTTTGGTGGTATTTGATCGCCTTTGCGTCATTTCTGATCACCGCTATAACTCCCCCCAAATTCACGGGTCATTCCTTCACCAATTCGGAGCCAAGTGTATGTCATAGAGTGTTTTCACTCATGTGGGGAGTGTAAAAACATTTATAAAATATAGAAAAGTACACTGTTGTGACTTCTTTACTGTGAAACGATGTTACAGTTCATCACTCACATGTCGAACATATTGTCACATTTAAACGACAGGGGAGTTTTATTGAGTTGTGTGTCGGCAATTACCGATTTAACGACCATTATTTTCACTCATGTGGGGTTGCACTTATACAGGTTTAATCCGGGTTAATCGGTAAATGGGAGTGA
>BLSH010516224.1:41279-60796 GCA_018402905.1 Glandirana rugosa | reverse complement strand
GGGCAGTTATGCAGCCAATATCACAGGTGGGGGCAGTTTTGCAGCCAATAACACAGGTGGGGGCAGTTATGCAGCCAATATCACAGGTGGGGCAGTTATGCAGCCAATATCACAAGTGGGTGCAGTTTTGCAGCCAATAACACAGGTGTGGGCAGTTATGCAGCCAATAACATAGGTGAGGTAGTTATGCAGCCAATAACACAGGTGGGGTAGTTATGCAGCCAATAACACAGGTGGGGGCAGTTATGCAGCCAATAACACAGGTGGAAGCAGTTATGCAGCCAGTAACACAGGTGGGGGCAGTTATGCAGACAGTAACACATTTGGGAACAGTTATGCAGCCAATAACACAGGTGGGGCAGTTATGCAGCCAATAACACAGGTGGGGGCAGTCATGCAGCCAATAACACAGGTGGGGGCAATTATGCAGCCAATAACACAGGTGGGGGCAGTTATGCAGCCGATAACACATGTGGGGGTAGTTTTAAAGCCACTATCACAGATGAGGGCATTTGCAGCCAATAACACAGGTGGGGGCAGTTATGCAGCCAATATCACAGGTGGGGCAGTTATGCAGCCAATATCACAAGTGGGGGCAGTTTTGCAGCCAATAACACAGGTGTGGGCAGTTAAGCAGCCAATAACACAGGTGGGGTAGTTATGCAGCCAGTAACATAGGAGGGGCAGTTATGCAGCCAGTAACACAGGTGGGGGCAGTTATGCAGCCTATAACACAGGTGGGGCACTTATGCAGCCAATAACACAGGTGGGGGCAGTTATGCAGCCAATAACACAGGTGGAGCAGTTTGCAGCCAATAACACAGGTGGGGGCAGTTATACAGCCAATAACACAGGTGGGGCAGTTGGCAGCCATTAACACAGGTGGGGACAGTTATGCAGCCAGTATCACAGGTGGGGCAGTTATGCAGCCAATAACACTGGTGGGGGCAGTTATGCAGCCAATATCACAGGTGGGGGCAGTTTTGCAGCCAATAACACAGGTGGGGCAGTTATGCAGCCAATATCACAGGTGGGGCAGTTATGCAGCCAATATCACAAGTGGGACAGTTTTGCAGCCAATAACACAGGTGTGGGCAGTTATGCAGCCAATAACACAGGTGGGGTAGTTATGCAGCCAATAACACAGGTGGGGGCAGTTATGCAGCCAATAACACAGGTGGGAGCAGTTATGCAGCCAGTAACACAGGTGGGGGCAGTTATGCAGACAGTAACACAGGTGGGGACAGTTATGCAGCCAATTACACAGGTGGGAGCAGTTATGCAGCCATTAACACAGGTGGGGGCAGTTATGCAGCCAAGAACAAAGGTGGGGGCAGTTATGCAGCCAATAACACAGGTGGGGCAGTTTTGCAGCCAATAACACAGGTGGGGGCAGTTTGCAGCCAATAACACAGGTGGGGGCAGTTATGCAGCCAGTATCAAAGGTGGGGGCAGTTATGCAGCCAATAACAGTGGTGGGGGCATTTATGCAGCCAATAACAGTGGTGCGGGCATTTATGCAGCCAATAACACAGGCGGGGTAGTTATGCAGCCAATAGCACAGGTGGGGGCAGTTATGCAGCCAATAACACAGGTGGGAGCAGTTATGCAGCCAGTAACACAGGTGGGGGCAGTTATGTAGCCAGTAACACAGGTGGGGGCAGTTATGCAGCCATTAACACAGATGGGCAATTATGCAGCCAGTAACACAGGTGGGGACAGTTATGCAGCCAATAACACAGGTGGGGGCAGTTATGCAGCCAATAACACAGGTGGGGGCAATTATGCACCCAATAACACAGGTGGGGTCAGTTATGCAGCTGATAACACAGGTGGGGGTAGTTTTGCAGCCACTAACACAGGTGGGGCAGTTTGCAGCCAGTATCAAAGGTGGGGGCAGTTATGCAGCCAATAACACAGGTGGGGGCAGTTATGCTGCCAGTATCACAGATGGGGGCAGTTATGCAGCCAATAACACAGGTGGGGGCAGTTATGCAGCCATTAACACAGGTGGGGGCAGTTATGCAGCCAGTAACACAGGTGGGGTCAGTTTGCAGCCAATAACACAGGTGGGAGCAGTTATGCAGCCAGTATCACAGGTGGGGTACATTGCAGAGGCCCCCCTGCACTTACCCCCTCAATAGGCAGGCAGTATTGTTTCAGAGTTAGGCATGCGGAGAAGCGTGCTGTTAGTCTGCATAGATTCGGCATGCGGAGAAGCGAGCTGTGAGTCTTCAGAGATTCGGCATGCAGAAAAGCTGGCTGACTCTGCAGAGATTCGGCATGCAGAGAAGCAGGCTGACTCTGCAGAGATTCGGCATGCTGAGAGCGGGCTGTCCTTCCTCATCGGTCAACGGGCGGTCAGGGTCTCTGTGGGAGTGGGAGTCATGTCCGCTGCCACAGTTACCCGCCCCCGGCCACCGCATCCAATCACACTGAGCCGTAGGCTCAGGGCAGCCAATCAGCCTGTGTGTGTGCGCCTGTTCAGCACACACACACATAGACTTTAATGGCTGACCAATAGGCTCACTACTTGGCTGTCATGTGATGGCCAAGGAGCCGAAAAAAAAAAAGTCAATATACCGGTGCCACCTGCGGGGGGGGCGGGGCTGACTTTTTTTTTTCTTCTTTAGCCGGCGGGGAGGCGGCGCCCATGCGCCCCTCATACACCAGCCGCCACTGTTCTGTGCCCTAAACTCTCTACCCTGTTCTTGTTAAGAGAAATAAAAGTCTGTTCAGTTTTAACAGGTTGCAGACCTGCTCACGTACTTTTACGGCTGCAACTGCAATTCGCTCATGCAAGGCTAGCGACGGACTCAATGTCCTCTGCCAACTCGCAATCGCCTGGTACTCAAGAAAAGCGGGGAACCAATGCTCTGTCAGATGGCATGACAGAGATCTACTGATCTCTGTCATCGGGATCAGTTAGATCTGTTATGCCCCTGCCAGCCCAGCTCCCACACAGTTAGAATACTCCTAGGGAACACATTTAACCCCTTGATTGCCCCCTGCAGGTTAACCCCTTCCCTGCCAGTGACATTTATACTGTAATCAGTGGGGTTTTTTTAGACCTGTATGAATGTCAATGTCCCAAAAAAGGGTAAAGAATGTCCGACATGTCCGCCACAATATCACAGTCCTGATAAAAATCGCAGATTGCCGCCATTACTAGTAAAAAAAAAAGTAAAACTGCCATAAATGAATTCTCGTGGTTTATAAACGCGGCGACTTTTGTGCAAACCAATCAATAAACGCGAAACCGATGAATACATTTGTTTTTTTATATTTTTTGGGGATATGTATTATAGCAAAAAGTAAAAAATATTGGTTTTTTTTTTCAAAATTATTGCTCTTTTTTTGTTTATAGTGCGAAAAAATAAAAACCGCAGAGGTGATCAAATACCCCCAAAAGAAAGCTCTATTTGTGGGGAAAAAAGGATGTCAAATTTATTTGGGTACAATGTTGCATGACTGCGCAATTGTTAGTTGATGCGACGCAGCGCTGAATCGCAAAAAATGCTCTGGTCATTAAGAGGGAAAATCTTTTGGGGCTGAAGCGGTTAAAAGTGACTGGCGCCCATCATTCCATCTTGCACTACACCCACTATGCCTAGTAACCTGCCCCCAGAGGAGAAATGTTGGCTCTCCCTGACTCTGGTGGTCACCCTCAGGCCTCTAGAGGTCGGGGAGACCGATATATGTGTGTATATATACATATATATATATATACATATACAGTATCTCACAAGAGTGAGTACATCCCTCACATTTTTGTAAATGTTTTATTATATCTTATCATGTGACAACACTGAAAATATGGCACTTTGCTAAAATGTAAAATAGTGAGTTTAAAACTTGTATAACAGTGTAAATTTGCTGTCCCATCAAAATAACTCAACACACAGCCATTAGTGAGTACACCCCTAAGTGAAAATGTCCAAATGGGGCCCAATTAGCCATTTTCCCTCCCCAGTGCCATGTGACTCGTTAGTGCTACAAGGTCTCAGGTGTGAATGGGGGGCAGGTGTGTTAAATTTGGTGTTATCGCTCTCACTCTGGTCACTGGAAGTTCAACATGGCACCTCATGGCAAAGAACTCTCTGAGGATCTGAACAAAAAGAATTGTTGCTGTACATAAAGATGGCATAGACGTATAAGAAGATTGCCAAGAACCTGAGCTGCAGTACGGTGGCCAAGGCCATACAGCAGTTTAACAGGACAGGTTCCACTCAGAACAGGCCTCGCCATGGTCGACCAAAGAGGTTGAGTGCACATGCTCAGTGTCATATCCAGAGGTTGTCTTTGGGAAATAGGCATACAGTATGAGTATGACTAAGGACATGGATTACTGGAACCATATCCTGTGGTCTGATGAGACCAAGATAAACTTATTTGGTTTAGATAGTGTCAAGCGTGTGTGGTGGCAACCAGGTGAGGAGTACAAAGACAAGTGTGTCTTGCCTACAGCCAAACATGGTGATGGGAGTTTCATGGTCTGGGGCTGCATGAGTGCTGGCAGTACTGGGAAGCTACAGTTCATTGAGGGAACCATGAATGCCAACATGTACTGTGACATACTGAAGCAGAGCATGATCCCCTCCCTTCAGAAACTGGGCCGCCATGCAGTATTCCAACATGATAACAACCCCAACCACTCCTCCAAGACAACCACTGCCTTGCTAAAGAAGCTGATGGTAAAGGTGATGGACTGGCCAAGCATGTCTCCAGACCTAAACCCTATTGAGCATCTGTGGGGCATTCTCAAATGGAAGGTGGAGGAGCGCAAAATCTCTAACATCCACCAGCTCCCTGATGTCGTCATGGAGGAGTGGAAGAAGACTCCAGTGGCAACCTGTGAAGCTCTGGGGAACTCCATGCCCAAGAGAGTTAAGGCAGTGCTGGAAAATAATGGTGGCCACACCAATATTGACACTTTGGGCCCAATTTGGACATATTCACTTTCAGACATTAATGGCTGTGTTGAGTTATTTTGAGGGGACAGCAAATTCACACTGTTATGCAAGCTGTACACTCACTACTTTACATTGTAGCAAAGTGTCATTTCGTCAGTGTTGTTACATGAAAAGATACAATAAAATATTTACAAAAATGTGACTCACTTTTGTGAGATACTGTGTGTGTATATATATATATATATATACACTGTATGTCATTCTTTGTATGTTTTTAATGCTCTTTTACATGATTCGGTAACTGACATATTCTACATTTTTATCTTCTTTTTCATATAGAGGATCGTGTGATCGTAGGTGAGTAGCTGCTTGTTTAAATAATAGCATCTTATACTGCCTCCTGTAATAATGTCATGTGAGACTTCTTAGGCATATGACAATCAAGTGTCGTTATGTACATTTCTAATCTTTTTATTTCCTGATTGTTTTTCTCAGTTTCCTCTAACCAGTCACTTTTTCTTCTAGTACCCTTTCTCTCATGTTTGCTCATCCTTCCCCCAATCATCTTGCATTCTCTGTCACCTGACGTCTCTAAAAATAATGAGCAAGCATTATGCAAATTATGTTAATTATACTTTGCACAGAGCTGAAAATCAAGAGAGATTTACATGAAAGGGAAGGAGAGATGAATATCAAATAAAGTGAGAGACAGCTAGAAAGATTTGATTAAAAAAGTAAATAGTAGTATAGGTGCTGTAGTAAAGAGAAAAAGATAAAAGAATATACAGTGGGTATAAAAAAGAACCAGCCCCTTTAAAATAGTCATATTGTGTTGCTTTACAGCCTGAAATGAAGACAGACACATTTTTTGTTTTATCCAGCTGTATTTACCAGTGCAACTTATAACATCCAAGTGAAAGATATAACACCAACATGTCAGAAAAAAAATCAAAAACAGAATCACTGAGGTGGAAAAAGGATCACCCCCTTATGTCAATGTTTTGTTGGACCACATTTTGCTTTAATTACAGCCTTTAGTCTGTTGGGATATGTCTCTACTAACTTTGCACATCTAGACTTTGCATTATTTGCCCACTCTTCTATTTTGTGGTTCAGTAAAATACTGATATAAGGAGGTGATCCTTTTTCTAAATCAGTGATACTGTTTTTGAATTTTTGTTTATTTTTTCTGATATGTTGGTGTTATATCATTCACTTTGATATTATAAGTTGTACTAGTATATACAGCTGGATCAAACAAAAACTGTGTCTGTCTTCATTTCAGGCTGCAAAGCAACAAAATGTGATTATTTTAAACGGGAGTGATTATTTTCTATGCCCACTGCAAAAAGAAGTGAGCAATGATAAGCATAGTAATGGCTGTCACTAAAATTGCCAGTTGAAGCTGAAACAGTGGAAAACCGCTGATAGGAATTTGGGAGATGGAGATTCCTAAGTCCTGGAAGTCAAGCAAACTACTAGGTGTTAGGAGTGTGCCACCGGTGCTAAGCATTAGCTTTTTTGATATATGGAGCCTAAGCAGCCTATACACATAAGATAGATGTCACTCAATGCGCCCATTTTCAGCCAGGTCAAGTGATGATCACATATCTGTGGCAGGCCATTCCAGATGTACTATCATTTGATAAAAGTTTTTGTATATTTTGTATAACAGAGACAAAGGGACAGCTTCTCTATGTATAGTTATTTTTCCAAACATTTCTGGCATCACCAGTAAAAGTAAGCTAATTAAATATTGGGCTCCATTCACAAAAGCAGATTGCGCATGGTATTTAGGTGTCCAGACACGCTTTCCCTAAATACCTCATGCAATCCCCAAACTGTCAATTCACTATACCATTCTGCGGTATTTAAAACAAAACGCTGTCAACGCTCAGTAATTAACACATTAACAGGCGTTAAACTCAATTCGTAGAAGGAAATAAATAGTTAATTGCAAGCGGTAATTAAGTAGTGGTCAAGGCATGCGGTATTTAAGGAATGTGTACTCAAGAAGCGGGTGGCCACCAGCGTTCTTAACAATCAGTAAAGAACATAGTTATTAAAGAGCTGGCAAAAGCCACGTCCTTAACAACTGATGAGTCAATGTAAAGAAAAAAAATTGCCAGCGTTGAAAAAATAAGAAAAAATGGCGTGGGGTCCCCCAATCTATACCAGGCCCTTTGGGTCTGGTATGGATTTTGAGGGGAAACCCCATGCCAAAATTAAAACAAAAAGGCATGGGCCCCCCAAAATCCATACCAGACCCTTATCCAAGCATGCAGCCTGGCAGGTCAGGAAAGGGGGGATGAGCAAGCGCCACTCTCCTCCTGAGCCATACCAGGCCACATGCCATCATGTTGATGGGGACAAGGGCCTCTTCCCCACAACCCTGGCCAGTGGTTGTGGGGGTCTGCAGGTGGGGGGCTTATTGGAATCTGGAAGCCCCTTCTAACAAGGGGTCCCCCACATCCTGCTCCCCTATGTTAATGAGTAGGGCCTACTCATTCACCAAAAAAGTGCTAAAAAGTAGATAAAAAGGCAAACACATTTTTAGACAAGTCCTTTATTTTTTTTTAAAAATGTCCCCCGATAGATCCATCGATAATCGCGATGCCCGCCACCACCACCGACCCGGCGGTCGGATGTGGTAAGATACCTCTTTGTGAATGGAGCCCATTGTGGCAAGACTCTAAGTCAGGTTCAGTAAAACTAGAAAAGTTCTATCTAGAATATGATATGAGCAAAGGTTGTTGCTTTATAGAGGTTGTGTGCCTACAGGTCTTATGATGGAAAGCCTGAAGGCAGGGAAAAGGCAACCTTTCTACAGCTCTTGGGTGAAATATGGCTGGGTCTTTGAGACAAAAGTGGCTGGCAATTCTGCCTGCTCTTTTCCCCCGCCCTATACATTGAACTAAAATTACAAAGCTGGGAAAGGAATAGGCTAGAAAAGAACACCTCTCCACTAATGAAGATTAAGCGAGGGGGTGTTCTAGTGCCCTAGGGTAACAGCACTGCTCTTCCATAAATAATAGTACAGCAAGTGGATGCTGTCACTATAGAACAGAAATTGTTTTACTGGCGGAGTCATTAGGTGACAATAGAGGGGAAAAGGCCTGAAAAAATGCAGCCACTACATCTAAGGTCTTGTAAGGTGCAATATGTTACATTTTTGTTCTTGGGTTTAAGATACAGTAATACTATTTTGTGTGAAAATCATCATAAGTCTCTTGACGTCTGTGTATATGCTGTATTTTTCGCCTTTTTACCGAACAACATAATGGATTAGCAACATTCCAGAGTCCGGTTCTTCTCCAGCTCAATTACATAAAAAGCTGACAACTTAGTTAATGTGTAAATAAACAGAAGGGCCATTCACTTTAAAGTAGACCGCCTACACATTACAGACACTGTCATCTTGTGCTCTATTAACTAAGTGCAATAGCTGTATCATTTCTTCTACACTGGTCATTTTCATAAAACCTAAAGATAATGGAGCACAAACAATACATCTTTAAACCTTCTGCCACTAAAAATATTGCAAGAAATCCTGAAATGGTATTCCACGCACAATGAAATTTTGTAATTTTATGATTGATATTTCTCATGAAAAGTAGGTGCTAAAGTAATTTTGTAGGTGCCACAAAGTATAACATTGATTTCAGGTATAAGCAATATAAATTTACTTTTGAATGGTAGGTACATTTAAAAGTTGCCTATAAATGTTTCTGTTGAAAGACGTAAAAATAATTCTGTCACAAACATAGGCAATTCAAGCTGAGCATATGATGAAGAAAATGGAGAGCTGATCTTTACTGAAAACTGCATGCCAAAATCATCAAATTATCAGTAGATGTAGGGCTATAGGCTGACAAAGTTTATAGAAATCTTGAATCTTCCTGTAAAGTCAAACTTGGCCCCACCACCTCCCAAATCTCCCTGCTGGTGAATGAGGTGATTGTATAAAAGTATCATTAAGATGATGGTGAGCAGCAAAGTTTCATTTTTCCAGCGAAAAATTATATTTTTGTAACTTCAACAGTCTATATCTCTGCATCTACTGATCACTTTAAAATGTAATTCTGCATGATCAGTTTTATAGCCAATGTTTTGACAAGTTTACATTAATATCTGTAAATTCAATGGTGGCTAGTTGGGGTTGGACTTGGGAATCGCAGTATATGCGGCCGGCTAGCTAGGGTTGGACTTGGGAATCGCAGTATATGCGACCAACTTTTGCACTTACCCTGTAACACCATATGTGCTTTTGTGCATTTTATGTGTTTATGTGCATTTCTTTCACTGTGCATTTTTTTTACAGATTTAAGGAGGTAACTTACTTTTTTTGTAAGGCTGCATGCAATAAAATACATGTTAAACACACAGAAGTACATGCATGTTACATGCAGTACCATTCATCTTTATAAAAGAATGTGCATTAAAAATCACATGAAAATCACAGCTAAACTCTCTAATGAACATACTTATTACTGAGAACAGTACCTTTTAAAATGATTATGCAGAATGAAATTTAGGTGCAGTTTAGGATGCAAGAAAGTGCACTTAAAAATGCAGAATATAAGCAGACATGGTCTGAATTAAGTTATGTACTATACAGTCAGTGACATTGCTGATTACAATACCTAGCAACATGTTTATGGGGAGATATAAGGGACCAAAACTTTGGATAATTCTGAAAAAGGTCAGCGATTTCAGGACCATCATAAAATGTACATGCATAATACTTTATATTACCCACAGTTACTGGATTTCTGTGTTTTTTTTTTTTTTTTTTTTTAGTCAATGGTTTTTATTGAGTTTTTCGTACAAGAGAAAAGAAAAATATACGAAACAAGATTTATTGCGCATTTTGACATACATACAATTGGGCAAAGCGTAAAGGTTCCCACGCAGGAGAATCCATGTTATACATGAGAAGCAATTACAAGGAGCAAAGAAGCCATAGTAACACAATTTATGCTAGGCACTTATTAATGGGTGTTGCTCCATACCCCAAACCAGCCCGTAAGGGGTCAAGCTGTGGCAGGGGAATGCGGCAACACTGCCCAATTTTCTGGTTGATATGTTTTATTGGTTTTATAATGAAATGTACATACATTGAGTGATATCGTTAGACCAGGATTTCTGTGCTCTTATATTTGTTTTTGTGTCACACTTTTCTTTTTAATATAGCAATATAATGATATGTGTCCATATGCCTTAACACTTTACATTTATACTGTACTGTATTCTTCTTTCTGTACCCTGACTTTTCCTACCAGGATTTCCTAGAGCTTCAAATTTGAAATCTGCTTTACTTATACTTCCTACCATGGGGTCTCTACTTGTGGTCCCTGTGCTGTGTCAGATAGAAGTATAACAATCTATGACTTTCACATGCTCTTCCCAGGACAATAAGGATGGTTGTTCATGTATACACAAGGGAAGATGGCTTTAAAGTGTTACTAGACCCAGAACCCTGCATTCACTATATCTTTGCTCCCATAGTATACAGAATATGGAAATGCAATTATTTTAGTAAATATAAAGTGCTAAATACCTTTTCTCATCAGCAGTATATATCAGTCTTGTGACTTAAAGCTTGTAGGAGGAGTTTTCATATTGCACTGTGGACAGTGCTGATTGGCCCTGTGCTAATCACATGCACCCTCCCAAGAAAAAAAAACAAAAAAAACACTATAGCAATACACACCAAGCTGAGCATGTGCAGCCTGTCCCCTGGCTCTGTATTATCAATAAATATATTATAGTGGAGGGAGGAGAAGATCAGAGATGATGGGATCAAAGAGCCTTTTTACACAATGCAGAGGATTAACCCCTCCACAGTGAGTATAACGAGCATGATTTTACTGGTGTGGGTTTAGTAACACTTTAAGTATTGTGCATAGTTAGTTGTGTATGTCTTGTATTCCATTATATATATATACAGTGTGTATATATATATATATATATATATATATATATATATATATATATATATATACACACACACTGAAGAGTAATCCTCTAATTTTAGTAATATGTACTAACTAATGAGCAACTTATATGCTGGTGCGTTTCTACTGTATGCCTATTGCAAGAAAACATATAGCTATTGTTGATATCACCTTTGCATTTATTGAATTTTTTTTGGCTAACATTTATTTTAATGAAGCTCCAAGACTAGTATCAACAAAATTTAATTTAAAAACCATTATCCAATCAGTGCTCTAATTTTTAAACCCAAATCCTAAGGTTGGCTTATACTCGAGTATATATGGTAAACAGTATTCAAACGTCTACTACTGTATATTCCAATCAATTAGTCCAGCCAAAACAATTTGTGTAATACCTTCCTTGGTGTGTTTCATTCAAACACCTTCCCCTTTGTGCAGCAACTCACCAAATAACATTTGACTTCTTAAGTATATAAGTAGGCCAGTTAGGGCTTGTTAAATATCCAGCACCTCTGTCAGGACCTTGATCACCTGCTGGTGCCACTATGCTTCCTAGACCGGAAGGTTGTAGTTTCGGGGTGCATCGGCGGGTGTCTCCCAGCAGCCAGCATATCTTAGTAATCAGTTTCCACCTGATGCTGACTGCTGGAAGTGTATTTAGGTCCTTCCCTATCTCTCTTGCTCCAGTGTTTTGCTGCGGCCGAATTCTGTTTGTCATTGATCCTGATCTTGCTCTTACACTATAACTTGCTTTCACTTTTTCTGATCCCAGTTTTTGTTCCCCTTTCCCATCTGCTCCCTGTGCCTCCAATTTTCCCTTGCTTTTCTGTGTTCTCCATTTTTTTTTCAAATATTGTATATACAGTACTTAGTACTGTTGTATTCTGCTTGCTGGTGTTTGGATGGATTTTGTTTCACTGAAAATAAATCTCACTTATAGCATACACAGTTTATTCACAGTTTCATGAGTGTAGCCATGCAGTTCTGCCCATCCCTGCTGATGATTGCTGACAACTGCCTGCTATATACTCTCCTTGGTACACCTCTGTTATTCTTTATTAAATAGAGGTAGAGAGAAAAAGAGTACAAAGAAATGGCAACTGTCCATCCCATAACTGGCCTTAACAGCAAGGAGCACATGGAAGGGCGACGCGTGTCAAACAACAACAAACTAAAATTCCCAGATCAATTTACAAACCAGCCTGCAACAAACCAAATTGTTCTGTCTAACAGTTCACATTAAAAGCAGGGGTTTTGCTTGCACACATTTTAAGCTGCAGAGGCTGCGACAAGGCACCCCAGTATTATCACCTAACTCTTAGGTCCCAACTTTGAGAGCCTCCATAGTAGAAACACATATATAGTAATGAATGGATTGAGGGCAGGTTTGCCTGGAGGAAGCCCACTACTACTTAAAGGCACAGGGCGCATTGACAACCCAGCAAATAGCACAATGGCAACAAAGGTGTCCAGTGCAGCCCCCCCCCCTCCAAAAAACCAACAGTACAAACAAATGGCAACTGCCCCAACCCATAACTGGACCTAAAAGCAAGGAACATGAAAGAAAGAAAAAAGGACTTTCATCTCTTAATACTGTTTATTAAAATTATAATAAAAACTCATCACTCAGGTTTTTTTTTTATAATTCTTTGTTTAGCATACAGGGAATTCAGCAATGCGACACAGAACAGAAAAAGATATGACCGCATGCAATAATGTTCAAATAGGCAATATGTAACCCAACTAGCAATACAAAACATACACATGAAGAAGGGCATTTAGTTTAGCCCGTGCAGCTATGGCTTATGATTATTAATATTATTATACAGGATTTATATAGCGCCAACAGTTTGCGCAGTGCTTTACAATATAAAGGGAGACAATACACCAATAGTACAATTCAATACAAGAGGGTTAGAAGGGCCATGCTCCTGTGAGCTTACAATCTAGGATGGAGGGGCTGGTGAAACAAAAGGCAGTGACTGTGAGGGATGAACTGATGAGGAAAGTAGAATATTCAGTTGTTAGCTGAAGGCAGGATAGGCCTCCCTGAAGAGATGCATTTTTAGGAATCGCCTAAAAGTGGACAGAGTAGGAGATAACCGGACAGATTTGGGTAGTGAGTTCCAGAGGATGGGAGAGGCTCTGGAGAAGTCATGGAGACAAGCATGGGAAGAGGAGACAAGGGAGCTAGAGAGCAGAAGGTCTTGGGTGGAGCAGAGAGGACGGTCTGGGTAATATATGGAGATAAGAATGATGATATAGCTCGGTGCAGAGTTGTAAATGGCTTTGTATGTTACTGTTAATGTTTTGAATTTTATTTGTTGGGCAATGGGAAGCCAGTGGAGGGATTGGCAGAGAGGAGTGGCAGACACTTAATGGTTTGTATGGTGGATGAGTCTGGCAGCGGCATTCATGATAGACTGAAGAGGGGATAGCTTGTGTAGAGGTAGGCCAATAAGGAGGGAGTTACAATAGTCAAGGCAAGAGATAACAAGGGAATTAATAAGTTGCTTAGTGGTGCCAGCAGTTAGAAAGGGGCGTGTTTTGGAGATGTTTCAGAGGTGAAGTCTGCAGGATTTGGGGCGGAATGGACAGGTCAGAGCCCAGGATTACACCTAGCACCCTAGCATGAGGGGAGGGACTGATGGTTGATTTATTGATCTTGATGGAGAAGTCAGGGGAGGGGCATGGGCCGGAGGAAAAATTATGAGCTCAATTTTAGAAAGATTGAGTTTAAGGAAGTGGTGTGGCATCCATGCTGATATGTCAGTTAGTAAGTTAGTAATGCAAGAGTTCTAAAGGAGTGAGGTGAGGAGTAGAGAGATAGATCTGTGTGTCGTCAGCATAGAGGTGGTACTGGAAGCCATGGGAGTTTATTAACTGACCAAGGAAATAGGTATAAATGGCGAAAAGAAGGTGTCCGAGGACAGAATTTTGAGGTACACCTACAGAAAAAGGAAGTGGAGAGGAGGAAACAGAGTTATAGGTAACACTGAAGGAGCGCTGTGATAAGTAGGAGGAGAACCAAGAGAGAGCAGAGTCTTGAAGGCCAAGAGAATTGAGTTTTTTGAGGAGGGGATGGTCACCAGTATCAAAGGCTGCACAGAGGTCGAGTAGTATGAGTATTGAGTAGTGGCCATTGGTTTTAGCAGTTAGTAGGTCATTAGTGAGTTTCAATAGGGCAGTTTCAGTGGAGTATAGTGAGCGAAAGCCAGACTGTATGGGATCAAGAAGGTTGCTGTTAGTGAGGTAGGAGCTAAGATGGTTGTAGACTAAGTGCTCTAAAATTTTTGATGCAAACAGGAGCAAGGAGATGGGTCTTAAGTTGTTCAGGCTGGTGGGGTCCAGTGAGGACTTTTTAAGTATGGGGTTGATCAAGGCATATTTTAGAGGGGAGGGGAAGATGCCAGTGGAGAGGGAGAGATTGAAGATGTGAGTGAGGGAGCATAAGATAGTAGAAGAGGGTGACCATAGTAGATGTGAGGGAACAGGATCCAGGAGACAGGTGGTAAGATGGGCTTTTGAGAAAACTTTAGAGACCTCTTTGGTAGTAGCAAGGTCAAAAGAGGAGAGAGCTGAGATCGAATTTGTACAGGGTATGTTAAGTAGGTTAGATGTATGTGTAGTAGAGATATCCCCACAAGTTGCATCAATATTGTTTTTTAAGTGATTGGCAATCTCCTGAGCAGTGAGTTAGTTCTGGGTGGAGATGGTGGTGGAAAAAGTAGAGAGTTAAAAGTAGAGAAGAGATGATGACGAGGACTGGAGGATGAGGTATTAATGAGGGTGACAAAGTAGGCTTGTTTGGCAGCATGGAGGGAGGAATTGTATTTTAAGAAGGCAGATTTAACTCTGTGCTCGGCTATGTCTCTTAAGGTTTCTGGTGTCCTTGGTCTGCCAAGGTTGTAATGGTCGGCACCTGATATTTTGTGCAGTGAGAGGAGCAAGAGTCCCGTGTGGATAAAAGTGAACTGTTGTAGATAGAGGTGGCCAGGTCAGGGCAAGACAGGGGTGAGATTTTGTCATAGAGGTGGTTAGTTGCAGAGGAGAAAAGAGAAGGATTAAAGTATTGACAGATCACTGATGGCGGTATACTGATGGCCTGTGTGACAGATCACTGATGGCGATACTGATGGGTTGTGTGACAAATTACTGATGGTGGTACTGAAGGCCTGTGTGACAGATTACTGATGGCGGCACTGATGGCCTGTGTAACAGATTACTAATGGTGGTACTGATGGGCTGTGTGACAGATCACTGATGGGCTGTGTTCAGATCACTGATGGGCTGTGTGACAGATCACTGATGCTGGTACTGATGGGTTGTGTGACAGAACATTGATGGTGGTACTGATGGCCTGTCTAACAGATCACTGATGGCGGTACTGATGGGCTGTGTGACAGATCACTGATGGCAGTACTGATGGCCTGCGTGACAGAACATTGATGGCGGTATACTGATGGCCTGTGTGACAGATCACTGATGGTGATACTGATGGTTTGTGTGGCAAATTACTGATGGTGGTACTGAAGGCCTGTGTGACAGATTACCGATGGCGGCACTGATGGCCTGTGTGACAGATTACTAATGGCGGTACTGATGGGCTGTTTGACAGATCACTGATGGGCTGTGTTCAGATCGCTAATGGGCTGTGTGACAGATAACTGATGGCAGTCTTGATGGCCTGTGTGACAGAACATTGATGGCGGTACTGATGGCCTCTGTGACAGATCACTGATGGACTGTGTGACAGATCCAGATGGGCTGTGTGACAGATCCAGGTGGGCTGTGTGACAGATCCCTGGTGATAGGTTCTCTTTTTTGGGGGGCATGTGGTACACGTGTAACAGTAAAATAGAAATCACTCACCGAGCTTGGCTCTCCTCCTCACACGATTGGTGTGTGAGGAGAAGAAGCCAGTAAGAGCTGGTAACAGCTCTATTGATTACAGTTGTCCCAGGCTGTGATTGGACACAGCTGATCACATGGTAAACAGCCAATTTTATTGGCTTTTTACCCTGATAGGGGATGGGCTGTGTCCGAGGGACACGCCTCATCCATGATCGCCGGACTGTGTGCTCCCGGGGGGACGCACTTTAGCAGGGCATCATGCTGGACATCATATGATGCCCAGTCAGGATAACAGACCCACTGCTGGGCCATTAACCACTTGCCGGATCACCGTCATATGCGCCCGTGCGCTCACTGTGTTCGGGGAGGGCCAGGGAGCGCGTGCGGTGGCTTCAATTGCCGCCGGCTACCCGCGATGGCCCCCCGGAATGAAGGAACGGAGGTCCGTGTATGTAAACACGGACCTCCGTTCTGTGAAGGGTGAAGGGCTGTGATCACAGCCTTCCTGTATACGAAGGCTGTGACCACTTCCCTTCCCCAGCTAGGGCAGTCCCCACACAGTTAGAACACGCCCAGGGAACATAGTTAACCCTTAGAGCGCCCCCTGCAGGTTAACCCCTTCACTGCCAATGGCATTTACACAGTAATCAGTGCATTTTTATAGCACTGATCGCTGTATAAATGCCAATGGTCCCAAAAAAGTGTCAAAATGGTCCGACATGTCCGCTGAAATATCGCAGTACCGCTAAAAATCGCAGATCGCCGCCATTACTAGTAAAAAATAAAAAAAATAAAAACCCCAAAAATGAATTCTCATCATTCGTAAACGCGACCACTTTTGCGCAAACCAATCAATAAACGCCGATTGCGATTTTTTTTTATCACAAATATGAGGAAGAATATAAATCGGCCAAAAACGGTGAAAAAAAATATTTTTTTTTCATATTTTTTTTTTTTGGATTTGTATTTTAGCAAAAAGTAAGAAATTTGGGTTTTTTTGCAAAATTGTCGCACTTCTTTTGTTTATAGCGGCGATCAGAAATGAAGCAGAGGGGATCAAATACCACCAAAAGAAAGTGGGGAAAAAAGGACGCAAATTTCGTTTGGGTACAACGTCGCACGACCGCGCAATTGTCAGTTAAAACGACGCAGCGCCGAATCGCAAAAAGGACTCCGGTCCTAAAGCTGGAAATCCTTCCGGGGCTGAAGTGGTTAAAGAGGAAGTAAACCCAGATGGGGTTTACTTCGTCTACATTCCCCTGCAAAGTAGATGCATAATGGACTACTATGCATCGCTGGCACTTAGATTGTGGTCTCAAAAGCTGGAAAATCTTCATGTAGGGTTGTTTTACTTCACGTTTATTTAGCAAGGTTACTTGTGATAAAACCAAGGAAACTCAGACCTGTGCAGTGTATAAATTAGCTTTTACTGAACAAAAATTGTGTACATACAAACTATAGGATACAAAATGTAACACAACTCATAGCTTACAAAATGTCTACAACATGCACAATGCCAATAATCCTTTCTAGCAAAATATAAGCATGTACAATATGTACGCATTAAGTAAACTAAACTGTTACTCAACTTAGGGTTCCTGTCCTCTGCTTCCTGCTAGAGAATTTACTCTCTAGCCTTCGAACGGGTCTATTTACATACCAGTGGAGGGGGAAGGGGGAAGCCTGGCTTCCCTTGAAAAGCACATGGCCTAAAAATCTAACTCTATATTATTTATTAAAGTCATTAATAGCCGTAGCAACACAAGGGTGAAGCTGAGAGTGTCATTGTTGTGTACTAGTGATAGTGTGTTGAGTGTGACCAGTCATTTGTCACAAGTTGGTGGCAGTGATCTGACTCTGCGTCCGTCGCAAGTATTCCTGGCTGATCCCTATGTCTTCTTATAACTACATGTCTATTTTGCATATACCTAGAATGATAAGTGAATGCTCTATAATGAAATCCTCTCCTAAATGCAAATTAAACAAAATGATATGTAACTTAAAAATTTAACCTGTGCAAAAACATCAGAGAGCAAATAAACAATAAGAATCTGTATAAAACAGCAGATATAGCCCTTAAAATACAGTGCTCAGCATAAATGAGTACACCCCTTTAGAAAAGTAAGATTTTAAACAACCACTCAATGAACACAAGAACAATTTCCAAAATGTTAAGAAAACTGAGCTTAATAGAACATTTGTTTAGCTTGTTACATGAAAGTAAGGTTAATGATATAACTTAGATTACAAAGTCTTCATTTTTACACAAATTAGTTGATGAATATACCCAACAACAAAAACTACTACATCTGGTGTTTTATATGACCTCCATGATTTGTAAGGACAGCACCATGTCTTCTAGGCATGGAATGAACAAGTTGGCGACATATTGCAACATCTATCTTTTTCCATTCTTCAAGAACGACCTCTTTTAGAACCTGAATGCTAGATGGACAGTGATACTCAACTTGTCTCTTCAGAATTCCCCATAGGGGTTCGATTGGATTCAGATCAGGACACATGCTTGGCTTGATTTCACCCTTTTCTTCTTCAGAAATGCAACAGTAGCCTTAGATGTGTGTTTTGCATCATTGCCATGTTGGAAAAGTGCACAACGACCAAGGGTACAGAGTGATAGTAGCATTTTCAATATAGAGCAGTACATCTGTGAATTCATGATACCATCAATGAAATGCAGCTACCTGACACCAGAAGCACTCATGCAGCCCCACAGAAGGACACTGCCACCACCATGTTTCACTGTAGGCACCATGCATTTTTCTTTGTACGCCTCACCTTTGCAACGCCATACAGTTTTGAAGCCATCAGTTCCAAAAACATTTATCTTGGTCTCATTACTCCAGATTACAGAGTCCCGGTAGTCTTCTTTTTCAGCATTAGCCCAGGCAAATTCTAAGCGGGCTTTTTTATGCATGGGCTTTAGGAGAGGCTTCCTTCGTGGATGACACCCATGCATGCCATTCATCTGCAGTGTACACCATCTTGTGTCACAGGAAACAATCACCCCAGTTTAGCTTTTTACTTTAGCTAACTGCAGTGAGCTTGCATGGTGATTTTCTTTAACCCTTCTCATCATAAGATGCTCTCAGATTTTTGTATCACTTCTTCTACAGCATTCTGACTGATAAGTAAAGCTTTGCTGATCTTCTTGTAGCCTTCGCCTTTCTTGTGTAAAAAAATAATTTTCTTTCTCAGGCCTCATGACTAGTGTTGAGCGAACCCGGACTATAACGTACCGAACTTTCGGGTGTCCGTGGCACGGACCCGGACCCGGACATTTCAAAAATCGTTCGGGTTTGGTCCGGGGTTCTGCTATTTTACTCCACGTGTTGAGAAGCTCAGGCACGGTGCCTGTGGGCTTTCAAGCCATGCAATATCAGGCCCAAGCGAGTTGTGATCAGTACTCCGGACTCTTTCTTTTAATAAAAAAATGTGTTCTTTCCGCTTCCGATGTTCTTCTAGTCGTTTCGAAATGAATAGTCAGTCTTACGACATCTTCTTCACTATGTTTTTAGACTCTCGTAGAATACTACTCTTCCCAATTTCTTTTAGTGGTACGTTCGAGTGACGTCAATCGATTTCATTTTTCGATTTGACCCCACTAACAAAGGACACTGTGTTCTACCACATGTGACGTCTACTTACCGTACGTACCCACAGTAGGTGCTTCCTTCGGAGAGGATTTCGGGTACGTATTTTTTCGGGCGAATCTTAAACGGACCCGATTACGACTTTTTCTTCTGATGGCCCTGAGACATTAGACCTCATTACT